>CM064902.1:28002305-28004805 GCA_030347415.2 Decapterus maruadsi
ATCCACTCATCAACATCCCAGATAGATAGATAGATAGATAGATAGGTCAGATAGATTGTGATTGTGTCAGCAGGTCATCAGTGATGTCATAGAACACAGACTCATCGATAGTGTCAGAGATTCATCCACTCATCAATCATCCATGTGTTTGATACATTTAGAGATAGATAGATAGATAGATAGATAGATAGATAGATAGATAGATAGATAGATAGATAGATAGATAGATAGATAGATAGATAGATAGATAGATAGATAGATGGATGGATGGATGGATGGATGGATGGATGGATGGATGGATGGATGGATGGATGGATGGATGGATGGATGGATGGATGGATGGATAGATAGATAGATAGATAGATAGATAGATAGATAGATAGATAGATAGATAGATAGATAGATCATTACTACTGTTGTCGTTGTTATTATGGGATGTTTGTACTTGTTGCTGAACAACACGTTGGACTGGTAAAAAATAGTTTCCTGTGAGCAGAGATGCAAATGTGAATGAAAAGAGGAACCGGTGTGTGTGTGTGTGTCTGTGTCTGTGTCTGTGTCTGTGTGTGTGTGTGTGTGTGTATGTGTGTGTGTGAGAGAGAGAGAGACAGAGAGGTATAAATAGACGGTAGAGAGAGAGAGAGAGAGAGAGAGAGAGAGTGAGAGCAGGAGCAGAGTCGTCTCCTGCTGTGAGCATCTCACCTTCCTCACAGGGGGCTCTAACTGTGTCTGTGTGTGTGTCTGTGTGTCTGTGTGTGTGTGTGTGTGTGTCTGTGTGTGTGTTAGGGATGCACAGCCAGAGCTCTATCTGTATTCAGGCTCCTTTTTAAAAAACTTTGAATTCATATTCAGGAAGAAACCTTAAGTGTCTGCACTGACTCCAGCCGAGCTAGCGCTACGCTGAGCTAGCGCTACGCTGAGCTAGCGCTACGCTGAGCTAGCCGCTAACTGCTTTAGCTCTAGGCTAACTGGAACTAGAACTAGAACTAGAACTAGAACTAGAACTAGAACTAGAACTAGAACTAGAACTAGAACTAGAACAGTCTTCAGTAACGGATAGATTCTGTGAGAAACCAGTCGTGTTGTGACGTTTTTCTCTTCTTTTAGACTCTATGAGGAAAAATGCTGAGTTGTTTATCGTGAGCACTTCCTGTCTACTGTGATGCAATGCATGCTGGGAGTTGCTGTTTCTTAGCAACCCTGACGTGAAGTGAGAAACCAGTCGTTTATCGCCTGTTGGTGTTTGGCGCTCAGCTCGTGTTGTGTTTCTATGGCGGCGGCGGCGCAGCAACGTTAAGCTGCGTTAGCGCCACCTGCTGTTGGAGTGGGAGGAAAAATGCTGAGTTGTTTAGAACAAAGCTGCAGAATAATGAGGAGAAACTTCCTGTTTACTGTGATGCAATGCATGCTGGGAGTTGCTGTTTCTTAGCAACCCTAACGTGAAGTAGACACGTTGTGTACGTTGTGTACTTGTGTACGTATTGGAGTTGAGCTCCAGCTCCTCAGACCTCCAGGAGCTGAGAGGGTCCAGACCTGGTTCTGGTTCTGGGCCAGAGAATGTGTTCTGTCAACGAGGCCGTGTGTGTGTGTGTGTGTGTGTGTGTGTGTGTGTGTGTGTGTGTGTGTGTGTGTGTGTAGGTATGACTGTACTTGGGTGCAAACTGGGATCTGCAAACAATGGAAAAACCACCCAGGTGTAGTAGGTGGATGCCTGGGGGGGGGGGGGGAGCTACACAGTCAATGCTGCACACACACACACATGCACGTGCACACGGGCACACATGCACACAACACACACATACACACAGTTTGAAACATGACTGTTTGTTTGGTCTCCTTGAAAAAGGAAAAAAAAACGTTACATAATCTAATCTCCTTATGTAACACACTGAAGTCACTACACACACACACACACACACACACACACACACACACACACACACACATTGTTAAGAGAAACACACATGTGGGACGAATGCAGGATACAAGGTCAGACCGGTGTAGAGCTGATACACACACACACAGACACACACACACAGAGCATCAGATATAAACAGCTGCTGTGTGAACACACTGAGCAGATGTTTATTGTTACTCTGTTTATTTATTTATTTATTTATTTATTTATTTATTTATCCAAACTCTCTGACTGATTCCTTCATTCATGTCCTGCACTACAGTTCAACACACACACACACACACACAGACACACACAGACACACACACACATATCCGGTGGGCTGATGTTGAACTGATGGGGTCACAACACAGTGTGTGTGTGTGTGTGTGTGTGTGTGTGTGCGTGCGCTATAGAGAGCGACATGGGAATGTTGTTTGGTTTGTCTGATTCCCACACACACACACACACACACACATTCTGAGGAATCGAACTTGTGACGTGGTCTCATTGAAACATCTGGACCAGATGTTCAGTCGCTGATAAAACTCGTCTTTATTTCACATCAGATTATCAATAGATCTATACATGTATTGATCTATT
>CM064902.1:28007305-28414805 GCA_030347415.2 Decapterus maruadsi
AGTAAATCACCATAGGTTTTTATGTCGGCTGGTTGAATTATTATTTAGATAAATGCTGGTCTCGTTGATGAAATCTAACTTTGTGGCAGTTGTATTTGTGTACGGTAGTTGAAAAGTGAAGCGCGTGTGTTTGTACTGAGAGAGAGAGAGAGAGCAGCGCAGCCGTGGGGCTCCGTACGTACAAAAATCACCATATTTACTTCAATAAATAAATAAATAGTTTTACAATGAGCCGATGGATTCATCCGTGGTCAGTTTATCCAAACAACGCATGTAAGGAAATTCGCCGACGTGTTCGGAGGAATGCAGAGCCACTAGGGCAGCAGAGCAGCAGCAGCAGCAGCAGCTCATAGCGGCGGCGGCGGCAGCGGCCGGTGTGCAGACCTTGATGCCTAGGCGGTCAACCTTCGGCTGTCGCGGTAAATTGGGCACTGTACAATGACCGCGGTGTGACGCGTTTACAGTTTATTAACAGCCAAGTGCGACGTGTGTATGTGTGTGTGTCACGAGAGAGACAGCACGTAGCATCAGCTGCTGCTGTGGAGAGTTAATGCGCGCTCCCGCTGCAGCTTGACTGGCTGCTGCAGTAACCCTGACGGCCGCTATGTATCGCTAGTGAGTTTTATTTCTGAATCCTGCCTCATCATCCTTTAACAGCAGCATTAACAGCAGCAGCAGCAGCAGCAGCAGCAGCAGCATTAACAGCAGCAACAGCAGCAGCAGCAGCTCCAGCAGCATTAACAGCAGCAGCAGCAGCAGCAGCAGCAGCAGCAGCAGCAGCAGCATTAACAGCAGCAGCAGCAGCATTAACAGCAGCAGCAGCAGCAGCAGCAGCAGCAGCAGCAGCAGCAGCAGCAGCAGCAGCAGCAGCAGCAGCAGCAGCAGCATTAACAGCAGCAGCAGCAGCATTAACAGCAGCAGCAGCATTAACAGCAGCAGCAGCATTAACAGCAGCAGCAGCATTAACAGCAGCAGCAGCAGCAGCAGCAGCATTAACAGCAGCAGCAGCATTAACAGCAGCAGCAGCATTAACAGCAGCAGCAGCATTAACAGCAGCAGCATTAACAGCAGCAGCATTAACAGCAGCAGCATTAACAGCAGCAGCAGCAGCAGCAGCATTAACAGCAGCAACAGCAGCAGCAGCAGCAGCAGCATTAACAGCAGCAGCAGCAGCATTAACAGCAGCAGCAGCAGCAGCAGCATTAACAGCAGCAGCATTAACAGCAGCAGCAGCAGCAGCAGCAGCAGCAGCAGCATTAACAGCAGCAGCAGCATTAACAGCAGCAGCAGCAGCAGCAGCATTAACAGCAGCAGCAGCATTAACAGCAGCAGCATTAACAGCAGCAGCAGCATTAACAGCAGCAGCATTAACAGCAGCAGCAGCAGCAGCAGCAGCAGCAGCAGCATTAACAGCAGCAGCAGCATTAACAGCAGCAGCAGCAGCATTAACAGCAGCAGCAGCATTAACAGCAGCAGCAGCAGCATTAACAGCAGCAGCAGCATTAACAGCAGCAGCAGCAGCATTAACAGCAGCAGCATTAACAGCAGCAGCAGCATTAACAGCAGCAGCAGCAGCAGCAGCAGCAGCAGCATTAACAGCAGCAGCATTAACAGCAGCAGCAGCAGCAGCAGCAGCAGCAGCAGCAGCAGCAGCATTAACAGCAGCAGCAGCATTAACAGCAGCAGCAGCAGCAGCATTAACAGCAGCAGCAGCATTAACAGCAGCAGCAGCAGCAGCAGCAGCAGCAGCAGCAGCAGCAGCAGCAGCAGCATAAACAGCAGCAGCAGCAGCAGCAGCAGCAGCAGCAGCAGCATTAACAGCAGCAGCATTAACAGCAGCAGCAGCAGCAGCATTAACAGCAGCAGCAGCAGCAGCAGCAGCAGCAGCATTAACAGCAGCAGCAGCAGCATTAACAGCAGCAGCAGCAGCAGCATTAACAGCAGCAGCAGCAGCAGCAGCATTAACAGCAGCAGCAGCAGCAGCATTAACAGCAGCAGCAGCAGCAGCATTAACAGCAGCAGCAGCAGCATTAACAGCAGCAGCAGCAGCATTAACAGCAGCAGCAGCATTAACAGCAGCAGCAGCAGCAGCAGCAGCAGCAGCAGCAGCATTAACAGCAGCAGCATTAACAGCAGCAGCAGCAGCAGCAGCAGCAGCAGCAGCAGCAGCATTAACAGCAGCAGCAGCAGCATTAACAGCAGCAGCATTAACAGCAGCAGCAGCATTAACAGCAGCAGCAGAGATGAGTTCACTGAGCGTAGGAAAACACAGCACTGGGATGAAAGGAAACAGAGGCTGGTTGTGGGAGGTCCTAGAACAGACATGTTTGTTCTGGTTCTGTTTATGTTTCTGTGTTTCTGCTTCCTGTTGATGAGACCTCCCAGGTTTACACTCACATTAAAGGGATAGTTCAACATTTAGTCAAACTGGCCCATCACCATAATCCCTATAGTCATAGCAGTAGGTTCATTACCTTTAATTGTCGGTGCAAGCTATTTTTAGAACGGCGGAGCAGAGTCGTGAGCTGCTCAGAGCTACGCTACGGAGGCTCATGGGATTTCTTGGTTTCCCTCATCAAACTCATCAAATACACAATCCAACAACTCCACAACGCTCTGGTGGACAAGTTGTGACCTGCACATTCACCACGCTATGAGATAATAACACAACGTTACCACACAGAGTTGTTTTAGAGGGAAATACAGAGACTGATGATGAAAAACTGTCCCTGAAGGCAACGTGCATCAGAGGTTTTACATGAATTTCCTCCTCGACACGTCACTGATGTTCAAGTAATTAATTATGACGCTGTGACCTCATGAATATTAATGACCGACACCATGACATCAACACAAACATCTGAAACCGGCCTCTGCAGCTCCGCCCCCTTCCTGCACAGACCTGCAGGTTTCTCCCGTTCGACACTGAACACATCACGACAACCAGACAGTGAACGCAGACACACACAGTGCAGCTGTACATGTGTGTGTGTGTGTGTGTGTGTGTGTGTGTGTGTGTGTGTGTGTGTGTGTTAATTGATGCCTTCACTATGTAACCATCCTCAGCGTCTCAGACTAACAACTGGAGGAGACGTTTCCATCGCAGCAGGAAGTGAACCACCACCACCCACCTGTCCTGCTGTCTCCATCTCCCAGCATCCACCTGTGTCCCCGCTGCCTCCGTCTCCTGGGAGACCACCCCCCCCCCCCTCCTCCTCCTCCTGCTCTACTTTTCACTGTATTTTATTTCACTTCCATACATCACACACTCCTCCTCCTCCTCTCAGCTGGATAAGGACACACACAGGGCGGTAATGAGAGCACACAACCATGTCTGCAGGAGACACACTTTCATAGGCCATCCTGGATCACCGTAACCATGGAAATAAGTACTAGGCTACTGTGGTGACACACACACACACACACACACACGCTGGCTCCTCTGACACTAAATGCATTCACAGGAGAAAATCTTTATCCGAGCGGTTGTGTGGCCACACAGATCCACAGGAGCAGCTCAGATCCCGAGGACACGTCGATGTCTCCAGGGAGACGGAGACGGAGACGAGGACAGACTCTGTCTTAAAGAGACAGAGACACGGAGGACGAGACCAGGTCTGAGCCTGGTTTAGGTCCAGACCACCTACAGTCAGATGGAAACAGACCGCATTCAAACCTGTGACACGGGAGCAGAGTCTGAGTCTGATTGGTCCAAACTCCTGCCGGTGAAACAACAGTTCAGAAAACAACTTCATTAGTTTGACAAAAGCTCCCAGAACAACAACAGGAAGTGTTTCTGGGGACACGATAAAGAGAGGGACCGGTCTGCAGCCTTTAGGAGATGCACCACAGCTTCCTGCTTGTTTGGTTTATGTTATTGATCATATTAGTTTAGCATTAGCCCTTAAAGGGATAGTCCAACATTTTGTCAAATTGGCCCATTGCCATAATCCCTACAGTATATGTGACCTGCACATTCACCACGCTATGAGATAATAACACAACGTTACCACACAGAGTTGTTTTAGAGGGAAATTCATGTAAAACCTCTGATGCACGTTGCCTTCAGGGACAGTTGTTCATCAACAGTCTCTGAATTTCCCTCTAAAACAACTCTGTGTGGTAACGTTGTGTTATTATCTCATAGTGTGGTGAATGTGCAGGTCACAACTTGTCCACCAGAGCGTTGTGGAGTTGTTGGATTGTGTATTTGATGAGTTTGATGAGGGAAACCAAGAAATCCCATAATAAGCCTCCGTAGCGTAGCTCTGAGCAGCTCACGGCTCTGCTCCGCCGCTCTAAAAATAGCTTGCACCGACAATTAAAGGTAACAAACCTACTAGTGATTATGGTGATGGGACAATCTGACAAAATGTTGAACTATCCCTGCAGCCACATCCCAGATCATAGTCTGGTCTGTGTGTGTGTGTGTGTGTGTGTGTGTGTGTGTGTGTGTGTGTGTGTGTGTGTGTGTGTGTGTGTTGTCATCGTTGTTGTTGTTATTAAAAGTCTGTAAATTGCAGCCGCTGCAGGAGAATATGAGGCCGACGAGCTCCACTGCTCCTCTAATGGTTTAGTCCGACCATGTTGTGGGTCACGCTGGTACGAATTCCAATTACATCAGGTGAGAGCGCACGCACACACACACACACACACACACACCTGTCAGCTCTCAGGTGTGCAATAAGAGCATTTGCATTCACCCCAGTTTCACGCTTCACTGACGAGCTCACGACTAAAGTAGCTCAGTGAGATAAGAGACGACTTCTCTCAGTGAGGAGAGGCTCATTACTCACACACACACACACACACACACACACACACACACACACACACACACACACACACACACACACACACACACACACACACACACACACACACACACACACACACACACACACACACACACACACACATTCATAACAGAGCACATGCATAAATGAAAACACACACACACACAGTGAGGAAACAGAGCGGTCGCCTGCAGCGTCTCTTCCACACTGTGTCTCTGTGTTATTGACTTTAATAAGACGTCTAGACGAGACGTCCTCCAGCAGGAGGAGGAGGAGAGGAGGAGGAGAAGAGGAGAGGAGGAGGACACAGGGATGGACAGACAGAGGGAGGGGAGGAGAGAAGAAAGAGTGAAGGAGAGAAGAAGTGAGGAAGTAAAGGAATGAAGGAGTGAAGGAGTGAGGGAGAGAAGATACAGAGAGAGAGAGAGGAGCTCAGGGTGGAAGAGGAGGAAGAGGAGGAGAAGGAGGGAGGAGGAAGAGCAAAAAAAGAAAAAAAGAAAGAATTCCTCTCATATAAAGTTGTGGTGGTCTACGACCCCCCCTCCCAGGTCTCCAGTCAATAATGGCTGAATTTCATTTTTGGTGAACTATTCCTTTAACTGTCTCTCTCTCTCAGACGATGCCTTCACTGACTCACTTTGTGCATCGAGAAATAAAGAATTAAACAACAATCAGTTCTATTGTCTTGTTGTTGGTGATGATGTCACAGCTGATGGACAGTGTGTGTTCACACCGCCCACTCTGCTTCTGTGTGTGTGTGTGTGTGTGTGTGTGTGTGTGTGTGTGTGTGTGTGTGTGTGTGTGTGTGTGTGTGTGTGTGTGTCTGTGTGTGTGTGTAAGTGTTGCATCAGGTGTTGCTGCTGCTGCAGGTGGTAAACGACACACGCTGCTCTGCGCTCACTGAGCTTTAAGGTGGAACTGTCACACACACACATGAGATAATTACCACTAATTGGCGACAGTGTGTGTGTGTGTGTGTGTGTGTGTGTGTGTGTGTGTGTGTGTGTGTGTGTGTGTGTGTGTGTGTGTGTGTGTGTGTGTGAGCGACAGCGACTCCGTGTGTCAGCCATGTTTAAATTCATCTCAATTAGTGTCTCGTGTCCCCAATAAGTCAAAAGCACCAAAGTGTATCGTCAGACTCTCACGGCGACGACGCGTTCAGGCGTTCCTGGGAAATCTCTAAATGTGAGGCGTTGGGATGTTGGACCGTCAGAGCGTCAGGATTTCACCGTCTTTAGAAACACGCGGCTATTTTCACCTCATTGATCCTCAGACTGAGTCCACGCCGGGACGACGAGGACACACCGCGGCGCTGACCGACAGGCAGCCAGGGCTTTTATTTTGAAATGTAAAATCCAACATGGAGTCTGGAAAATAAACGCCTCATTTTGTCCAATCAATCAATCAATCAATCAATAATAATAACAATCCAGAACCGATCAGAGTTTGATAATGTTAGAAAAAAGACAAGTAAAAAATCCTCCACGTGCTAGAATTTACAGATGTCCCCTGAACGCCTCACATGGAAATCAACAGTAAAAACTGCAATTTACAGGTGTCCATTAAATGCCTCATTATGCAGACAGTCCCTTTAACGCCTCACATCCAGATTCTACACTTTACAGATGTTCCATGAACACGTCAAATGCAAGCTATCAGTAGACGCTGCAATTTACGGATGTCCATTAAATGCCTCACACGCAATTACATGTGTCACTTCAACATTTTAACTGTTAACGATGCTCTAATTTACAAACGTTCCATAAACGCCTCACATGTAAACTATCAATAGATGCTGAAATTTCCTGATGTCCAGTTAACGCCACATAATGTAGAATAGCTATAGGATGACACTGGGATTTACAGATGTCCCCAAACGCCTCAAGTGGAAGCTACAGTTAACAGATGTCCAGTTAATGTCACATGCAGCAGACTACAGATAGAAACTCAGAATAACAGACGTCCCTAAACGCCTCACACACAGACTACCAGCTCTGTGTTGGTCTGGTTTCCCTCAGAGTAACATGATGAACCTGAAGTTGTGTTTCATGAGCGACGCTGACGAGGAGCAGGAATATATCATATTTATATATTTGTATTAATATTGATATTAACATGACTGTCAGTGTTCCACAGCGCGAGGCCTGAGGCGCAGCTGCTCCTGGATCAGCTCCACACCTGTCGCTCCTCACCGTGCTGCAGCTTCATGTTTGTTGTTGTCGTTGTGCTGCCGGGCTCATTAAATCCATATTTCTACAATATTAATGAGTTCATTCTGAACATTAATGTGGAGCTGACTGAGTGGGCGGAGCTCAGCTGCTTCTCTACATTTATCTCTCTCCTCTCTGGAATCACTCGCTCCTCAGAACCAGAGCTCGTTAGAGTGAAAAAAAGAGAAATGAACGACACCTCACGGCAGCAAAGAGGGGCTGTTTTGGAAACCGCATACTGCCTACATACTACGTTATGTACTGTACACCAGTGGTTCTCAACGTGGGGTCCTGGGACCCCCAGCGGTCCTTGGGAGAGTTCAAGGGGGTCCCCAACTTTTTCTTGGAATTCTACCACTTTTTTGGGGGGGGATAATTAAAAAAAAGATTTTTTTAAAGAATTTCTCATTTTTCTTTTGTTTGTGAGAATTAAAAAAAAATTTTTTTTGGAGAATTTCTTTTTTTTTTTTTTAAGAATTAAATCTTTTTTTTGAAAATTTCTTTTTTTAAAAAAATTTTTTTTTGAAAATTTCAAAAAAAAAATTTTAAGATTTTTTTTTTTTTTTTTGGAAAATTTCAAAAAAAAATTAAAGAATTTTCTTTTTTGAAAATTCAATTTTATTTTTTACTTTTTTGGAGAATTTTTCTAACCACTTCTTCTTACAAATGTTTCAATTTTTTTTTGACAACTTTTTTCCAGAAATGTCTCTATAATATTTATAATATTTCCAAATATTTCCAAAAATTCACGCCATTGGCCCTAATTAGAATGTACAAACAAAGTAACATTATCCAGTCTCAGAGCTCAGAACAAGTATTTCTGGTGTTTGCTTAAAAAAAATTGTCCAATGGGGGTCCATGGTCTAATTTGTGTCAATTTAGGGTCCTTGATGTAAAAAAGGTTGAGAACCACTGCTGCATACTTCATACTGAATGTGGGATTCAGTGTTGTGCTACTTCAGCAGGTTTACTTTTTAGAGGTTCACCACCGGCTGGTTAAAGTATTATAGGAGATAAATGTTGGTCTCATTGATGAAATCTAACTATTGAGGCAGTAGCATTAGTTAGTTTGAATGAGTAGTGAAGCTTCCTGTGTAGAGCTGGTCACACGGCAAAGATACAGTACACAACGTAGACTGGTCAGGTACTGCAGATATTTTCTGAATCAGTACAACATCCAGGATTTTTTTGCATACTGCAGATTTAGCTTTTGTTTGCATACTACACACTGCATTTTAACCACATCAGTACGTTCTAGCAGGAGAGTATGCAGTTTCAAATTCAGCCAGTGTGTTGACAGTCTGTCTCTACTACACCTGCACTTCCTGAGTGGAGGAGGTGTCTGTGCTGCGTTCAGGCACTCCCCAAATAGAGAGGATTCCCCGAACAGGGCTGAGCAGGTATAAAAAAGTTGAATGGATGGACGGAGGTAGAGTAATCCTGTCAGAGTCAGCTGCAGCAGATTATCTCTGCAGCACCGTGACAATCATCAATAACATGCTTACTGCCCCCCGGGTCACCCAGGCAGAGGGGAGAGCAGGCTAATAGGATTGGAGAGTCATGGATTGCTGCCTTGTTTAGTGCCGTGTCACAGCGAAGAGCACACCAACATAGCATGAAGGCACCGATATAGAAGCTGGTCTGAGATCAGCCTCTGTTCCCACAGCAGGGTCTGCACTTCTGTCTCAGGCGGTGAAGGATGGATGAATCTCTATGTCTCAATACATCACACACAGACACACACACACACACAAATATACACAATAGAGCTGCAGCAGTTCTTCATCTTTTTCTGTATCGTTGGTTTCAGGTGATGAAACACAGGAAACTCTGCTCACTGTTAAACTCTGGATCACGAGCCTGGAAGCTGCATGAGTGTTCACGCAGTAATGTGACGTCCTATTACATCAAATGAACTTAACAGCACCTGATTAGGTCACATGACCTGAGGATGAACGCTCCATACAGTATAAAGGTAGATGTTTGTGTTAAAGCTCCATACGGTATAAAGGTAGATGTTTGCGTTAAAGCTCCATACGGTATAAAGGTAGATGTTAGTGTTAAAGCTCCATACGGTATAAAGGTAGATGTTTGCGTTAAAGCTCCATACGGTATAAAGGTAGATGTTAGTGTTAAAGCTCCATACGGTATAAAGGTAGATGTTTGTGTTAAAGCTCCATACGGTATAAAGGTAGATGTTTGCGTTAAAGCTCCATACGGTATAAAGGTAGATGTTAGTGTTAAAGCTCCATACGGTATAAAGGTAGATGTTTGTGTTAAAGCTCCATACGGTATAAAGGTAGATGTTTGTGTTAAAGCTCCATACGGTATAAAGGTAGATGTTTGTGTTAAAGCTCCATACGGTATAAAGGTAGATGTGTTTGTTAAAGTTACGGTATACAGGTAGACGTTTGCGTTAAAGCTCCATACGGTATAAAGGTAGATGTTTGTGTTAAAGCTCCATACGGTATAAAGGTAGATGTTTGTGTTAAAGCTCCATACGGTATAAAGGTAGATGTTTGTGTTAAAGCTCCATACGGTATAAAGGTAGATGTTTGTGTTAAAGCTCCATACGGTATAAAGGTAGATGTCTGAGCCTTAAAACCAGCCATCAGGACTTCCTGTCACTTTGTGATGTCACAACTAAGCCCCGCCCCCTCACGTCCTGGACCCACCATCCAACAACTTTGCAGGATTTTAGTTTCTCTGAGTGTTTTATCCTGTTTTTTATTGGCTCACTCAGAAAACAGTGATGCCATTGCACCATTTACTAAAAACTCTCATTAAATGAATATTTTTTCATTAAACTACAAACAATAAAAACCATTCGTCCAGACAGAAACATGTTATTTCCAAGGTTCTGGTTATTGAAGGTTGTTGAACTCAGTGTTCAATAAAACCAAGAATCTTTCGGTCCAGATCTGAAGCCTTGAAAAAGAAGTGACCATGAAGGCAGCATCGGCGATTATGACTTAATGGGAGAGATGAGAGAGGAAGGAAGAGATGTTCATGTCATCTCAGGAACGAATGGACTCCTAATGATGCAGCAGCAGCAACACACACACACACACACACACACACACACACACACACACACACACACACACACACACACTCTCTCTCAGCAGAGAGATGGGGAGAGAACATCTTTTCATGCCAGAAAAGTGGTAATTATTTTAATTAGCCCTTGTTTAAATGTGAATAGAGGCCCAGAGCTGGAGTTTGTAGCACAGACGTGAGAGCCTCATGTTTGTGCGTGTGTGCGTGTGTGCGTACGTGCATGTGTGTGTGTGTTGTGGGCTATTTTTGGGGGACAAATTTAATTCATAATTGGGGAAAAGGGCTGATATGTGGGTCAGTGGCGGCTGAGGTCAGGGTCAGTCTCCAGGAAATGAATGTAAGTGTATGTGCTGTCCCCAGAAACCACCAGTCACAGTGTGTGTGTGTGTGTGCGTGCATGTGTGCGTTTGTGTGTGTCCTCCTGAGTGTTTCTGTCCTCCGGTGGAAGCGCTGCTCTGCACAGATCTGTTTACGGCCGACTGTCCGTGCACCAGCCGGCCTGCTGCCTCCTGCCTCCGCTGCTCATTAACAAACACGCTGCACAACAACATCACAGTGAGTCCCAGTGATAAAAGGCTGAGGCTCCAGACGCCGAATTAAAAAGTTACTATTCCATCCAAATATTGAACTGACTTTAAACAAATATCCAGAATAATGCAAATGAGCACATGCAGCACAGACTCAGACTGTATTAAATAAATATACATTCAGACGAACCCACTGCTGCAAACCCCATCATGTGTCTGAATCATTTCTGAAATGAAATATCAAACTAACTTTTTAATCTTCTGACAATTTCTGAGACGTTTTGAATCAACGTCTCATGGATGAAGAAGAAAAGAGACGATGGAGTGAACATCACTAATGCTGAGGCCACGCCCTTTAACGCACATAACTCACTATTTAGGATTTCCACTTCAACTCTTTATGATTTCCACCTTAACTCTTTATGATTTCCGCCTTAACTCTTTATGATTTCCGCCTTAACTCTGCAGGATTTCCACCTTAACTCTTTATGATTTCCACCTTAACTCTGTAGGATTTCCACCTTAACTCTTTATGATTTCCACCTTAACTCTGCAGGATTTCCACCTTAACTCTTTATGATTTCCACCTTAACTCTGTAGGATTTCCACCTTAACTCTTTCTGATTTCCACCTTAACTCTGTAGGATTTCCACCTTAACTCTTTCTGATTTCCACCTTAACTCTGCAGGATTTCCACCTTAACTCTTTATGATTTCCACCTTAACTCTGTAGGATTTCCACCTTAACTCTTTATGATTTCCACCTTAACTCTGCAGGATTTCCACCTTAACTCTGCAGGATTTCCACCTTAACTCTTTATGATTTCCACCTTAACTCTTAATGATTTCCGCCTTAACTCTTTATGATTTCCGCCTTAACTCTTTATGATTTCCGCCTTAACTCTGCAGGATTTCCACCTTAACTCTGTAGGATTTCCACCTTAACTCTGCAGGATTTCCACCTTAACTCTTTATGATTTCCACCTTAACTCTGTAGGATTTCCACCTTAACTCTTTATGATTTCCACCTTAACTCTGTAGGATTTCCACCTTAACTCTTTATGATTTCCACCTTAACTCTGTAGGATTTCCACCTTAACTCTTTCTGATTTCCACCTTAACTCTGTAGGATTTCCACCTTAACTCTTTCTGATTTCCACCTTAACTCTGTAGGATTTCCACCTTAACTCTTTCTGATTTCCACCTTAACTCTGTAGGATTTCCACCTTAACTCTTTCTGATTTCCACCTTAACTCTGTAGGATTTCCACCTTAACTCTGCAGGATTTCCACCTTAACTCTGTAGGATTTCCACCTTAACTCTGTAGGATTTCCACCTTAACTCTGTAGGATTTCCACCTTAACTCTTTCTGATTTCCACCTTAACTCTGTAGGATTTCCACCTTAACTCTTTATGATTTCCACCTTAACTCTGTAGGATTTCCACCTTAACTCTTTATGATTTCCACCTTAACTCTGCAGGATTTCCACCTTAACTCAGCTCCATGTGTCCGTTGCACCTGGAGGAGAGGAGGGTTAGAGACATCTCTACGTCTCTTGTCATAACGGCTCCGACCACCAGGTGTCGCCTAGCAACAAAACACGCTACATGGAAGCAGGTGGACGCCGTCGACGCGCTGGTTGTTTCCTCCGGCTCTCACCACGGAGCGGCGTGCTCAGCTGAGACGCTCCGAGGCTGCAGCGCGGCCGGCGTGTGTCCAAGTGTGTGAGAGGGAGAGAGAGAGGGAAGGAGAGCCAGATGGAGAAGTCGGAGAAGCCAGGAATTTTTTTTTTCCCCACTTCTCTGTCGCCACGGAAACCAACTAAAAGATGTCCTCATTCAAGGTCAGAGGTCACGGTGACGTGGAGGAGAGAGAGAGGAGCTGACGCTGCTCTGACCGGCGATAGGACGGAGACGGAGACGTCCAGATGAGGCCTTCATGTCTCAGTGTGTGTGTGTGTGTGTGTGTGTGTGTGTGTGTGTGTGTGTGTGTGTGTGTGTGTGTGTGTGTGTGTCCTCTCCACCCTGGGAGCGTCTGCAGCAGCGATGACCTCACACCATGTAAATCCACTGGGCGGCGTGGAGACAGCGTCCTCCTCGTCCCTTACGTCCTCCGCTGTGAGTCCATGTTTGGATCCAGATCGACTCCACGGTCGTAAAGAGACGACTCATCTGTAGTTATTAACTCTGACTTCAACTTTAAAGGGATAGTTCAACATTTTGTCAAATTGTCCCATCACCATAATCCCTATAGTCATAGCAGTAGGTTCGTTACCTTTAATTGTGAGCTGCTCAGAGCTACGCTACGGAGGCTCATGGGATTTCTTGGTTTCCCTCATCAAACTCATCAAATACACAATCCAACAACTCCACAACGCTCTGGTGGACAAGTTGTGACCTGCACATTCACCACGCTATGAGATAATAACACAACGTTACCACACAGAGTTGTTTTAGAGGGAAATTCATGCAAAACCACTGATGCACGTTGTCTTCAGGGACAGTTTTTCATCAACAGTCTCTGTATTTCCCTCTAAAACAACTCTGTGTGGTAACGTTGTGTTATTATCTCATAGTGTGGTGAATGTGCAGGTCACAACTTGTCCACCAGAGCGTTGTGGAGTTGTTGGATTGTGTATTTGATGAGTTTGATGAGGGAAACCAAGAAATCCCATGAGCCTCCGTAGCGTAGCTCTGAGCAGCTCACGGCTCTGCTCCGCCGTTCTAAAAACAGCTTGCACCAACAATTAAAGGTAACAAACCTACTGCTATGACTATAGGGATTATGGTGATGGGCCAGTTTGACTAAATGTTGAACTATCCCTTTAATAAGCCAGTTATCAAGTCCAGGACTGATTCATTACCCATCAGGCCTCAGGGCTCAGAGGTCAAAGAGGAGAAGTCTTTCCTGAGTAAAGAGCAGAAACTCTACAACAACAACAACAACAACAGGACCACCAGCAGCACTGAGGCATTCTGGGTAACTGCTGCATGTACAACGAGCAGGAGAAGAAGAACTCACATGTGGCTGCTCTCCAGGGCGAGTCATCCACACACTGTACATGACGTCAGCGAACGCAGCACGAGGAGCCAGACAGAACCGAGAGGTTTAATATAGAAAACGATAAATCATGCAACATAAGCATGAGGCCGAGATGGTGAAGTCTTGTACAGGACGCCACGACGACCGAGCAGCAGCAGCAGGAGGAGGAGGAGGACGCACCGCAGCCTCTTCATCATCGTCATCGTCAGGGAGATATAAACCAATGAAGAGGAGATCCAGACCGTCACTAAGTCCCAAGAAAAGATCCAAACCACCAGAGTCTGTCTCTTAACACCGTCCCCCCGGACCGCTGACGGTCTGCTGGAGATGGAAGACTCTTAAAACTGGGCTCAGACATTTAAAACCATCTGGATCCAACAGGAAACCAGCGCTGCAGCTAACGACTCTTCTGACAGTCGATCAATGTATAGATTATTGTCAGCACACATGACACACGTCTACACTGAAAACAATAGGTTTGTGCGTGCAGAAGACGCTACAACTGAAAAACACAGACGATGACGTAACCAACTAACCATCGACTACTGAATTAGTTGGCAACTAATTTAGTTGTAATCCTACAGGAAACACTGACGTTCGTTTTCGTCTCCTCTGCTGATCGGGTCCTACATCACCTGTGTCTGAAATAAAAGTCTGAACTTCTAAAGTTCAGTGGACGCTCCGTTCAGGAGGGAAACCAGACCAGGACTGAGCTCCTACTGAGGTCTGGTACCAGCAGCAGTTTGCCCTGAGCGCTGACTCCAGTCGTTAATCAATGATCAGAGCAGGTGATTAATTCTGTGCTGATTAATTAACCAGCTAATTACTGCAGGTTTCATCCTTTAAGTCTGGACGGCAGCGCTGAGAGTTAATCAGCTTCAGGTTAACGAGAGGTCAGAGGATGAGTTCAGTCACAAAGCCAGCAGTAACAAACACTGGTGCATCGTGGGAAAGCTGTCCAACGACCTCTCACCTGAACCTCAGTGCTGCTGGTGTCAACGTGTGACTTCCTGTCTCTGCAGAAGAGAAACCGTTTCATTCTCCTCTGTTTCCATTTAACACAGAATCAGTTTCCAACCCGTCAACACAGCCGAGCAGCTCCCAGGTGACTTCGATGCGTCATCTGGACTGATGTTTTGCACATTCAGCAACAGTTTTTCGACTGGAAGAGTTCAAATACATGTAATGACCACCTGCTGTCCAATGTTGATGATCACTGAGCCCCAAGTAAAAAACCACCGACACCACAGGAGACAGTCAGACAACAACTCCCATGATGCATCGCTGCAGGACTTTTTCTCATTTCCTCCTGAACAAACTGAGTAAATTGAGATGTTGAGACCAACAGGAATCCTGGCTGCGTCGTGTCAGCTCTGACAGGTGATCCGTCCTCCTCACATCCATCACAGCTGCAGCTTCACGTTGGATTCACCTGTGACAGCAGCGTGTTGTTTCCAAATGAACCAGTGACAGGAGCCAGGAGGAGGATCAATGAATCAAACCCATTAATGATGAAGGTTTAATGATTTGCAAACCTTTTTTTTGATGTCTTGCCTCACTCCCAAGAGACAATCCATGACCATGAGCAGATAGACTCCATCCTTTAACAAACTGTGTGCAGTAACAAAGGAGATAGAGCCATATCACCTGTAATTAGCTTCACATCCATCAAACACAGAAGTGTATGGGCAGCGTGTTGTTTCCAAATGAACCCTTTGACAGGAGCTCAAACACTGGAAGTGTGATGAAGGTTTGTGTTAGCCTTTCACTCCTTAGCTCAAACACTGGAAGTGTATGGGTAGTGTTAGCCTTAGCTTAGCTCAAACACTGGAAGTGTATGGGTAGTGTTAGCCTGCCTCCAACCTGATTTCATTTTAGCTCTAAACTCTGTAAATATATCACTTTATCAACATTTCAAACATGTTTAGGTGAGAAAGTATCCGTTTAGATCAGCAGTGTGTCGTTAATTTGTCTAAATACCAGCTGTTTACTATTTTGTTCAGACAAATTCGGCGCTACTCAAGCTAGCTGTTGTGACCAACGCACTTCCTGTTACTTTCACAAAATACCTTGCCTATGCCTTACCGGAGAGTTTTGTCAGCTCTGAGATGAAGATCGGTCCGTTTAGAGTTGATGAAGAGTTTCTCTGATGACTTTAGGTGGAGGCAGGCTCAAGATACCCATACAGTTTTTCCAGTGTTTGAGCTAAGCTAAGGCTAACACTACCCATACACTTCCAGTGTTTGAGCTAAGCTAAGGCTAACACTACACATACACTTCCAGTGTTTGAGCTAAGCTAAGGCTAACACTACCCATACACTTCCAGTGTTTGAGCTAAGCTAAGAAGCTACTTTAGGTGGAGGCAGGCTAACACTACCCATTCACTACCGGTGTTTGAGCTAAGCTAAGGCTAACACTACCCATACACTACCAGTGTTTGAGCTAAGCTAAGGCTAACACTACCCATACACTTCCAGTGTTTGAGCTAAGCTAATAAGCTACTTTAGGTGGAGGCAGGCTAACACTACCCATACACTACCGGTGTTTGAGCTAAGCTAATTAGCGATACGGCTCTATCTCCCTTGTTACTGCACACAGAGCAGAGAGGATGGTGTCTATCTGCTGGTCATGGACTC
Organism: Decapterus maruadsi; assembly: GCA_030347415.2. Classification (NCBI taxonomy): domain Eukaryota; kingdom Metazoa; phylum Chordata; class Actinopteri; order Carangiformes; family Carangidae; genus Decapterus; species Decapterus maruadsi. The sequence continues at coordinate 28,023,577 of CM064902.1, forward strand.
AGGAGTGAGGCAAAACACGAAAAAAAAAACATTGGCGTATCCCTTTAACTCTGGTAACTAGTAGCACAGGAGAAGTGTGCAATAAGTGTTTATTATTTTGGGTAAAAAGCAGCGCGTGTTATTTTTACTGCAGCAGAGACAGATGTAGATGTGTTTGTGTGGAGGCTGCTCTCTGCCGCTCCGCTTCTTTTGTTTGTCTATTTCCAGTCCTCGTGCTGCTGCTGCTGCTGCTGCTGCTGCTCCTCCACACCATGATTCACAGCCTTCAGCAGCACCTGACCGTCCCCCTGCACTCCACATCCACCACCACCCTCCATGTCATTACCAGCTCCCCCTTTCTTCTCTCGCTCTCCCACAATTCGTTCTGCAAGACTGAATAAAGCCGGCGACCGAGGGAGACAGAGAGACAGAGCTCTGGTGTTAGAAATGTACAAATGACTGAAACTATTTCTTCAAACAAGTCGATCACAAAATTGAAAAAGTGAAGCAACGGCACAGAAAAGAAGGTCAAAGTTTCTGAGGAGGAGAAAAGAAGAAGAAGCCAGAAATGTTAATTTATGGTTTAATAAAGTGTCGTCTTTTAAATCGAACATTAGCAATTCAAATGTATATTTAACTTCACCACCAGCGTCTGCACATGAAGATGTCAGAGCCTGGAGACTGTTTACTGCCAGGTCTCATTATACTGCAGCTACAGCCTCCACATCAGGAAATAATCCATCCCAGAAGATTAGGGAAGAAACTTCTTCTGTTTCTCTTTTCATTGACTGACAATCACCCACAGGAAGACATGAAGAAGACACGGAGGACGGTATAAAGGTAGATGTTTGTGTTAAAGCTCCTTCAAAATAAAGGTAGATGTTTGTGTTAAAGCTCCTTCAAAATAAAGGTAGATGTTTGTGTTAAAGCTCCTTCAAAATAAAGGTAGATGTTTGTGTTAAAGCTCCTTCAAAATAAAGGTAGATGTTTGTGTTAAAGCTCCTTCAAAATAAAGGTAGATGTTTGTGTTAAAGCTCCTTCAAAATAAAGGTAGATGTTTGTGTTAAAGCTCCTTCAAAATAAAGGTAGATGTTTGTGTTAAAGCTCCTTCAAAATAAAGGTAGATGTTTGTGTTAAAGCTCCTTCAAAATAAAGGTAGATGTTTGTGTTAAAGCCTTAAAACCAGCCGTCAGGACTTCCTGTCACTTTGTGATGTCACAACTAAGCCCCGCCCCCTCACCACACCCAAAACTACACTGGTTTTTAGATCTTCTCATGGATCAACCTTCAGAATAAGACACAGAAGAAGAAGAAGAAGAAGAAGAAGAAGAAGAAGAAGAAGAAGAAGAAGAAGAAGAAGAAGAAGAAGAAGAGGAGGAAGAGGAGGAATAATCTGTGGTTCCACTTGAACCAGAGTGAAGCTCTGCTGTGAGTCGTTAAAACGCTGTGACATCGTTGAATTAATAATTAAATCCAGTCTCAAAATAACTCCCCTCAGCACATTTACTGTATATTTGTCTGAAGCCTCTCAGTTTAAAATGTGACAGTGAGATGTTTACTGGCCGTCTTCATCCTCTCCTCCTCCTCCTCCTCCTCCTCCTCCTCTTCGTCATAATGAATGGAAATCAAAGTGATTCTGTTCTCAGAGCCAAACACTTCATGTTGCTCTGTATTTTAATCCTGCTGATAACGACAGTGACGACGTCAGGACTGGTGTCGACTCATCAGGTCAGCTGACAGGAAGTGAAGGAGGAGTGTTGGTAAACCATGCAGCTTCCAACAGGTTCCAGCTATTAATGCAGCGAATGTTAAACACAATAAGAGGAGGTGGTTGTATAGAGCTATATATAGGATATGTATATATACTGTATATATATATATAGGCTATATTCATATTTAAATCAAGCTGAATGTGAAAGCAGCAGCACCATTCATGTCAAAGCGAATAACCACTAATTTAATTTCCCACAGACCCTTGTGCTGTCGAGGAGACGATCTCCCACACAGTCTGCATGTGTGTGTGTGTGTGTGTGTGTGTGCCTGCTCCTCTGGTAACCATGGAAACACATGTGAGCGTCGACACACGAGTGAGAGGGAGGGAGGCGTCCCCTGATCCAGAGAAAATGAAAAACGGATCATCAGAGTTGTGTTTTGTGTTCGTGATGTTCACTGTCGTTCACCATCAACACACGGCCGGTCGCTGGTCGCTATGGAAGCCTGTGTCACCTCCATAGCAACCGTGGTGGTTATGGGCTGTCGTCGAGGTGTCGATCACGCAGCTCAGAATCAATTCTCCACCACAAAGCGAGGTTGTTTCATTATCTACGGTGGCCCAGAGAGGTCAAAGCACTGCAACACATGGACACAGAACTTTCTTAAGTTTAAAGGGATAGTTCAACATTTTATGTGCAAATTGTCCCATCACCATAATCCCTATAGTCATAGCAGTAGGTTCGTCACCTTTAATTGTCGGTGCAAGCTGTTTTTAGAACAGCGGAGCAGAGCCGTGAGCTGCTCAGAGCTACGCTACGGAGGCTCATTATGGGATTTCTTGGTTTCCCTCATCAAACTCATCAAATACACAATCCAACAACTCCACAACGCTCTGGTGGACAAGTTGTGACCTGCACATTCATCTCATATATCAACACGCTATGAGATAATAACACAACGTTACCACACAGAGTTGTTTTAGAGGGAAATACAGAGACTGTTGATGAAAAACTGTCCCTGAAGGCAACGTGCATCAGAGGTTTTACATGAATTTCCCTCTAAAACAACTCTGAGCAGCTCACGGCTCTGCTCCGCCGTTCTAAAAACAGCTTGCACCGACAATTAAAGGAAACGAACCTACTGCTATGACTATAGGGGTTATGGTGATGGGACAGTTTGACAAAATGTTGAACTATCCCTTTAAATCTGGTCACTTTAATCACAGATGTAGTCGTCCTTTAGCTACATGTTTTCCCTCGGCCGTGTAGCGACTTTCACTCAACTGTACTACATGTATGTGGTTGCCACGGTTACCACATAACTTCTCCCGCCAACACGTGAGCTGATGACGTCGCTTCAGTCAGAGCAGAGTCAAGTGTTCTCTAAAACACAGCACGGTTGGGATTAGAGGGGGGTCGATTATGGTGGGCAGTGTGTGTGTGTGTCTGTGTGTGTGTCTGTGACTGTGTGTGTGTGCGGTTGCCGTGGTAACAGGTGTGTGGTGGGTGCCAGGGATCTCCACTGGTCCCAGTGAAGTCACAGCGGCCGAGTCTGGCAGCCACGCAGCATTCCTGCCGTCTGAGAGCTCACACACACACACACACACACACACACACACACACACACAGTGACAGACAGACACACACTGTGACACACACACACACACACACACAACTTCATAACAACCTGCGTGTGTTTATTTTAATTGAACGCAACAACAAACAGGCTCAACTTTCTGGTAAATCAGGACACACCCAGTATGAACACGCACACACACACACACACACACACACACACACACAAACACACACACACACACACACACAAAAATGCACACACACCCAGCACGAACACACACGTCAGCAGCAGTGGACACACACACACACACACACAGACACACACAGACACAGAGAAGAAGACAAAGAGAAGCCGGTCCGGTCCAGCTGCTCTGAGATCAGCGCTCTCTCTCTCTCTCTCTCCGCTCTCACGTGGCGGCGGCGGCGATGACATCATCGGTGACGTCGCTCACAGTCGAACACCAGAGATAAAATACCTCGGTGCGTAGACGGAGGGAGATAAGGTACGTGGCCGTCTGTCTCCGCTGCTCCCCGTCACACCGAGGTCACTGCCGCCGCCGCTGCTGCTGCTGCCGCCGCCACGGCTTTTCAAAATAAAAGCCCCTCGTTCCCCTGCAGCGTTTCTCACACACACACAGACACACACACACACACAGACACACACAGACCTGATGCTTCCAGGTTGTAAAGTCACAGAGTCCAGTCTTACATTAGAGTTCATCTAATAGACTGTATGGATCTATGATGACGTCAGCGCTGGATCCAAAGGAAAACAGGAGTTTTGTGGAAATATTTACTCAATTAATCCAGAAAGAAGTGGGTCAGAGGTTTCAGGTTACAGCAGCGCAACAACAGGAGCAGCTCTGGAGACACACACACACTGTTCTGGTCCTACATCATCACAAAATGAACATATTTGTGTTTATGATGACATCACCTCCAGATACCATGAACAACTTTAATGTAATGTATGGACGTCACCTCCTACAGGAAATATGAGAAGTTTATGGAAATATTTTCTCTAATCCAGAAAATAAGTGGGTCACAAGTTTCACTTTGCACAAGTTCTTCTGTTAAAGGGATAGTTCAACATTTTATGTGCAAATTGTCCCATCACCATAACCCCTATAGTCATAGCAGTAGGTTTGTTACCTTTAATTGTCGGTGCAAGCTGTTTTTAGAACGGTGGAGCAGAGCCGTGAGCTGCTCAGAGCTACGCTACGGAGGCTCATTATGGGATTTCTTGGTTTCCCTCATCAAACTCATCAAATACACAATCCAACAACTCCACAACGCTCTGGTGGACAAGTTGTGACCTGCACATTCACCACGCTATGAGATAATAACACAATGTTACCACACAGAGTTGTTTTAGAGGGAAATACAGAGACTGTTGATGAAAAACTGTCCCTGAAGGCAACGTGCATCAGAGGTTTTACATGAATTTACCAAGAATAAAGAATAAACCAAGAAATCCCATGAGCCTCCGTAGCGTAGCTCTGAGCAGCTCACGGCTCTGCTCCGCCGTTCTAAAAACAGCTTGCACTGACAATTAAAGGTAACAAACCTACTGCTGTGACTATAGGGGTTATGGTGATGGGACAGTTGGACTAAATGTTGAACTATCCCTTTAAAAGGTAAAGAAACACCAACAACGTGAACTCCAGAGCGACAGCGAACCACGGTCACTTATAGTTTAATGGCTGAATGGTTCCATTCTGTTTATTTATGGCCCGATGCCTCATGGGAAATGTAGTTGTTAAAGGCCACGAGACATTTGGTTGAATTCATTTAACCTTTATTCTGACTCAGGATCAGATACGACGACGAGCTGAGCTGAGATAAATATTAAACCTCAGATGAGCAGATGCGATAGAGCAGGAAGGAAGTGGAGTGTGACGGCAAATATTGATTATTGATCTCTATTTCCTGATAAACAGCGAGCGAGCGTTGGACTTCCTGCTGAGACCGGGTTTAGTTCTCACGTTCTGCAACTTCACACTGAGGTCAAAGGTCACTGGTGTTCACTGTGTGTGCTGACAAACAACAACAACAACAACCACCCGACGTGCAGTCTCTAGAGGTTTCCACCCCCCCCCCCCCCGGCCCCTCCCACCCTGAGGTTAACACCATGCACGGCTGAGCACAAACACACACAAACACACACACGCTGCATCTCTGAGCCCAACCCTCACGTTTCTACTCTCTACAACCTGTCCAAACACATTCAGCGTTTCTATCTGTCTACTACCCCCCCCCTCCCCCCCCGCCCTCCCCCCTCCTCCTCCTCCTCCTCCTCCTCCTCCCCCCTCCCTCACTGCAAAATCTCAACATCTTACCAAGAATATTTGTCTCATTTCTAGTTAAAACTCATCTCTTTCCACTTGAAATCAGACTCATCACCTAAAAATGAACTTGTTTTTGATCATTTTCACTTGTTTCAAACTCATTTTCACTAGAAATCAGTAGAAAAATCTTAAAAACTTGCTCCACTCTCAGATTTTTCTACTGATTTCAAGTGAAAATCAGTTTGAAAGAAGTAAAAAGTGTCTGAAAACAAACTGCTTTTAATGTGAAGAGTCTGATTTTAAAGTAGAATGAGATGAGTTTTGACTAGAAATGAGACCAATATTCTTGGTAAGATGTTCTTGCACCCCCCCCCCCGTCCCCCCCCCCCTCTCTGCAGCTGCTCCTCTGCTCTTATTTCTTGTTTTCTCTGAGAGGAAACTCAAACGTCCTGGCAGAGACAGAAAGGAACGACAGCTGTGCAACTGAGAGATGTGTTTATGTGTGTGTGTGTGTGTGTGTGTGTGTGTGTGTGTGTGTAGGGAGGGTGTGGGGGGAGGAGGGGTGTGGGGGGGGAGGGGGGTTTAAACAGGAAGTGATTTGTAGATAAAACGTCTCTCTGCTCTCTGGCAGCAGCCGACTTTAAACTGAATCCTCTCTGTGAGGAGACCTTGGAGCTGGAGCCAAGGTCACGCTTTCAATCCCACATCGCCGGCATTAACGCCAATAACCCACCTCACCCCCCCCCACCCCCCTCCTGACCCCCCCCCACACACACACACACACCAAACTAAAGAGAGAGACATCGTTTCATATCAGTGCTTCATTCAAATTCCTGTCATCGGGTGAAACCGCGGTCGCAGCGTCGACGGTAACTGAGCTCAGAGAGACGCTGATGTTACTGTAAAAACATAGAAACTTCATCACAGACGGCGGGAACACAAAAAAGATCTAAAAACACATTCATGCATCGTCAGGACTCCAGGCTTCATTCCTCCTCAGCTCCTCGTCACGGTGACATGATGAATCAGAGAGAATAAAGACGACACGCTGTATGTAATGAAACACTGACGCTGTGAAATCCAGAGGGGCAGTGAACGCACCGTGTCACTGGTTGAATCTTTCTACTTCTCCATCATAGACGCTGCAAACACACGGTGAGCTGAGCACCAAGGCCTCATGGGAAATGTAGTTGTAACTACTCCATGGAAACTTTATTTAAACTCATTAACCGACACGAACACCCGTCCTGTCGACAGCTGGGCGGCGCTGAAGGCCTCGCGGTGCAGACGCAGCAGACGGAGCTGCAGCTGCACCAGGATCAGTCCATCACGACTCAGCTGGTTCAGGACAGACCTGAGACCTGAGGCCGAGCTGAACCGAGTCTAGACCATCAGCGTTCACAACCAGTTCTGCAGGAGACGCTGGTTTCTCCCAGCTGATGTAAACACACCTGTGACCTCTGACCTCTGACCTCTGACCTGCTCTGTGCTCAGGATGGACAGAGTGACATGGAGCCTCAGAAGAAGTTTGTTTCTTAGTTTGTCAGTCCTGGTCCAGGTCCTGGTCCAGGTCCTGGTCCTGGTCCTGGTCCAGGTCCAGGTCCAGGTCCTGGTCCAGGTCCAGGTCCAGGTCCAGGTCCAGGTCCAGGTCCAGGTCCTGGTCCAGGTCCAGGTCCTGGTCCAGGTCCTGGTCCAGGTCCAGGTCCTGGTCCAGGTCCTGGTCCTGGTCCTGGTCCTGGTCCAGGTCCAGGTCCTGGTCCAGGTCCAGGTCCAGGTCCAGGTCCAGGTCCAGCTGAATAAAGCATGCAGCTGCTGCTTTAGTGGAAAACTGAGTCACACATGAGAGCAACATGTTCAACCTGCAGCAGGTTTATGTAACGACACACAGGGGCCGACTCTGTGCTGCACACACACGCACACACACACACACACACACACTGATGCAACACACACACACACACACACACAGCCCCATGAATGGGCCCTTGTGCAGGTCCTGCTGCAGAGCCACACGTCAACGCTGAGGTCGTCTCAGCAGCAGCACAGGTGTTTCTATGGTGTCGCTGACCTGTGTGTGTGTGTGTGTGTGTGTGTGTGTGTGTGTGTGTGTGTGTGTGTGTGTGTGTGTGATATGTTAATAGTGGTAATGAATAAGAAACAAAGGAGCAGTCACACACCCTGACTCCTGACCAGCAGCTGTGATGAGGTGGTGGAGGCACCAGGAGCAGAGTGACACTAGAGACAGAGAGCCCTCAGTGCACGCACACACACACACACACACACACACACACACGCACACACACACACACACACACACTAACACACAGACGTACACACAGGGGACACATTGTCATTCCTCCTGACTGGTTTCCAGGAGCAGCTGAACATCATTGTTGGAGAATCAGAGCAAAGTGAGAACATCAGAGGGAGATGGATGGAGGGATGGAGGAGTGGAGAATGGAGGGGTGGAGGATGGATGATGGAGGGATAGAGGATGGAGGATGGAGGGATAGAGGATGGAGGGATGGAGGGATGGAGGGATGGAGGATGGAGGGATAGAGGATGGAGGAGTGGATGATGGAGGGATGGAGGGATGGATGATGGAGGAGTGGAGGATGGAGGGGTGGATGATGGAGGGATGGATGATGGAGGGATAGATGATGGAGGAGTGGATGATGGAGGGATAGATGATGGAGGAGTGGATGATGGAGGGATGGATGATGGAGGGATGGATGATGGAGGGATAGAGGATGGAGGAGTGGAGGATGGAGGGATAGAGGATGGAGGGATGGATGATGGAGGGATGGAGGAGTGGATGATGGAGGAGTGGATGATGGAGGAGTGGATGATGGAGGGATAGATGATGGAGGGATGGAGGAGTGGATGATGGAGGGATGGATGATGGAGGAGTGGATGATGGAGGGATGGAGGGGTGGATGTTGGAGGAGTGGAGGATGGAGGGATGGATTGGAGGATGGAGGGATGGAGGATGGAGGGGTGGATGATGGAGGAGTGGATGATGGAGGGATGGATGATGGAGGGGCGGATGATGGAGGAGGAAGTGATGATGGAGGGATGGAGCCGATTGATGAGTGGAGGATGGAGGGCGATTCTTGGAGGATGTTCTTGTTTGGAGGATGGAGGGATGGATGATGGAGGGATGGAGGATCCAGCTTTGAGTCAAAGTTTCATTGTTTACTGTTATGGAGCCTGTCTGTCACTCTGCTGCTGCCATGGAGACAGAGATGGAGGGCGATGATGGAGGGATGGAGGGGTGGATGATTTGTGGTACCTGATCAAGCCTCACCAGATGGATGGAGGGATTTTTTTTTTTGCCTAACTGGAGAGGGATGGACGGATTTTCTTGTGCCAATTTGTTTTGGAGGATTTTTTTTTAGAGGACCAGATGGAGGATTTTTTTCCTTGTGCTGATTTTAGAGGATGGAGGGATTTTTGATGGACATGATTTTTTTTTGGATGATTATGCCCAATGGATTTTTTTTTTTAACTGATTTTTTTTTTCTTATGCCCTATTTGGTTTTGATTTTTTGATTTTTTGGAGGAGTGGAGGATGGAGGGATGATGATTTTTTTTAGAGGATGGAGTTGGGCAGGAATTGATTTTTTACCCGATTTTTTTCTTGTGGCTTTGAGTCAAAGTTTCATTGTTCACTGTTTGGAGCCTATTTCACTCTGCTGCTGCCACCCGATTTTTTTTTGGTACCTTATGCCAACTTTTTTTTTTCTTTGTGCTGTTTTATTTTTTTTTACCAGATTTTTTTTTTTCCTTGTGCTGATTTTTCTTTTTTGTACATGATTTTTTTTTCTTATGCCCAATTTTTTTTTTTTTACCTGATTTTTTTTTTCTTATGCCGATTTTTTTTTACCTGATATTTTTTCTTGTGCTGAATTTTTTCTTTTTTTTTACCTGATTTTTTTTCTTATGCCGATTTTTTATTTTCCTTGTGCTGAATTTTTTTTTTTTTACCTGATTTTTTTTTCTTATGCCCTATTTGGTTTTTTTTTTTTCCTTTTGGTGTTTTTTTTTTTTTTTTACCTGATTTTTTTTTCTTATGCCCTATTTGGTTTTGTTTTTTGTTTTTTACCTGATTTTTTTTTCTTGTGCCGAATTTTTTTTACCCGATTTTTTTTCTTGTGGCGAATTTTTTTTTTTTTACCCGATTTTTTTTTTCTTATGCCAACTTTTTTTTTTCTTTGTGCTGATTTTTTTTTGTGATTTTTTTTTTCTTATGCCGTTTTTTTTTTTTCCTGATTTTCTTTTCCTTGTGCTGGATTTTTTTTTTTTACCTGTTTTTTTTTTCTTATCCCGATTTTTTTTTTACCTGATATTTTTTCTTGTGGCGAATTTTTTTTTTTTTTTTTTACCTGATTCTTTTTTTTATGCTGATTTTTTTTTCCCTTGTGCTGATTTTTTTTTTTTTTTTACCTGATTTTTTTTCTTATCCCGAATTTTTTTTTTTACCTGATTTTTTTTTTCTTATGCCCAATTTGTTTTAGTTTTTTTTGGGTTTTCTTTTCTTACCAGATTTTGTTTTTCTTAGGCCGAATTTTTTTTTTTTTTTTTTTTTTTTACCCGATTTTTTTCTTCTCTCTTGGCTGGCCCTAATACTCCTTCATAGGGTTCAGTTTGTTTTGGTTGGCTTGGGTTCAGTTTGGCAATTAATATGTAAAATCAAATATAGTACAAATATAATTACATTTCCACAAAGTATCTATTAAAATATGACCAATTATTAAAGTGTTTGAAATATATAAGTCATTAATTGTCATCTATACCAAATGTTTAAGTTAATTTTATTATTACAAATGACACTGACTCTAGCATTTAAATTCCTACCAATTCAATGTAACGTGTGGACCAGTGTGGTATTTAGGAATATTTACGATCAATTAATTGTAGCGTTTAATACCGCGATTAATTGTGAAAACAAGTCATTGTGACATCCCTGCTCCAACAGCACGTCTACACAGAGACCACGTCCTTCAGCAGCAGACAACACACACACACACACACAGTGATGGACACTCAAGGGACTCTGGTGTGTGTCTGTGTGTCTGTGTGTGTCTGTGTGTGTCTGTGTGTGTGTGTGTGTGCTGCTTTAATGCTCTGAGCTAATTGCTGATGGTTTGCTGGGGGAAAATTAATATAACAGCCTGAGCCTAATGTGTTTAACTTGATTGAGATTAACGTCCCTTTAACTCACTCTTAATGCGCGATGAAGCAGCTGCTCCCACTCTCACACACACACACACACAAAAATACACACACAAACACACACACACACACCAGTGGCTGAATAATAACAACAATGCAGAGACGAACCAGAGGCTCCTGAACCGTCAACGTCAACATTACTGGTTTCTTCTGCACATGTAATTGTTTTCTTATTAAACCAGAGAAGAAGAAGAAGAAGGAGTTATTTCTGGCTGGAGGGGTCGAGAGGTGACGACTGCTGGAGCGTTTTCAAGGCCTCGACACAGACACACAAACTCCCCCTGATAAATCACACACAGGCCGACAGACTCAGTTTTGTTGGATACAAAACATCACGTCCTGAAACCAGATGATCGAATTAATTAACGACCACGTCAAAGAGTCGAGAGAGCTGAGATAAAGACTGAGGCTCCAGCGCCAGGTTGGAAAACTGGACCTCAGCCTCCATCGGACTGGGAACCGCGGTTAGATCCACAGCATGTGACATCACTGTGACATCACACCGTGTCGCTTCCCCTTCACCTTCACTTCCGCTCCACTTCCTGAACATCAAAGATTCAATTAAGGAAAAAGAAGAAAATTTAAAGAAGGAAAGAAAGGAGTAAAAAGACAGAGAGGGGGGGTAGAAAGAAAGAAAGAAAGAAAGAAAGAAAGAAAGAAAGAAAGAAAGAAAGAAAGAAAGAAAGAAAGAAAGAAAGAAAAGTCTGAATATTGGACTGTGTGAGGAAACTGAATTGATACTGTATCAAACAGAACATCAGCGGTTTCCCGCGGCGACGCCGTCTCTGCATCAACTGATCAGCTGTTATCAGAAGATCAGCTGATCGGTTTCCTCTGACGGCTCACACTACGACGAAGTCGCCGTGGGAACAAACACGCTGGAGTCGACCTCATTTTATTCTGAAGTTCAGACGATTGTGACTTTTACATTTTCAACGGCGTCGGTGTGAAACGTTCAAACTGCAGAGGTGCATTATGGGTCGTTTTAAAGCAGCATTTCAAAACAACATCCACACCTGAAAGCACACACATACCTGAGCATCCAGCTGGAAACAGGAAGTAAACAGGAAGCTGAGCAGCAGAGTTTAAAGGGCAACTACGCAGGATTTCTCCCGTGGCTACGCTGCAGTTTCACCTTAATGAACCGCGGCTCCAGGTGAGATAAGAGTCTAGTTCTGGTTAAACCACTGACTCGGAGCCGGTTCCAGCTCCACTAGCGGCTCTGGGCTGAAAACCAGGATGACATCACAGCTCCAGAGTTTCAAAATAAAACGTCTCCAGCAGAGTTTCTGGAAGTCTCAAAGGAAAAAGGCAGCTGATCGACTTTACAACCGTTAACAGTCACAACATATTTAAAGGGATACGCCAACATTTTTTTATCGTGTCTTGCCTCACTCCTGAATCCATGACCAGCAGATAGACTCCATCCTTTCCACTGTGTGTGCAGTAACAAGGGAGAGAGAGCCGTATCGCCGTAATTAGCTTAGCTCAAACACTGGAAGTGTATGGGTAGTGTTAGCCTTAGCTTAGCTCAAACACTGGAAGTGTATGGGTAGTGTTAGCCTTAGCTTAGCTCAAACACTGGAAGTGTATGGGTAGTGTTAGCCTTAGCTTAGCTCAAACACTGGAAGTGTATGGGTAGTGTTAGCCTTAGCTTAGCTCAAACACTGGAAGTGTATGGGTAGTGTTAGCCTTAGCTTAGCTCAAACACTAGTGTATGGGTAGTGTTAGCCTTAGCTTAGCTCAAACACTGGAAGTGTATGGGTAGTGTTAGCCTTAGCTTAGCTCAAACACTAGTGTATGGGTAGTGTTAGCCTTAGCTTAGCTCAAACACTGGAAGTGTATGGGTAGTGTTAGCCTTGGCTTAGCTCAAACACTGGAAGTGTATGGGTAGTGTTCCTAGCTCTCAAACACTGGAAGCTGAAATCATCATTTTAGCTCTAAACTCTGTAAATATATCACTTTATCAACATTTCAAACATGTTTAGGTGAGAAAGTAGCCGTTTAGATCAGCAGTGTGTCGTTAATTTGTCTAAATACCAGCTGTTTACTGTTTTGTTCGCACAGTGGAGAGGGAGTGAGGCAAGACATGAAAATAAAAATGTTGGCGTATCCCTTTAAAGTGTCATAAAGTCATAAAATGATGCAGAAAATATCAAGAACGTCTCAATCTGAGTGAAAATGGAGACTCAGCTACTTTAAAACTGATGATGATGATGATGATGATGATGATGATCAGTACCTTCTGTAACAACAGGCGTTTTGCTAATATGCAATAATTACAACCGTGCAACAGCTCAGACTGTTGCTCCAGTCGGCCGTGTGTGTGTGTGTGTGTGTGTGTTGGGGTGAGCTGAACAAACAGGGGTGTGTTGCATGCGTGTGTGTGTGTGCGTGTGTGTAAAAAGTGAAGTGTGGGGGCGTCAGGCGTGTGTGAGCGTGTGTTATGTGTTGTCATAGTAACGCAATCCGACCTCGCCCTTCAGCTCCACCGGTGACCTCAGATAAATTCCCCTTAAAATGAGAACGAGTGTGCAGCAGCGTGTGTGTGCATGTGTGTGTGTGTGTGTGTGTGTGTGTTACATAGCGACAAAGTGAAACTGAAACTTCAAGGTTTTACGAGTGAGACAGAATCTCAGTTGTGTTTTTACTGATTCTGTAGTTCTGATTTCCAGGAAGTGAAGACACGTCGACTGAACGAGGTCACAACGCTCTGAGCTGGAGGACGCGGCGGCGGTGGGCGGGGCTAACTGTGACGTCACAGGTTCGATTCCCCACGTCATCACAGCAGCTGAGCGTCAGCAGGAAGCAGGGCTGCATGGTGGAGCCTGTTGAGTCTAAAGCCAGGCTCTCCTGTACTACAAGGCTGGCTCTCTTTTAAAGGGATAGTTCACCCAAAATTCTAATTTCGACCAAGGGCTGGGAGAAGTTTCAGAGTTTTGTTTTTTATTTGTTAGGACACCAACTGTCTTCGTAACAAAAGGACACACCAGAAAACATCCAAACACCTCCATGCTGCTCGGATGTAATGTCCGTCTTGTATTGAAGCCCCGAAATGCAAAATTGTCCCGAAAAAAATGAAATAAGTCCATATTTTCAGCTCCCAGTGTCTCAGTTCACTGACCCACTGGAGCCCGTTTCCATTCACACATCCAGCCTCGCTTTCAATCAAACACACACTCACATTCTCTAATTGCGATCAGTGAAATGTATGAAAACAGTATAAGGGCTTAATTTAAATACAACAGAGAGCATCACCCTCTGTCTCTGTCTCTGTCTCTCCAGGAGACGTCCACTCTGTTGCATTCACTTGTCCACATGAACCTTATGTAAAAAGAAACGACCTGCTCATTTCTGCATCATCATATTATTCTGTTCACCTGCACCATGACAACCTCCTGAATCAGTGTGTCTGTGTGTCAGAGCGTCTGGACGGGACCGACACTGATCCTCTGGCACGTCCAGGTTCGATACCGGCCCCCGTCTGTCTGTCACATGCACCCATGCACCGTGCCGGTCGCCGCCATCCCTCCTCCCATCCCTCCGTCCTCTCCTCCCTCCATCCCTCCGTCCTCTCCTCCCTCCATCCCTCCGTCCTCTCCTCCCTCCATCCCTCCGTCCTCCCTCCACCTCCTCCTGAGCAGCAGTCAAAGGCCTCTGTGTTCAGCTGGCCGTCCAGATGGGGCTCACTGGGCCACGATAGGCTGCGTACAGTTACGGTCCAGACCCTGGCAGATTCACCTCCCTCTCTCCCTCCCTCCCTCCCTCCATCCCTCCCCCACTCCCCCGTGACCCCTCCGCTGACATGAAATACAGCGCTGGACGACGTTAGCGTCAGATGTGAAGCGGTCTGAGAAGGTCACAGACCAGAGGAGCGTCGGCCCGTTCCTCCCTCGGCTGCTCCCACGTCACACGCTCCAGTCGTGACCTCGTCCACACAAACACTCCCATCGCTCACTGGAGGAAGAGGAAAAGCAGCAGCAGGACAGAAAACCACTGCTCACACGCGGCCACCAGCAAAACACCTCACGGTTTCAGAAGAAAACGACTTCTCCTCCACAGTCTGACGTATTCCGTGATATTAACACCAGATTGTTTTTCTTCTCCTGTGCTTTTATTTTGAAAGAAAGAGGCTGACTGTTTTATAAAGTGATCCAATTAAAAACAGAACAGATTTCAGAATAAAAGACTCAGAAATCAAATCCTGCAAAGTTGTTGGATGGTGGGTCCAAGTGGTGAGGGGGCGGGGCTTTGTTGTGACATCACAAAGTGACAGGAAGTCCTGACGGCTGGTTTTAAGGCTCAGACATCTACCTTTATACCGTATGGAGCTTTAACACAAACACCTACCTTTATTTTGAAGGAGCTTTAACACAAACATCTACCTTTATTTTGAAGGAGCTTTAACACAAACATCTACCTTTATTTTGAAGGAGCTTTAACACAAACATCTACCTTTATTTTGAAGGAGCTTTAATCACTTTATTTTGAAGGAGCTTTAACACAAAACATCTTTATTTTGCTTTAACACAAACATCTACCTTTATTTTGAAGGAGCTTCAACACAAACATCTACCTTTATTTTGAAGGAGCTTTAACACAAACATCTACCTTTATTTTGAAGGAGCTTTAACACAAACACCTACCTTTATTTTGAAGGAGCTTTAACACAAACCTCATGTAGTGAGGAGTGATAACCCTCCAGGGGAACAGAGACAGTCTCAGTAACAGCTGACCTCCTGCTGACAGGTCACGTCATGAACCACGGCTCCACTGTGCCTCATCTGTCAGTTCAATCGTTTTTCAATCTGCTGCAGCTTCATGACGATAAATCAACCACCAAAACGTTTAAGGACGTCTCTCTCCTCCAGCTTTGAAACAATCCAACAGGTGTTTCTGACTGATGCTGCTTCCCAGAACAGAACGAAGAAACAAAACTTCACTCATTCAACTTTCCTCCGATCTTTGATCATTTGAGTCAGACTGGTTGTTTGATGCTGCAGCTTCAGACCTGTTGTCATGTTGTTAAAGGGATAGTTCAACATTTAGTCAAACTGTCCCATCACCATAATCCCTATAGTCATAGCAGTAGGTTTGTTACCTTTAATTGTCGGTGCAAGCTATTTTTAGAACAGCGGAGCAGAGCCGTGAGCTGCTCAGAGCTACGCTACGGAGGCTCATTATGGGATTTCTTGGTTTCCCTCATCAAACTCATCAAATACACAATCCAACAACTCCACAACGCTCTGGTGGACAAGTTGTGACCTGCACATTCACCACGTTATGAGATAATAACACAACGTTACCACACAGAGTTGATTTAGAGGGAAATACATGTAAAACCTCTGATGCACATTGCCTTCAGGGACAGTTGTTCATCATCAGTCTCTGAATTTGGATTATGTATGCCAATTTGCCAAAATGTTGAACTATCCCTTTAATGTAAAGAGGAGTGGAGCCGAGCGCGGAGCAGCTCCAACCTTTATCAGAGCGCAGGAATGAAAACAGAGCGGTGATGAACCTGCAGCTGAGTCAATAAACTACACTCCACCACATTCCTCCTCCTCCTCCTCCTCCTCCTCCTGCTGCGCCTCACCTGGGGGGGGGGGGGGGGGCATGACACCTAAGACAGGTGAGCTAATGATGCTAACACATGATCCAGTGACCTGCAACCTGAGCACAGCCAGGTGAAGGGTGGAAAAGCGTGATGTCACCGTGATGTCAGGGGCAGGGGCTGGTCCGTCTGTGGGTCAGTAGGTGAGGGGTCTCTGCTGTCATACGTCGTTGTCATGGTGACTAAACCTGTCAAACTGACCCTTAAGATGCTTTAACAGTGACACACAGGTCTTTGTCTCTTCATATCCTCTGATCTGAGAATGTGGCGTGTCCGCCCCACACACACACACACACACACACACACACACACACACACACACACACACACACACACACTGCAAAAACTACACATCTGTCCAAGAATATTTGTCTCATTTCTAGTCAAAACTAATCTCTTTCCACCTTAAATAAGACTCATCAAATAAACATTTACTTGTTTTTAGATCATTTTCACTTGTTTTAAACACATTTTCACTTGAAATCAGTAGAAAAATCTGTCAATGAAAGGAAGTTTTTTGTGCTTGTAATAAGGAAGAAAAACTTGCTCCACTGTCAGATTTTTCTACTTATTTCAAGTGAAAATATGTTTGAAAGAAGTGAAAAGTGTCTAAAAACAAGCTGCTTTTTAATGTGATGAGTCGTATTTTATGGAAAATGAGAGTAGTTTTGACTGGAAATAAGACAAATATTCTTGGTGAGATTTGTGAGTTTTTGCAGTGCAGCAGGATGATTGACAGGTGGAGGCTTCACCTCACTGTGCACGAGAAGACAACCACACCGGAAATGAGCAGTTATGAGAAAGAAGAAGAAGAAAAAGAGCTGCACACATGAGCAGCTCCAGAACCAGAACCAGGACCAGAACCAGGACCAGGACCAGGACTCGGCGGACCTGACCTGTTGTCCCTCTATGAGACACTTGTTGCATCATCATCGTTTCACCTCCTGCAGCTCGGACCATCAACTCTCCTTTAAAAACCCAAACCGAAGCAGAACCGAGCCACGCACGCGGACCCACCTTGATGATGCTGCTCCTCCGCGGCGCCGCCCTCACCGACTCCAGCAGGATGGTGTCCTGGTCCTGGCCGCCCCCGCCGCCGCCGCCGCCGCCGCCGGGGAGGACGACCCCGCTCCGCCGGCCGCGGGGCACTCTGGGCGGGATACAGTCCGGGGCTCCGTCGCTGCTGCACAGTCCGTCAACAAACCCATCCCGCTCGGACATGGTGAGGAACAAAAGGCGGTGTAGGGTTTTTAAAAAATAAATAAATAAATTCAGCTGACTGAAAAAACAAAAAGAAAAGGAAAAATGTGGGGTGAAGCTGGAGGTTCACGGATCAGAGCCGAGGAAGAAAGTTTGCGGCTCGGTCTCTGCAGGAAACTCAACTCCTCCTCAGCCCGGTTCGGTTCATGACGACCGGGCTCCGCTGGTCTCCGAGCCGCGGCGACTTGAGGCGGTTCTCCGGTGAGATGGTTGTGGTTTTGGTTCTGGGTCTGGGTCTGGGTCTGGTCCTCGGTCTCAAATCAAATCAGAGCATCGCAGGTTCCGCGTCGACACCGGAGAGACGCGCAACAAGTCCTCCCTGTTCCCGGAGCTGCTGCTCTCCGACGCCGCCAGACGGAGCCTCCTGCCGGGGGAGAGGAAGCTGTCTGGACCGGAGCTCCGGAGCTCAGCAGCGGTGTCTCCGGCGGAGTCTGTCCGGGTTTCAGCTGCCTCTGCTCGGCTGCTGCTCCTGCTGCTGCTCCTGCTCCGCCTGGAACCACACGGCGATGTCAAAGTGCACGAGGAGGAGGAAAAAATGAATAATAACAAAGCAACAACAAGAAGGAGTGAAGTTCCGCCGCGGCTCGCTCGCTCGCGCCAGCCAGGTGAGTGTCCTCCTGTCCTCGCGCAGCGCCGCGCTCTGCCCGGACCACCGCACGCGCACGCACTCCTCGGAGCAACAACAGCCGAGTTTGGACGATGAGGACTGGGACACAATTGACAGTCGTTCCGCCCCCCACCTCCTCCTCCCTCCTCCTCCTCCTCCTCCTCCCTCCGCCCGCCTGGCTCCGCCCACACGCCGCCCAGCCGCGGCCTGTGATTGGAGGAGAGCCGGGTCCCAGGTACCGACGGAGAGGAGCTGTGACCTTTTAAGGAGCAAAGAATTTAAATTGTACATGAAATCCCTGAAACTTCTAACGGAAATAAAGGCACAAAAACTATGATAAAGAGTTTCCCCATTTAAATGGATCTGAATCCCCCTCATGAAGTCAATGGTTATTTTATTGTATTTAAATATTATTTTGACTATTTATTTTGATATGTTTATTTTGATTTTATTTCAGCTGCTCAGTATATATTGTATTGAAGCACTAATGTGTATGTGGCTATTGTTGTTTTGCACTAATGTTGGATGATGTTCACCTGCATTCTCCTGACACTTGTTTACTATTAAAAGTGCCAGAATTGTTTATTTTTGTACTTTCTCAACAAAGCATAAGGTTAAAAAAAAATCAAAATGATTGTTAAACTCAGGGATCAGTGATGTAATGAACAGGAAGTTGAAGCTGTTCAGGTGATGGAGTCTGACCTCTGACCCCCACCCAGCTGTGTAATAAAACTCTGATGTATTCTTCATCAGCGTGGACAGAACGCAGGTCACGGTCACGGGAGACGGTCGGCGGCGATTTAGTGTCTGGCTCAAGGACACATCTGCACACACACACACACTCCCACACACACACACACACATTTCAACAGTGTGACGAGATCACTGCTTTTTCTTTTTTCCCTTTTTGAATCAAAATCATATTTTTCTTTTCTTATTGATTGACTCATTGATGGATTTTCAAAGTAAAACTTCCTGTAACAGTAGAGTTCTGGTCCACGTGTTTTCATGGTCGGCCTCTGTTTTTGTCTTTTGTGTGTATTTTGAGAAAAGCCTTGATCTACCCACAATCCATTGCACCACAGGAAACTTGATTTGTTGGTTCCATTCTGCTTGTCGTACACAGATTACCCATGATGCATCTGTGATCCACTAAAAAGAGACACCACTCTCTTCTCTGGTTTGAATCATTTCATTCAGCTCAGTGCACAGTTTCCTCCTGAACTGTAACAGTTAAAGGTCAGTGAACGCACCGTCACCACCGATGTGTTCACGGACAGTCGGGAAACTGCAGCGCCTGAACGACCTGCTGCAGGTCAGAGGTCAAGAGGTCAAAAGGAGAGTTGCATTGACACAGTTCATCCTAAAGAAGACGTCTGTGTTTTATTCTTTATTTTCCTCCTTCCTGATTGGCTCGTGGCTCCTGCAGCTGCGTCCTCCGCTCTGACTTCACCTTTTCAAGTTTACTATGAATCTCAATTTGACCCTTTTGACCTTTTGACCTCTCGTCTCAGAGTTCTGCTGTTTCAGTCGGAGCTGTTCAGTCTACAGGGGGTTGTAGCTATGGTAACCAGTGAAATAACAGTAACTTACATTTCATTTAAATCTCCAACTCCACAAACAAACGTCTCTCAACACCTGCTTGTTTTTATTTTTTCCACGCTGGAAAATAATCGGAACAATAACGTGACACATTTTCCATCTGCTCCTCCGTCACCGGGTCGGACGCTGAGGATTCAATAAACAGCTTGAGACACACACACACACACACACACACACACACACACACACACGCGCACACACACACACACACACACACACACACACACAGCAGCAGCAGCGGTGTGAAGCCGTCTGACCTTAAACCTGGACTTCACTCCTGCAGCTTCAGAGTAAAAAACAACCACAGCTTCATAAAAACCCTCGTCCTGCAGCTCCTCCTCCTCTCCTCCTCCTCCTCCTCCTCCTCTTCCTCCTCTTCCTCCTCCTCCTCCTCCTCCTCCTCCTCCTCCTCCTCCTCCTCTCCTCCTCCTCTCCTCCTCTCCTCCTCCTCTCCTCTCCTCCTCCTCTCCTCCTCTCCTCTTCTCCTCCTCCTCTGCTCCTCTCCTCCTCTCTCCTCCTCCTCCTCCTCCTCTCCTCCTCCTCCTCTCCTCTCCTCCTCCTCTTCTTCCTCCTCCTCTTCTCCTCCTCCTCTCCTCCTCCTCCTCTCCTCCTCCTCCTCCTCCTCCTCCTCCTCCTCCTCCTCCTCCTCCTCCTCTCCTCCTCCTCCTCTTCCTCCTCCCTCCTTCTCCTCTTCCTCCTTCTCCTCCTCCCTCCTCGTCCTCCTCCTCCACCCTCCTCTCCCTCCTCCTCTTCCTCCTCCTCCTCTTCCTCCTCCTCCTCCTCCTCCTTCCTCCTCCTCCTCTCCTCCTCCTCCTCCTCCTCCCTCCTCCTCCTCCTCGCTCCTCCTCCTCCTCCCTCCCTCCTCCTCCTCCCTCCTCTCTCCTCCTCCTCCACCTCCTCCTCTCCTCCTCCTCCCTCCTCCTCCTCCTCCTCCTCTCCTCCTCCTCCTCCTCCTCCTCCTCTCCCTCCTCTCTCCTCCTCCTCTCCTCCTCCTCCCTCCTCCTCTCTCCTCTCCTCCTCCCTCCTCCTCCTCCTCTCCTCCTCTTCCTCCTCCTCCTCCTCCTCCTCCTCCACTCCTCCTCGTCCTGCTCATCCTCCTCCTCCACCTCCTCCTCTCCTCCTCCTCTCCTCCTCTCCTCCTCCTCCTCTCCTCCTCCTCCTCCTCCTCCTCTCCTCTTCTCCTCCTCCTCCTCCTCCACCACCTCCTCTCTCCTCTCCTCCACCTCCTCATCCTCCTCCTCCTCCCCCTCCTCTCCTCCTCCACTCCTCCTCCGCCTCTCCTCCGCCCTCCTCCTCCTCTCCTCCTCCTCCTCCTCCTCCTCTCCTCCTCCTCCTCCTCCTCCTCCTCTCCTCCTCCTCCTCTCCTCCTCTCCTCCTCTCTCCTCCTCCTCTCTCCTCCTCCTCCTCTCTCCTCCTCCTCCTCTTCCTCCTCCTCCTCCGCCTCCTCCTCCTCCTCCTCTCCTCCTCTCCTCCTCCTCCTCTCCTCCTCCTCCTCTCCTCTCATCCTCCTCCTCCTCTTCTTCCTCCTCTCCTCCTCCTCTCCTCCTCTCCTCCTCCTCCTCTCCTCTCCTCCTCTCCTCTCCTCCTCCTCTGTCTTTTATTTCTTCTATTTGTCAGAGTTTCAGGAACAAAAACAAACGTAACCGTCAGCAGCTTCGGCTCAGGAGGATCAGAGCTCACACTCACTAAACTAAACAATGAGTCCATGTTTATTTTGAACAAGAAACAATAGAAAGACGTTGTTAAAGGGATAGTTCAACATTTTGTCAAACTGGCCCATCACCATAATCCCTATAGTCATAGCAGTAGGTTCGTTACCTTTAATTGTCGGTGCAAGCTATTTTTAGAACGGCGGAGCAGAGCCGTGAGCTCATGGGATTTCTTGGTTTCCCTCATCAAACTCATCAAATACACAATCCAACAACTCCACAACGCTCTGGTGGACAAGTTGTGACCTGCACATTCACCACGCTATGAGATAATAACACAACGTTACCACACAGAGTTGTTTTAGAGGGAAATTCAGAGACTGATGATGAAAAACTGTCCCTGAAGGCAACGTGCATCAGCGGTTTTACATGAATTTCCCTCTAAAACAACTCTGTGTGGTAACGTTGTGTTATTATCTCATAGCGTGGTGAATGTGCAGGTCACAACTTGTCCACCAGAGCGTTGTGGAGTTGTTGGATTGTGTATTTGATGAGTTTGATGAGGGAAACCAAGAAATCCCATGAGCCTCCATAGCGTAGCTCTGAGCAGCTCACGGCTCTGCTCCGCCGTTCTAAAAATAGCTTGCACCGACAATTAAAGGTAACGAACCTACTGCTATGACTATAGGGGTTATGGTGATGGGACAGTCTGACAAAATGTTGAACTATCCCTTTAAATGCTTCATAACCTGGGAGTCAGAGGAAGAACAAACATTTAATCCTAAACCCTTTTCCCAAAACCATTCATTGATGAGTTACATGACTCTTCTCTTGTAGAACACATAGAGAATATAATGCTTTATTTAGCTCTTTTTATGATCATCCACAGAGAAATCACAAACCAGTGTGAAGTCAGGACTCACAACAACAACAACAACAACAACATCATCATCATCATCAGGACTCTCACTCAGTCTCATTTGCTTCCAGTATATTTAGTTGTTGAAATAATGAAATGTGGAGCCGAGTGGAGGAGGAGCAGCGCTAACGAGCTGCAGAGCCGATGAAAACCAGTAATGTTAACGTCTACATGCATGAGCACACCATGAGGCAGAGGATGAAGAGGAGAGGTGCTTCAGTCCGGCTCTAACGAGGCCGTGGGCGGGAGTCACACAAACAACCGCCTGGTGAGGATGAGGATGATGATGGTCAAACACACTGAAGCCTGATCACCTGTGTTTTTGTCTCATCCTCGTTTCAAACACCAGACTTTCACTCCTCAGAGTCTGGATGAAGGTTGGCACACACACACACACACACACACACACACACACACACACACACACACACACACACACACACACACACACACACACACACACACACAAAACAGCATTTATCCTAAAATCCCACATGAACCTGCAGAAGCTGGAAAACACTGTGAAGGAGCAGAGACTCCGACTGAATCCCCTCAGTTATTCTACTGAAGGTGTTCCCAACTCTGTGTGTGTGTGTGTGTGTGTGTGTGTGTGTGTGTGTGTGTGTGTGTGTGTGTGTGTGTGTGTGTGTGTGTGTGTGTGGACCTTGAGCCGAACACACAGCTGTGGAATGTGGTCAGCTGGTGAGGCCTATTAACGCATGGAGCTCAGCAGTCGCACTCCACTGTGAGTGTGTGTCTGTGTGTGTGTAGGTGTGTGTATGTGTGTGTGTGTGTGTGTGTGTGTGTGTGTGTGTGTGTGTGTGTGTGTGTGTGTGTGTGTGTGTGTGTTGATTCGCACACTGAAGGAATTTGACACGTTTGTCATTTCACATAAAGATCAAGAACGAGAGAAGATTCAGATTTGACCACTTGCTGCTTCGACACAGTTCACTGTGTTTTTCCATCCTCAGTATTTCTGCCTGTTTGAACCTGGATCATTGTTCATTAATAACATCATTAATCAGGTTTTTCATTTTAATGTTTTATATAATAACACAATTTTAACACATGGTTTCAAAACAAAGCATTATTGTTTGTTTTCAACTCCTTGAATCCCAGCTCTTTGTGGTCTGGCGCCATGCTAACACTAGCTACAGCCAGGTGTCTACAGGCGCCATGCTAACACTAGCTACAGCCAGGTGTCTACAGGCGCCATGCTAACACTAGCTACAGCCAGGTGTCTACAGGCGCCATGCTAACACTAGCTACAGGTGTCTACAGGCGCCATGCTAACACTAGCTACAGCCAGGTGTCTACAGGCGCCATGCTAACACTAGCTGCAGGTGTCTACAGGCGCCATGCTAACACTAGCAGGTGTCTACAGGCGCCATGCTAACACTAGCTACAGCCAGGTGTCTACAGGCGCCATGCTAACACTAGCTACAGCCAGGTGTCTACAGGCGCCATGCTAACACTAGCTACAGCCAGGTGTCTACAGGCGCCATGCTACAGGTGTCTACAGGCGCCATGCTAACACTAGCTACAGGTGTCTACAGGCGCCATGCTAACACTAGCTACAGGTGTCTACAGGCGCCATGCTAACACTAGCTACAGCCAGGTGTCTACAGGCGCCATGCTAACACTAGCTACAGCCAGGTGTCTACAGGCGCCAAACACTAGCTACAACAGGCGCCAAACACTAGCTACAGGTGTCTACAGGCGCCATGCTAACACTAGCTACAGCCAGGTGTCTACAGGCGCCATGCTAACACTAGCTACAGCCAGGTGTCTACAGGCGCCATGCTAACACTAGCTACAGGTGTCTACAGGCGCCATGCTAACACTAGCTACAGGTGTCTACAGGCGCCATGCTAACACTAGCTGCAGCCAGGTGTCTACAGGCGCCATGCTAACACTAGCTACAGGTGTCTACAGGCGCCATGCTAACACTAGCTACAGGTGTCTACAGGCGCCATGCTAACACTAGCTACAGGTGTCTACAGGCGCCATGCTAACACTAGCTACAGGTGTCTACAGGCACCATGCTAACACTAGGTACAGGTGTCTACAGGCGCCATGCTAACACTAGCTACAGGTGTCTACAGGCGCCATGCTAACACTAGCTACAGCCAGGTGTCTACAGGCGCCATGCTAACACTAGCAGGTGTCTACAGGCGCCATGCTAACACTAGCTACAGGTGTCTACAGGCGCCATGCTAACACTAGCTACAGGTGTCTACAGGCGCCATGCTAACACTAGCTACAGGTGTCTACAGGCGCCATGCTAACACTAGCTACAGGTGTCTACAGGCACCATGCTAACACTAGGTACAGGTGTCTACAGGCACCATGCTAACACTAGGTACAGGTGTCTACAGGCGCCATGCTAACACTAGCTACAGGTGTCTACAGGCGCCATGCTAACACTAGCTACAGGTGTCTACAGGCGCCATGATAACACTAGCTACAGGTGTCTACAGGTGCCATGTTAACACCTTTGTCTACAGGCGCCATGCTAACACTAGCTACAGGTGTCTACAGGCGCCATGCTAACACTAGCTACAGGTGTCTACAGGTGCCATGTTAACACCTTTGTCTACAGGCGCCATGCTAACACTAGCTACAGGTGTCTACAGGCGCCATGCTAACACTAGCTACAGGTGTCTACAGGCGCCATGTTAACACCTTTGTCTACAGGCGCCATGCTAACACTAGCTACAGGTGTCTACAGGCACCATGTTAACACCTGTGTCTACAGGCGCCATGCTAACACTAGCTACAGGTGTCTACAGGCGCCATGCTAACACTAGCTACAGGTGTCTACAGGCACCATGTTAACACCTGTGTCTACAGGCGCCATGCTAACACTAGCTACAGGTGTCTACAGGTGCCATGCTAACACTAGCTACAGGTGTCTACAGGCGCCATGCTAACACTAGCTACAGCCAGATGTCTACAGGCGCCATGCTAACACTAGCTACAGGTGTCTACAGGCGCCATGCTAACACTAGCTACAGGTGTCTACAGGTGCCATGCTAACACTAGCTACAGGTGTCTACAGGTGCCATGCTAACACTAGCTACAGGTGTCTACAGGTGCCATGCTAACACTAGCTACAGGTGTCTAAAGGCGCCATGCTAACACTAGCTACAGGTGTCTACAGGCGCCATGCTAACACTAGCTACAGGTGTCTACAGGTGCCATGCTAACACTAGCTACAGGTGTCTACAGGCGCCATGCTAACACTAGCTACAGGTGTCTACAGGTGCCATGCTAACACTAGCTACAGGTGTCTACAGGCACCATGCTAACACTAGCTACAGGTGTCTACAGGCGCCATGCTAACACTAGCTACAGGTGTCTACAGGCGCCATGCTAACACTAGCTACAGGTGTCTTCTGTCTTCTGAATAAATAAACAACCTGTTACACGTCAGAGGAAAAACTGGCAGACATACAGAACAACCAGAGTCTCTACTGCACTAATTATGAAAGAATAGGCTATCTATCATATTTGACATCCAATTAAAGACCAGACGCTGGGCTACAACTTGTAAAAACCATGTTTCTATGACCCAAACACTACTCAAACAACTACACATCAACCTTGATGAAGCAGAGTGTGGACCCAGTGGCCACATTTCTGTCTTCTACTACTAGCTACTACTGTATGCAAAACACATCAGCTAGCGCTCATATGAAAGAGATGTGAACAACACCGCAGCCGCAGCTCCACATCAGCTGCACAACAACACAACAACACAACAGCGGCACGGCAGAGAGAGAAGACAACAACAAGCAAAGTCGAGCAAACACACAGACTGCGTGGCCAAAACATGGCTGTAGCTACATTTTCTCTTACCTTTGCTGTTTCACTGGGAAAAGTTTGTTTTCTGGTAAATCCACATGTTTCCAGCTGAACTTTGACCGGTGTTACATCTAAATCGGTCCGGACGGGTTTTAGGAGCGGCGGAACCCACAACAGCCTGCACGTCACGCATTTCAGGATTCTGCTGGTTCTGATTGGCTGCCAGAGCTGTCAATCACTGGAATCAACCAATCAGCTGCAGAGAGAGAGCCAGGCGGAGCTGCAGCAGGTCAGTGCAGCTTTACGCCCAGAAAGTAGTTGTTATTTGATTCTTTTTCACTTCATTTATGCAAATTGTGTGAAAATAAAGATGAAACAGTGGTTTCTAGTGGCAGGTGGGTCCAAGCTGGGACAAAAATTTTTGGAAAGTTCGCCTGAATATTTTGTAGTAAAATCTCAATAATTTTGTCCTGCTACACTTTATCAGAATCAACCTCTGCAGAGACAAAGTTCATATGTTGTTCAATGATTTTATAGAGGGTTCGATCTAAGTTAGCGTTATTCTAAAGGACCCACATCTAAAATATGATTTTTTGGGGGGCAAACATTAATTTAATGTCATCTTCATTTTAATTTGAAAAACACAATTTTTTTTCCCTTTACTATGACACCAAAAGTATTCAAATAGACCTTTGAGGAAAGAAGTAGGCCAGCTAACGTAGCTTAGCATGAAGACCACAGGTTTATTCAATCTATTCAATTTATCTTTTTTATCAACACAAAAACAATGTGTGAAACAACAAATCCTACACAGTTACTATGACATGTGTTGACCAAAAGACTCCAGTTCAAATAGACCTTTGAAGCAAATTAATGAATTTCCTAAAAGAATAGTCTAACTTTTTATTCAGTCTGAGCTCCACATCATTTATTTCATATCAGACTCACAGCTGCATCTCACAGACGCTGGTCCAGGAATAAAAAGGAATAATTCAAGCAGCAGCAGCCGAGGACCGAGGTGGATCCAGAGTCTGTGCTGCTTTTACGTCTTTGACTATTGAATTAAACGCCGTCTGCAAACAGATGTCCCTCAGGACGATAACAGAGTCTAAGCTGCTTATAGTCAAACAGCAGATTTATATATTTATATATATATGTATTTATATTGAACTTCTACCTCGCTTAAAAGAAATGCGAGTTTCATTCTGCTCTTATCACTGACATTTAAATGCCAGTTGACTCGGCCTCTAGCAGACGAGCTGACGGTCCAATAAAAGACCTGGAAACAAAAAACAAATGGTGTTTTGATCCCGAGGTGAAGCAGGAGGAGGCATGTGACTCCGCTTCCCCACCTTCCTGCTACGCTGCCACCATGGTGCAAGAAAGTCAGAGTGTGTGTGTGTGTGTGTGTGTGTGTGTGTGTGTGTGTGTGTGTGTGTGTGTGTGTGTGTGTGTGTGTGTGTGTGTGTGTGTGTGTGTGTGTGTGTGTGTGTGTGTGTGTGTGTGTGTGTGTGTGTGGTCAGCTGCAGACAGGTGCATGCTGTTCTCTGGAGGCTCGTCTGCTGCTGCAGCAGTGTCTTGTAAACACTTTCTGCTGCACAGCCTTAAACATGGTCTTCACACACACACAACTGTAACACAACATGGAGCACACACACACACACACACACACACACTGGGCTGAGTCAAAGTGAAGCTGAGCCGTCGTTAATCAGCGGCTGATTATCAACAACCTGCACTCTGTGTTTCCTCACCGCAAATATCCTTCTGTCTGTTTTAGTTCAACTGTTTCCCCTCCACACACACACACACACACACACACACACACACACACACACACACACACACACACACACACCTGCAGCTGCAGACTGAAGCACTCCCTGTTCACTAAACTGATCTGAGAGCAGCACAGGACGAACAAACCCCTCAGTGTTTAGTCCAGAGTTTAAAGACTGACCCAGGGTCAGAGTCACTCACTGACAGCTGCTTGATGTCTGCATGTCCACGGTGGGCAACAAACAAGAAATAAAGTAGTAGTAAAAAAATATATAAACAATGAACAGAACAAAGAAATAAAAAATCAAAGACTTAACATTGTAAAGTTCATATTTAGTTTTTGTTTAGTCTATTTAGAATAAACTAGTTTATTCTGTTTAGTTTATTTAGAATAAACTGAATCATGTAAACAGTGTGTGTGTGTGTGTGTGTGTGAACCAGAAGCCTGAGTCTGAACGCCGGTAGAAGACACTCCTTCTCCACTAGATGGCGCCACCGCCACACAGATCAACACAGCCAGCTGATTGGACCGTTCACTGGTTGTTTATGATGCTGTGAATCTGCTTCATGTATGAAACAGAGAGGGCAGCAGAGCATGATGGGAAACCTGACAGCAGAGCAGAGCATGATGGGAAACCTGACAGCAGAGCAGAGCATGATGGGAAACCTGACAGCAGAGCAGAGCATGATGGGAAACCTGACAGCAGAGCAGAGCATGATGGGAAACCTGACAGCAGACAGGGGAAATACATGTTGTTGTGCTGTTTGTCCAGCAGTTTGGTCGACTGAGGTTGTTTTAAATGTGGTCGGCAGCAAGAAGCCTTTGAGTTCAGACTGGTCTTCATCACCAGCCTCTGTCCTGAATGTGTTTAAAGGGGTAGTTCAACATTTTGACCCATTGCCATTTTTGGAGTAGGTTTGTTACCTTTAATTATTTATGCAAGCTGTTTTTAGAATGAGATAATAACACAACGTTACCTCACAGAGTTGTTTTAGAGGGAAATTCATGTAAAACCTCTGATGCACGTTGCCTTCAGGGACAGTTTTTCATCAACAGTCTCTGTATTTCCCTCTAAAACAACTGTGTGTGGTAACGTTGTGTTATTATCTCATAGCGTGGTGAATGTGCAGGTCACAACTTGTCCACCAGAGTGTTGTGGAGTTGTTGGATTGTGTATTTGATGAGTTTGATGAGGGAAACCAAGAAATCCCATGAGCCTCCGTAGCGTAGCTCTGAGCAGCTCACGGCTCTGCTCCGCCGTTCTAAAAATAGCTTGCACCGACAATTAAAGGTAACGATCCTACTGCTATGACTATAGGGATTATGGTGATGGGACAATCTGACTAAATGTTGAACTATCCCTTTAACGATGATGCTGCTGCAGTAAATAAAGACAGAGGGAGACACCCAGAGAGGTCAGAGGTCGTCATCATGTGTTGTGTGTTTACTGCTGCAGTGTGTTTGGTGCAGGAGGCCTGGGGTTTCCTCTGCAGAGCGTCTCGGCCGGGTGGAGCTCCTGAACCGCCGCGGTTTCCTGCTGCCGCCACAAGCGAGGTTCAACCACTCAGAGTTATTTCTGAAGTCGTCTTTCATCTCCCTGCAGCGTGTGTGTGTGTGTGTGTGTGTGTTATTAGTTATGCTGGATGCAACACTCAGCTGAAATCCTCTGTTTAATGTTTATTAATAGTTTATAAAGGTTTAACAAACGTGTCATGACGCATCATAATGAGGTTGTAAACAGCTGCAGTGACGTCTGAAGTGTTTTCACTGAAACGCTTTCCCAGCTGGATGAGGACTGACTTCATTCCCTCATTCTCTCTCTTTAAACACTGATGTGTTGAATCACAGCTGATGAGTCGAAGCTGCTCCACCACAGAAATCTGACTGCTGCTGGAAAACTGGTCTGAGCTGCACCAGCCCGGTCTGGTCCCCCACAGGGTCTGGAGCTGGATCTGGATCTGGATCTGGATCGGTGCATTAAAGCCTCTGTGACGGTCTGAAGTCTGCAGTGTCACAGAGACAGATTATGAACCACTGATTTAAAGGGATAGTTCAACATTTAGTCAAACTGTCCCATCACCATAACCCCTATAGTCACAGCAGTAGGTTTGTTACCTTTAATTGTCGGTGCAAGCTGTTTTTAGAACGGTGGAGCAGAGCCGTGAGTGTCAGAGCAGAGACAGTTTCCCTCATTACACAATCCAACAACCAACTGGATTTAAAGAGATAGTTCAACATTTTGTCAAATTGTCCCATCACTATACAGAGACTTGCTGAAAAACTGTCCCTGAAGGCAACGTGCAAAGGTAGAGGAAGATGTGAGAATATCCCGCGTTATTATTAAATGTACCAGTTGAGAGTTTGAAGAGATGAAGTCTGCTGCAAAAAGCACTGAAACCTGACAGCTACAGAAAACCAAGGAACTAAACATGGCTGAAGCAAGCAAGTGGAAAAAAACAGATTAAAAAGTAGAACTTGTAAGAAGGAGGCTGGTTTTGTATGAAATGTTTCAGCATTCGCCCTAAATACAAATAGGCTACAACAAGCTGTCAGATGGATGTTAATCCTGCTATAACATGACAAGGACAGTAAATGGACTCTGCAGGTGTTGGTGCTCTCCAGTCGACCAGGTCGTGTAAATAGAACTCAGAGTATTTCCAGATCTATAAATACAGTGAATATTATTGTAGGATTTCCTCCTCTCCTCTAATAAAGAGCTGCTTCCTTCCTGTCATTCACTCAGACTGAACAACGGTGGACACCAGGCAGGAAAACACACTCTGTTCATTTATTGACTCACACTCCTGTCAGTCACACACATACAAACATATACATATACATCATATTTACAGATGCATTGTTGTTAATGTCTTTTGGTTGTGATTTAATGAGTTTCTCGTGGGGGTTTAATGAAGTTGTTCTGATTCTGATGTTAACGTCCTCACAACAATAGAAAGATTAACATGTTTTCATAAGAGACGGTGAGAAATTAAGAAAAAAAAAAAAAGAGTTTTACAGCCCCTCCTTGAACCGCCACCTTACCGTGGTGGAGGGGTTTGAGCACCCGAATGATCCTGGGAGCTATGTTGTCCGGGGCTTAATGCCCCTGGTAGGGTCTCCCAAGGCAAACAGGTCGCAGGTGACGGGTCAGACCAAGAGCGGTTCAAAACCCCTGATGGACGACAAAAGATCAAGGAAGTGTACGTCGCCCGGATTGGCGTCACCGGGGCCCCACCCTGGAGCCAAAGCGTCTGGTGGCCGGGCTTCATCCCGTAGGCCCACCACCCGCGGGAGGGTCCAGAAGGGGATGGTGCCAAGGGATTTGGGTGGCGGTCGTGGGCGGGGGCCCCGACGACCCAATCCGCGGACAACGACTCTGGCTTTAGGGACATGGAATGTCACCTCGCTGGGGGGGAAAGAGCCTGAGCTGGTGCAGGAGGTTGAGAGGTATCGGCTAGAGATAGTCGGGCTCACCTCCACGCACAGCCTGGGCTCTGGAACCCAACTCCTTGAGAGGGGTTGGACTCTTTTCCACGCTGGAGTTGCCCAAGGTGAACTAATAGCCCCCAGCTCAGCCGCCATGTGTTGGAGTTCTCCCGCTTAACGAGAGGGTCGTTTCCCTGCGCCTTCGGGTCGGGGATAGGTCTCTCAACGGGCCAAACAGCAGTGCAGAGTGAGAGTCCCTATGCTGCGCTCCAACTGGGGACTATTGTTCTAAATGTACCAGTTGAGAGGTGTTTGGGAGGAACGGCCTCCCCGATCTGAACCCGAGTGGTGTTCTGTTATTGGACTTCTGTGCTAGTCACAGTTTGTCCATAACAAACACCATGTTCGAGCATAAGGGTGTCCAAGTGCACTGGCACCAGGCTAGGTCGGAGGTCGATGATCGACTTTGAATCATCTGACCTCCGGCCGTATGTCTTGGACAGCACTCGGGTGAAAGAGGGGCTGAGCTGTCAACTGATCACCACCTGGTGGTGAGTTGATCCGCTGAAGACCTGGAAGAAGTCTGCAGAAAAAAACGGGAGAGATTCCGAGGGAGGTTGGAAAAGTAGAACTTGTGACGCGGCCAACCGGAAGGGTCAGGCTGGTTTTGTCAAGCTGAAGAAAATGCTTTCCTTTCAGCATTACCGGCAGGCCAAACGAGCGGCAGCCCGGGCGGTCACGGAAGCAAAACTCGGGTCTGGGAAAAGTTCGGGAGGCTATGGAGGAGGACTACCGGGCGGCCCCGAGGAAATTCTGGCAAACCATCCGACGCCTCAGGAGGGGGAAGCAGTGCTCCGCCAACACTGTTTACAGTGGAGGGGGAGCTGTTGACCTCGACAGGGGATATCGTCGGGCGGTGGGATGTTAATCCCACTGACACACCTTCCACTGAGGAAGCAGAGGCTGAGGACAGAGGTTGAAATGGACTCTGCAGCGGGGGTGGATGAGATGCCCTGAGTACCTCAGTCTCTGGACCAGACACGCCTCTGGAGTTGGGGACAGTGCCTCTGGATTGGCAGACCGGGGTGGTGGTTCCCCTCTTCAAAAGGGGGAACGGAGGGTGTGTTCCAGATCGGGGGATCACACTTCAGCCTCCGGGGAAAGTCTATTCCAGGGTACTATAAATAGTCGAACCCCGGATCCAAGAGGAACAATGCGGTTTCGTCCCGGCCGTGGAACACTGGACCAGCTCTATACCCTCCGCAGGGTGCTCGAGGGCTCATGGGAGTTTGCCCAACCAGTCCACATGTGTTTTGTGGATCTGGAGAAAGAGCTGACCGTGTCCCCGTGGCATCCTGTCATTCACTCAGACTGAGTCAGACCTGTTCCCGGTGCATGTTGGACTCCGGGACCCGGTTCTGTTCATCATCTTTATGGACAAATTTCAGGCGCAGCCTACGGTTCGGGAGTCATGATTTCATCTCTGCTTTTTGCGGATGATGTTGTCTTGCTGGCTCCCTCGAGCCAGGACCTGCAGCTGCGCTAGGGCGGTTTGCAGCCGAGTGTGAAGCAGCTGGGATGAGAATCAGCACTCTAAATCCGAGGCCATGGTTCTCGACCGGAAAAAGGTGGCATGCACCCTTCAGGTCGAGGGAGAGAGATCCTGCCTCAGGTGGAGGAGTTCAAGTATCTCGGGGTCCTGTTATTGAGGGAAGGATGGACGAGATCGACAGGCGGATTGTGCAGCGGCTGCAGCATTAATCGGTCCGTTTGTTAAGTGCTCTCAATTTTTTGTTCCTACCCTCACCTATGGTCATGAAATTTAAGGGTGTTAACAGGGTGGCGGGGCGCTCCCTTAGAGATAGGGTGAGGAGCTCGGTCACCCGGGAGGACAACCGCTGCTCCTCCAATAGAGTCAGCTGAGGATAAAGGAATGAGGTGTTTTCCCACCGGGAGGAGGCCCCGAGGAAGACCCAGGACACGCTGGAGTACGTTGCTCGGCTGGCCTGGGAAGAAGAGCTGGAGGAAGTGTCGGCAGAAACCCGGCCCCGGAAGAAGCGGAAGATAATGGATGGATGGATGGATGGAGTTTTACAGTAGTTAGTGGAGATTTACTTATAATAACCTACATACAAACATGTTTATGATATAAGGATGAATTCACTCAATGACAGTTTTACTACAACAACTTGTAAACAAACTTTTAATCTTTATTTATTTGGACCAAAGAGTAAATTTCACTTCATTTGGAAACAGAAATGAATGAAAAAGTGGAAAGTAAATCTTAAAACTCATATTCTAACATGTCCTTTGTATATTCTATTTTCTTTTTCTTGCATATTTTGTAATGTAGGGTCATTAAAAATATGTTTTATGTACAGTATAATAATATCACATTTAAAAAGCAGCTTGTTTTTAGACACTTTTTTTACTTCTTTCAAACATATTTTCACTTGAAATAAGTAGAAAAATCTGATACTGGAGCAAGTTTTTCTTCCTTATTACAAAAAACACAAAAAACTTGCTTTCACTGGTAGATTTGTCGACTTATTTGAAGTGAAAATGATCAAAAACAAAACAGGTGATGAATCTTATTTTTAAGTTTTTAGAAATGAGACAAATATTCTTGGTAAGATGTTGAGTTTTGCAGAGTATCTGTTATATAAAGCACTTTGTTCATTATTCCAGATAAAGTGCTATAAACTTTATTATTATCTTTATTATTAGTTTCAACCTGATTTTAGTCCATGTAAACACTAAATGTCAGGTAACAGACGTCCACGTGGTGGCGTGCTGACCTGTGATCAGTTTCACCTGTCAATCACTGGAGCAGTTACTTCCTGTCTAATGAGCCTCGGCCTCAACGACCTCTGGGCTCCTAATGGTCTGAGCTGGAAACCAGAGGTCAGAGGTCACCGCCATTAAGGTGTGTGTGTTGGGGAGGGGGGTAATGGTTTAGGTGGTGGTGTTACCCCCACCCCCCCCCCCACGGCTCCAGATGTGGCTGCAGCTTCATTAGATGAGTTGAGAGCATTAGGAGGCTCCAGTTACAAAGACCACAAGTGGAGAAAGTTAATGTGACTGAGCTGCTGACGAACCACAGAAGAAGAAGAGAGTGCAGATGGCTGACAGACCAGACCAGGGGGGGGGGGGCAGGGGGGCAGGGGGGCAGTAAACTGGAGGCCTGTTCTGTGATTGTAGTAAATCACTGTCTCTGAGGACTGAGCCGTACAAACAGAGACGTGTTAGAGACTCAGTGTTGGAGCTTTAGTTCCTTTGTGTCTGGACTCAGATCTTCTTTCACATCGTCTCATGCTCAGTAAACTAGAGAAGGCCGTTCACTTCCACTGTTTCACTCACTGCCTTTTATTAAGAAGCAGTTTCATCCACAACAGTCAAACATTCTGTTTGAAAACAACAAACGTTTTCTTTTGCTCCAGTTATGAGATTAATTTCATCCTCAGTGAGTTTCTGAACGTGATGTTGCATTCAAGGTACCGACAAACAATCAGGGATTTCTGATAAACAACACCTCAGTAACTTTTTAGCTTAAGCTTTACAATAACAACACGAGCTCAACAAATAAATGAGCAACTTCAACCCAAACCTGAGACGCAGAACGCTAAGATTCTCTCTCTTATAGTCATTCAGTGCGTTTGCATGGACTGTAGGCTATGATATGATATGATCGGATTTTAGCCTCTCCCGTTTTTGTATTTGTGCATGTAAACATCATATCCTGATTTCAGAAACCGGGATACTTTTTTTTTTGCTACCGTGAAAGGAAATGGGATCGCCTACATCGTATCAGTAAAACAAACATGGCTACTTGACATTTGGAGTGATGAGGAAACAGAGTTTTGTCTCAATAATGATTTGCAACGCAATTAAAAAATTTAAAAGTGTCAATCTGACAAAAAGCCACAGTGGTCTCATTTTGACAGATGTCAAAATTGCAGCGGTTTGTGTTGTAAGAAGTAAAAACCACAAGCGCCGGAGCAAATAAGATGCAAAACTGGGACAAACAGGACAACGAGGTTTCTCTCTGTTCATGTAAATGCAGAGTTTGAATATGATCAACCGGTATAGTCTGATTGTTGACCAAATTATTATTATGCTATATTAATCAAATTAAATCCTAATACTTTAATGAAACTTCATATGAGTTTGTTTGTTTAGACAGTTTAACAGTAAACCACCATCTTTCCACCAGTTGAGTCCTGAGTCTCTGGCTCAGAGAGGAAACTCTGCATCACTGGGATGGAGGTGTCATGGCGGCACCAACGTGCCTCACTACAATGATCCATGAAGATGTTTTCTCCCGCCACCTCCTTCCCGCCCCCAGCACCGCCCAACTCTTCCTCTCTGTCTGACTCCGGTACAGTTTCCAGGCTCCGAGTCCAGAACCGGGTTCCTCTGTCCGGGTCCCGGTCCCGGTCCCGGTCCCGGTTCATCACGGACTCGTTTACTGAGCAGCTGGAAGAACTTTCTCCTCCTCACAAAACTCCACCACAGTAAAGTAGTGAACTACCGACCGCTACTCAGCGCGAGACCGGATGCCACTCACATCCGATTTCACAATAAAAGTCCAGACTCCATAAAGAATAATAGCTAAATAATGTGATGCTTGTATTTTTTTTTTCTTAAGTGGACCCTCTAAAATGCAAATTAAATCTCAAATATAGATTTAAAAAATATCAATCATTATCAATAGATAATGAATCAAGCAAAATTACTTTAAGGAGAATATCAACATCTAAAATAACACATCACCTGAGCACTTTTTCTGGCACTTTGAATTGTCTGATATGTCTATGTGTGTCCACGACACGTGTTGTCATTTTAAATGCAGTCTACATCTGTCCTATGATGTTTTTGTTTTTTGTCTTGTTTTTGGCAGTCCATGCTGATTTTATGTGACTGTTTTACTTTTTAGCCCTGGAGAAATGTAACGTAGCAGCACGATACCCTGGACACATTTCCCTAAGTGGACAATAATATTTACCCTGACCTGTACAAACAAGAATTAATTTTTTTTAATACATGAAGTTTTGATGACAGAATTGAATTTAGCCTATTTGGTCAATTAAAAACAACTGAGAAAATGCATTTATCGGTCAGTAAAACAACAGGCTGAAGCAATAGCTTATTGTAACTACCCTTTGTATATAAAGATTTGCATTTAGGCTACATGATCAAGATAGGCCTAAACTAAACCGGTCAGAATTAACATTATGACTTATATTTGCAAACAAATGAGAAGACTTCCAAATTCTTCAATCATTAATTGCCTTATAGTTGTCAATAATGGTAGCCTAAATCTTTGTATTGTTGTGTCAGTATTTTATTTTGAAGTTCCTACCGGAAGTGGCGTTGTGTCCGTCAGCTTGACCGTGTGGAGGCAGCGCTCCTCCTCCTCTCCACGCTCCGGACCTGCAGCCTCTCCAGCGGGACGCTTCTCCTCCGCTGCCCGCCTGTCGTCTTCATCCTGTCCTCGTGCTCCCGGTGTGTTTCCGCCGGTTCACCTTTGACCTCCTTAAATCTGTCTCTTTTGAAGGGGATTACCGGAGGGAGGCGGGATGGAGCAGCGGACCTGTTAAAGTTCTGAAGCCGAGGTTGAGTGAGGTTCAGTCCGCCTCTGTCTGTCTGTCTGACGGTCTCTCCGGTTCTCTCCCTCCCACCGCGCCGGGCAGAGCCAGCGCCTCAACCCGCCTCGGACGTCATGGGCTGCGGCTTGAGGAAGCTGGAGGACCCGGAGGACAGCAGCCCCGGGAAGATCTACTCCACCCTGAAGAGACCGCAGGTGGAGACCAAGACCGACACGGTGCTGGAGTACGTGCTGCTGGACTTCAGCCTGGAGGGTGAGTCGCTCCGCCGTGCGGTCTGTGGTACCCGGGTACAAATACTGCAGTACACACAGTACTACAAAACTATCTAACTACAGTATGTCAGTGGTTCTCTAGTGTTCAAGGGGGTCCACAACTTTTTCTGGACATTTTTTTTAATTTTTTTTTCAGAAATGTTATCACTTTTACTAGAATTTTTTTTTGAGATTTTTTTTTTTTAAAGTTTCTTCTCAATTTTTCCTTTTTATTATATCTTTCCAGGAAATTTGACCCCTTTTTGTATCAGGCTGTTGTTTGCCCCCTTTTTTGAGATTGATTGGATTATTATTGTCTGCTCATGGAGAAAGTGTCGGTGACAGTGTCAGGTTTACTAAAACAACCAGAGACGTGACGTTTATTCTCCTGTGTGTTGGAGAGAGAAGCATCACAGCTGCTGCTTCTGTCTGAAACCGATCAATACAACATCTGATTGATTATCTGTTGATCAGCTCATTAGTTCATCAACTAGTTGCCTGTTGTTGCAGCTCCAAACCAAAACACACTGTGTTACGGTGATCACTCAGATTCACCTGGAGCCGCATCCACCAGTCATTCAACCACTGATCAATCACTCAGCCAATCAGATGATCAATCACTCAGCCAATCAGATGATCAATCACTCAGCCAATCAGATGATCAATCAATCAGTGAATGGTCCAAGTTGCTTTGATGCTTCTGTGTCAGTTATTTTAGCTTCAGACCGTCTCATTGTTCTCTTTCCAGAATAAGACAGCTATAGATGATCAATTGATTGATTGATTAATTGATTGATTTGATGATCTGGTGTCCCAGCTCATAATAAAACAAAGGATCTGACATTTCAAGTCGTTCCCTCCGTCAGTGGAGAGACATGTGTCACTAGATCTGCTTCAAAGGTTTTTATCAGCAGATAACTGAGGGAGATACAGAGTCTGCCAATCAATCAATCAGTCAATAATAATCAATAGTGTGTCTGTAGCTTGTTGCAGGATGAGATCAGGATGAGACGGATCAGACAGAGAGTCTGTTCCCACAGGAGCTGCTGCTTAAAGAGCAATAAACCTGATTGTTCCTCAGAGCAGTCCAGCTGTAAACACGTTCAGGCTTTTACCTTTCACTCTTTAATCTTAATGTGTGTGTGCGTGCATGTGTGCGTGCATGTGTGTGTGCATGTGTGCGTGTGCGTGTGCGTGTGCGTGTGTGTGTGAGACATTACAACATCTAACTGGTCTTTTCCTAGCAACACAGCTCTTCATTCAGCTCCACTAGAAATAGGTCACATGAGGTTTTTTCCTGCCTCCACGAGTCGCCCTCCTCCTTCCCTGCACACACACACATGCACACACACACACACACACGCACACATGCACACGCACACACACTGGTTTTCATGTGGTATGCATGCAGCAGAGTGTAATAGGTCCTAAAACGCTCCACCTGCTGTGATGAGTGTGTGTGTGATGATCTGCAGCTCCTCGCCGTTTAATCCTCAGCTCTGATTGGCCGTTCAGACTCTGACCTATTTGGCAGGAAGTGGTGATTAGGTTGTGAATGGAGACGAGTGTGTAAACAGCAGCAACAGGCCAAACAGTCTGAGTCCAGGTGAATGATGGGATGTAGGAGACGAACCAGGAGTAAAGTTTTTATCTTCTTAAAGGGACAGTTCAACATTTAGTCAAATTGTCCCATCACCATAATCCCTATAGTCATAGCAGTAGGTTCGTTACCTTTAATTGTCGGTGCAAGCTGTTTTTAGAACGGTGGAGCAGAGCCGTGAGCTGCTCAGAGCTACGCTACGGAGGCTCATGGGATTTCTTGGTTTCCCTCATCAAACTCATCAAATACACAATCCAACAACTCCACAACGCTCTGGTGGACAAGTTGTGACCTGCACATTCACCACGCTATGAGATAATAACACAACGTTACCACACAGAGTTGTTTTAGAGGTAAATCCATGCAAAACCTCTGATGCACGTTGCCTTCAGGGACAGTTGTTCATCAACAGTCTCTGAATTCGGGTTATGGCCATGGGCCAATCTGCCAAAATGTTGAACTCTCCCTTTAAACCAGTAAATTTGCAGAGTTTTGTGAGAACAGAGGAGTGTGTTGATTTACAGTCACATGTGGTGAGAAAACTGATCTGATGGAAACAAACACGCAGCACTGATCTGCTCCATTCGCTCTGCACAGCTGTGTGTGTGTGTGTGTGAGAGAGAGAGAGAGCTCTTCTTAAAGGAATAGTTCACCAAAAAATGAAATTCAGTCATTATTGTTGACTCTCATTTTTTGGTGAACTATTCCTTTAAAGAAGTAAAAACACCATCATGTGAGTAAATGGTTAAATGTGTGTTACTGTGCAGCCTGCTGTGTGTTGGCTCAGAGTGTGTGAAGCTCCATGAGCTGGCAGACACACAGACAGACACACACTGTCACATGCTGAGTGGTGACACACACACACACACACACACACACACACACACACACACACACCAGCTCCTACTGTGTTCATGGTTTTATGATGAAGTGAAGATGTGTTGAGGTGTTTATCAGTCGATCATAGTGATCAGTTCTATCACGGATCAGTTCACTGATCGTTCCCTTTAAAGGGACATTCTGTGTAGTTTTTATTTTTAATCAACAGCTCAAACTGTGAAAGGAGTGTTGGATCTGAAGCAGTGAACGCGACGACGCTGCAGCTGCAGGTTGATGATCAATAACTGATACTGATGCTGGTTATTGATCCCCTGGACTCACTGTGTCTCTGTCTGCTGATTGGCTCTGGTCCTGCAGGTCAGGTGACCCGGTGGTCAGGTGGTCATGTGACCCGGTGGTCAGTAGACAGACAGACTGTGGTCTGTGAGGCGTTCAGGGACAGTGGGTCATTAATGACACCTGGTCGACAGGTAACAGAGCTGCTGCTGCTGCTGCTGCTGCAGGTACAGGGGGGCGTTGCTACGGTTACAGCTCAACAAGGACATCTGATTGGACGACTGTCCTCCTCTTTCTCTTCTTCTTTTTCTTCCTCCTCCTCCTCCTCCTCCTCCTTTAAGCCTTTTCTGGGACACTCTCCGTCACTGTCACACCCTCAGCTCTCACTCCCGTCCTCGCCTTCACACTGGGAGCGAATATAGAAACACACACACACACACACATACACACGCACACACACACACACACACACACACAGCTCCAGTGCCTCGGCCTGGTTTCCTGGTTTCCTGCTCAGTGGAGACTGGACGTTGGTCTGGAGCCAAAGGAAACAAATCAGAGCAGCTGATGTCTGAGCTGTGTGTGTGTGTGTGTGTGTGTGTGTGTGTAGTATGATAATTATAATACACACAGTGTGTATATAACATACACAGTGTGTATTTCCTGTGTGCACTTCATTGTTTCTGATCTCTGAGTCTCCTCTTCCTCCTCTTTCACCTTCAGCCTCCTCCTCTTCATCACCTCCTCATATTAACTCACTGTGTGTGTGCGTGTGTACGGTGGCTCACAAGGGTCAGAGCATCACGACAGGTTGATGAGTCAGGATGTTTTCTCTCCTCCTCTGTGACCAGGTCGAGTATCGAATTAAAAATGTCCCGTGAAACAGTCAAATGTGATTAAATATTGTTGATAAAACGTAAATGCAGTCGATCTCATCAGATACAAAGTTAATGCAACACATTGTCTCATTCAGTTTAAAGGTTCTGCACAGATGATGGGATGGCCAGGTGGTTGGTGTCCATGGTAACCCTCCTCTGCTCCATGTGCATGTGTTTCCCATGAAGCCGGTGAGGCGTCGATCCACGGAGCGCCAGGATTTATTGGGAGGAAACTTTTATTTCTAATTGTTGCATCTGTCGCGAAATATTTGCCACCAAATACTTTTGCAGTTTAGCTCCTCTATTGGTCACGTCCCCGGGGTGAACGGGTTCTGGAGGTCTGGACGCTCAGAGCAGTGCATGATGGGAAGGCAGCGATGGCCCATCACAGGAAACTGGAGTACAGAGATCAGAGAGGACGACTGTTAACCTGAAGTGACGCACGGTGGTCGCTGGGTGGAGGGAGGGAGGGAGGGAGGGATGGATGGATGGAGGGGTGGATGGATGGAGGGAGGGAGGGATGGAGGGAGGGATGGAGGGGTGGATGGATGGAGGGAGGGAGGGAGGGAGGGATGGATGGATGGAGGGGTGGATGGATGGAGGGAGGGAGGGATGGAGGGAGGGGTGGAGGGGTGGAGGGAGGGATGCAGGGATGGAGGGATGGAGCGCGTCCTCCTCTAATCTGGGTCTGATCTGAATAGAATGGAGGATAATCCAGATTAACGTGGGTGTTGTGATGATTCTGTCAGAGGAGCTCTGAAGGTCGGAGGCGGGACCAGACCAGCTGTCCATCATCTGTGGCCGAGCCTCGGCAACGGGCAGATCAGGGTCGTTAGGGAGTTAGATGAGCTCAGGTAGACGAGATGATCCAGGTGAGAAGGAGCCAGACTCTCATCCTGGGTGTTTCTGAACGTCCAGTCAAAATATTCCGCACAATTTGAATTTTATTAAAGCAGATATCAGCGGTTCGGCCGTTTTGGCTAATGCTGCGTTCAAGGCAGGCTTTTGAAACTGTAAGTTACAGCTTCAAGTCACAACTACAACTTTGTAGCGTTCCAGGTAACCTAGGTAATCTGGGTCTGATCCTGTTGAATGGAAAGGATAATCCAGATTAACGTGGGTGTACCAGATGATTGTGTTCACAGGAAGGAAAAGCACAAGTTAGGAGTTTCCTTGAAGGACCAGACCAGCTGTCCATCCCCGCCCTCGTCAGGCAGATCATTGGTCGTTAGGGAGTTAGATGAGCCACATTCACGAGACCCCTTGGCTGAGACAGCCCTTCATGCCAGACTCACATCTCATTGGATAACAATATCCCACAAGGAAAGTTTTTTGGTTTACAGCAGAAAGAGGCAGTTTCATCATGTCACTCCATTTTTTAAGTGATTGCTGACGGAAAATAGGACTATTAGGGACTTTTATTAACAAAAACATTCCACTGATATCTGCTTTAAAAAAGGCCGTTTCATCATGTCATTTTATTTTTTTAGGGGAGGCTGTTTTGCCTTTAAAGGTACATCGCCGCTGCAGGTAACGGCGTAAACAACCTCTATGTAAACAAGTGGAGGCTAAACAACACACCTGACAGTATGTTGTCATGGTGATGTGGTATCGTTTACCCGACCCACGTTTTACCGTCTTTCTCTGGACGTCTGTGACTAAAATGAGCTGCCGTGTGTCAGACTCTCACTGTTCCTCTCGTCTTCTTTTCTCCTTCCTTTCACACCTTCAAACACGTTGACATCAAATCCATCTTGTAACGTCTGAACCTCCTGCTGCTCCTGCTCCTCCTCCTCCTCCTCCTGCTCCTGTTTTTTTCTCAGCCTTCAGTTGTTGCTCAACCCCTCTCACCCCCCCCCCCCTGCCAGTTCCCACTTTCCTCTTCATCTTCTTCCCCCTCTTTTGTGAGTCCTCCTCCTCCTCCTCCTCCTCCCCCTCTCCTCTAACAGAGGCCTCAGTGTGCTGTTGACAGGGCGAGTGGCAGCAGGATGGGAGGAGGGAGGGGGAGGAGGAGGGGGAGGAGGAGGGGGAGGAGGGGGGGGGGTAAAGGACCAAAACAAAAGCAGTGGTTGGAGGTGTGAATGACGTCGTGGTCCTGGGAGACTGGAGCTGCTGCTACAGTGGCCTGTGAGGGTCAAACTGCTGAGACTGAGGAGCTCTGCTCCCAAAACAGAGGAAACCAGACCGGTCCCTCGCTTTAAAGGACAATTCCGGGCAAATTCACCTCAGGCTGTATGTTCCTGACATTTTAGGTCTAACAGAAGGAATCTGAAGATTTTCAGTTTTTTCCCTCAGAGCCACAGACAGCATCAGACGGCGACTCAAACATGCACCAGAAGTTTATTTACTTGAAGCAAGTCAAGAGTTATATATTCCTGTGTTTACGACACAAACGGGAGCTTCCGACTGCACCTGAACGCACCGAGAGGATCCGACTGCACCTGAACGCACCGAGCAGAGACTTGGATCAGATCTAGTTTTACAAACATGTCGGCTTGTTGAAGTAAATAAACTTCTGGTGCATGTTTGAGTCGCCGTCTGACGCTGTCTGTGGCTCTGAGGGATGGAAACAGCCTCAGCAGCAGAACTTCAATGCGCTCCCATTCATTGTTGCCGTGGCGATGCGGGGACAGACACAACTACTGCAAAACAGGAGACATTAAACTCAAAACCTTCAGATTCTTTCTGTTAGACCTAAAATGTTAGGAACATACAGCCTGAGCTGAATTTGCCCGGAACTGTCCTTTAATGTGTTCCCAGAAACGCTGCTGTTGTGTTGGGAGTTGTTGTCATCTGATTAAGTTGTTTCTGAGTTTGTAGCACGTTGTGTCTTTGTGTTATGAGCCCGCTGGGCCTCCGTAGATGTAGAACGACATACTGTACAACACCTGTCCAGGTGAAGGGGGCGTGGCCTCTGCCCTGGCTGCTGCACCTACAGCTACTGTACAACACCTGTCCAGGTGAAGGGGGCGGGGCCTCTGCCCTGGTGGCTGCACCTACAGCTACTGTTCAACACCTGTCCAGGTGAAGGGGGCGGGGCCTCTGCCCTGGTGGCTGCACCTACAGCTACTGTACAACACCTGTCCAGGTGAAGGGGGCGTGGCCTCTGCCCTGGCGGCTGCACCTACAGCTACTGTACAACACCTGTCCAGGTGAAGGGGGCGTGGCCTCTGCCCTGGTGGCTGCACCTACAGCTACTGTACAACACCTGTCCAGGTGAAGGGGGCGTGGCCTCTGCCCTGGCTGCTGCACCTACAGCTACTGTACAACACCTGTCCAGGTGAAGGGGGCGTGGCCTCTGCCCTGGTGGCTGCACCACACACAGCTACTGTACAACACCTGTCCAGGTGAAGGGGGCGTGGCCTCTGCCCTGGCGGCTGCACCTACAGCTACTGTACAACACCTGTCCAGGTGAAGGGGGCGGGGCCTCTGCCCTGGTGGCTGCACCTGCAGCTACTGTACAGATCCATGTGAGCTGTGCAGCTGCAGCCTCGGTGGTTGGATGTCTCCACCCGGCGCCGGCGCAGCAGCTGCAGCAGCTGGCGTTAAATGTGAACTCACCTCGGGCAGCGAGCGAGGTTCAGACCCACAGGAATGTGAGTGAAGTGGAGGCTGCTGGGTTTTTACTGGTCCCACTGAGGTTCTGCTGGTTCCCCATGCAGCCTCACATAGAGCCAGACATTCACTCAGCTCAGCCCCCCCTCCTCTACTCCACCCCCCCTCTCCGATCTCTGGGGTGTTTGTTCGTGAGAATGTGGGGGGTTGTAGTGAGGAATGTCCACACACACACACAAAAACACACACACACACACACAAAAACACAGGCACACATTTTCAGTCCCTGTCGCCAATTTTTCTTCTAATCTTGCTTCATCCAAAACGCACAATTTTGTGTGTTTAAAACACTTTAAATGGACTTT
Source organism: Decapterus maruadsi (assembly GCA_030347415.2). Classification (NCBI taxonomy): domain Eukaryota; kingdom Metazoa; phylum Chordata; class Actinopteri; order Carangiformes; family Carangidae; genus Decapterus; species Decapterus maruadsi. The sequence continues at coordinate 28,068,407 of CM064902.1, forward strand.
TTGCATGTATGTGTGCGTGCATGTGCATGTGCATGTGCATGTGTGTGTGTGTGTGAGTGGCACATGTCCAGGCCTCTCTGTGAACAGCCACTCTTTGTGGACACAGGAAGTGCGGCGATGGTCGATGATTTCCAGCCAGAGCTTGAGGAAAAAAGAGAAACAGCCTGAGACTGGTTCAGCTGCTCAGTGACCGCGTCCAGCACACGTGCACATAAATAACAGATAATATAATATAATAATGATGATAGCTTTTATTGATGTTGCACTTTCCTTTAACACATTACACATTAAAACTTAAAAAAAATGACATTTAAACATGAATGAAATGAATTCACATGCAGGACAGTTTAAAGGTGCTCTGTTAGCTGTTGTTAGCTGCTGTTAGCTAAACTTATGTTGTTAGATGTTGTCACCTGTTGTTAGCTGAACTCTTGTTACCTGTTTTTGTTGTTACCTTTCCTTAGCTGTTGTTACCAGTTTTTAACTGTTGTTACTTGTCGGCTCTGTTAGCTGTTTTTAGCTGCTGTTATCTGTCGTTAGCTGCTGTTAGCTGTTGTTACCTATCATTAGCTGTCGTTAGCTGCTGTTGTTGTTACTGTTACATGTTACTACCTGTTGTTATCTGTTGTTAGCTGTCATTAGCTGTTAGCTGTTGTTACCTATCATTAGCTGTCGTTAGCTGCTGTTTTCTGTTGTTAGCTGTCATTAGCTGTTAGCTGTTGTTACCTATCATTAGCTGTAGTTAGCTGCTGTTAGCTGTCATTAGCTGTCATAAGCTGTTAGCTGTTGTTACCTATCATTAGCTGTCGTTAGCTGCTGTTATCTGTCGTTAGCTGCTGTTAGCTGTTGTTACCTATCATTAGCTTTAGTTAGCTGCTGTTATCTGTTGTTACCTATCATTAGCTGTCGTTAGCTGCTGTTGTTGTTACTGTTACATGTTACTACCTGTTGTTATCTGTTGTTGGCTGTCATTACCTGTTAGCTGTTGTTACCTATCATTAGCTGTAGTTAGCTGCTGTTATCTGTTGTTAGCTGCTGTTAGCTGTTGTTACCTATCATTAGCTGTTTTTAGCTGCTGTTATCTGTCGTTAGCTGCTGTTAGCTGTTGTTACCTATCATTAGCTGTTTTTAGCTGCTGTTATCTGTCGTTAGCTGCTGTTAGCTGTTGTTACCTATCATTAGCTTTAGTTAGCTGCTGTTATCTGTTGTTACCTATCATTAGCTGTCGTTAGCTGCTGTTGTTGTTACTGTTACATGTTACTACCTGTTGTTATCTGTTGTTGGCTGTCATTAGCAGTTAGCTGTTGTTACCTATCATTAGCTGTCGTTAGCTGCTGTTTTCTTTTGTTACTGTTACATGTTCTTACCTGATGTTAGCTGTTGTTACCCTTAGTTAGTTATTGTTTGTCGTTAACTGTAGTTAGCTGTTGTTAACCACCCCGAATGGGAAATCCAGCCAGCCAGAGTGCGTGTTTCGCGTTCATAAATAAAGCAATGAAGAAGAAAACGGAAGGAAAGAAGGAGCAGGAAACGGCAGACATGTCGTAAAATGGTTTCGATCTTCACTTCATCGCTCCATGCTGCAATCTAGAATCTGAATGCTAAATAACACGGTCCACCTCGTTTTACTGGGCCTCTAACTGTCGTCAGCTAGTTGTTAGCTGTCGTTAGCTGTTGCTACCTGTTGCTAGCCTACCTGTTGTAATTGAGCCTTTAAACAACAGCTGTGTCACGGTCTGAATCTGGGTTAATGTGTTCTCTGAATCTAAATCCAACTAAAAGCTCAACAGCTGCATTTATTTCACTCTGAACACAAACAATCTCATGCTTTTATTCCTGAGTGCTGACGAATAGAAATAAAACTTTATTATCCAGGTCAACAACAGACGACAAACAGCTGATGGAGGCGGAGCTTAACCCACAGGTGGAGGTCAGGTCCTCTCAGAGAGGCTGAAGTGGTGGTGATGATGATGATGATGATGATGATGATGATGATGATGATGATGATGTTCACAATGTGAGGTTATATAACAGTGATGTACAGATGGTCTTCTTCCTTTCCTTCTTCTTCTTCTCTTCTTCTCCTCCGTCTGAGGACCAGATGAAGTGGGATCATGTTTTGTTGCTGTAACGTTTCCAGACCTTGAACACATCTTAATTAACCCCTCCCTCTCTCCTTCCTCCTCCACAGGAAGCCGTCCGACCGTCCAGTTCCTGTCCTCTCTGTCCGAGCTGCCTCAGGCCCTGCAGCCCTACTACACTCAGGGCTTCGTCCTGGCCGCCCTCCATCCCATAATCCTGTCTGTGGGCCGCACACGCTCGCTGCCCTTCAGCCTCCTGTACAGAGCCATCCTGGCCCGGCCCAGACCCAGGTACCACACTCCAGTCCAGACCAGTACAGTCCAGACCAGACCAGTCCAGTCCAGTCCAGACCAGTCCAGTCCAGTCCAGTCCAGTCTAGTCTAGTCTAGTCCAGACCAGTCCAGTCCAGACCAGTCCAGTCCAGACCAGTCCAGTCCAGTCCAGACCAGACCAGACCAGTCCAGTCCAGTCCAGTCCAGTCCAGTCCAGACCAGTCCAGTCCAGACCAGTCCAGTCCAGTCCAGTCCAGACCAGACCAGTCCAGTCCAGTCCAGACCAGTCCAGTCCAGTCCAGTCCAGTCTAGTCTAGTCTAGTCCAGACCAGTCCAGTCCAGACCAGTCCAGTCCAGACCAGTCCAGTCCAGTCCAGACCAGTCCAGTCCAGACCAGTCCAGTCCAGTCCAGACCAGTCCAGTCCAGACCAGTCCAGTCCAGACCAGACCAGTCCAGACCAGTCCAGTCCAGACCAGTCCAGTCCAGACCAGTCCAGTCCAGTCCAGACCAGTCCAGTCCAGACCAGTCCAGTCCAGACCAGACCAGTCCAGTCCAGTCCAGACCAGTCCAGTCCAGTCCAGTCCAGTCCAGTCCAGTCCAGTCCAGGTCTCAGTCCAGTCCAGTCCAATCCAGTCCAGTCCAGACCAGTCTACTCCAGTCCAGTCCAGTCCAGTCCAGGTCTCAGTCCAGTCCAGTCCAGTCCAGTCCAGTCCAGTCCAGTCTAGTCCAGTCCAGTCCAGTCCAGTCCAGTCCAGACCAGTCTACTCCAGTCCAGTCCAGTCCAGTCCAGTCCAGACCAGTCCAGTCCAGGTCTCAGTCCAGTCCAGTCCAGTCAGTCCAGTCCACTCCAGTCCAGACCAGTCCAGACCAGTCCAGTCCACTCCAGTCCAGTCCAGTCCAGTCCAGTCCAGTCCAGTCCAGTCCAGTCCAGTCCAGGTCTCAGTCCTCTCAGACTCTTCTCAGACAGAAACAAACGATGGCGCCACGTCAGCATTGAGGAACAATAAGATGAAGCTAATGATAAAGATCCTTTAGAGCAGTGGTTCTCAAAGTGAGGTCCGGGGACCCCCAGGGGTCCTTGAGACGGTTCAAGGGGGTCTCCAACTTTTTCTTGAAATTTTACCACTTTTACCAAATTTTTAAATTTTTTACAGAAATCTTTTTTTTTTTTTCGAGAAATGTTTATTTAAAAAATCATTTTTTTTTAGAAATTTTACAATTTTTTTTCGAATATTTTGTCAAAACATTTTTTTGGAGAAATTAAAACCACTTTTTCTAGATTTTTTTTTTGAGAATTTTTACCACTTTTTTTGAGATTTTTTTTTTAGAAATTTTACAATTTTTTCTAGAATTTTGAAAAAAAATTGAGAAATTTTACAACTTTTTTTGAGAATTGTTTATTTGAACTTTTTTGAGATTTTTTTTGGAAAAATTTTCGATTTTTTTTTTTTTTTTTTTGTTGACAATTTTTACCACTTTTTCTAGAAATGTTTAAACATCTTTGGAGAAATTGTACCAGTTTTTTCCAGAAATTTCTCTACAATATTTCCACGCCATTGGCCCTAATTTGAACGTACATTGACTGAAAATGTCACGTTCTTCAGTCTCAGAATGAACATTTGAATGAACATTCAAAACTTTGCCCAATGGGGGGCCGTGGTCTAATTCGTGTCAGTTTAGGGTCCTTGATGTTAAAGAGTTTGAGAGCCACTGGTTTAGAGAGGTCAACAACACACACACACACACACACACACACACACACACACGCTGCTGTCGAGTAAAGAGATGAATGATGGATGAAGTTCATATTTAATGCAGATCTCAGACTGGTGTGTCTGGAGGGGGAGGGGGGGGGGGGGTCGGGGGTCTCTTCTGTGTTTTGGTTTGTCTGTCTCCTCCTTCATTCCTATTGGTCAGAATCCTCCCAACAACAGAGCTCCCACAGCAGCCAATGAGCTCACAGAAGCTGAGACGCGCTGGGTTTGATTGGCGGAGATGTTGTCACCATGACGATGAAGATGATGTTGATGCTGTGTATGTGTGTGTGTGTGTGTGTGTGTGTGTGTGTGTGTGTGTGTGTGTGCAGTAAGCAGACGGCCTCCATGTGCCACAGCGTGCCGGTGCTGCGGGTGGAGGAGTGGCCGTTACCTGGAGACTCTCTGACAGGAGACACGGTGCGGGCGCTCATCGACAGGGTCAGAACCGCCTTCTTCTACATTTCTGTTTTTTTGGGAGAATTTTTAAAACTTTTTCTAGAAATGTTTAAATATTTTTGGAGAAACAGACGGACAGACTCAGTCTCTCTCTCTGCTCTGGCTGCGTTTGATTGGCCGACAGGTGAACAGCAGCGCCCGAGGTGGCGTTCGATTCGTGGGCTCGGTGCTGCAGCAGGTGAGCGCCGTCACCAACGGGCGGGTCCACAGCCCCAAGAGAGGCTGTCGCTCGCCGCCCCGCAGCCCCCCCCGCACCCCGCCCGGAGACAGGGAGGTGGAGGAGAACACCTACAGTCCAGGTGAGTCCTGCTCAGGTGAAGGGGGTGTTACCTTTAACTGTCAGTGCAAGATGTTTTTAGAACGGCGGAGCAGAGCCGTGAGCTGCTCAGAGCTACGCTACGGAGGCTCATGGGATTTCTTGGTTTCCCTCATCAAACTCATCAAATACACAATCCAACAACTCCACAACGCTCTGGTGGACAAGTTGTGACCTGCACATTCACCACGCTATGAGATAATAACACAACGTTACCACACAGAGTTGTTTTAGAGGGAAATACAGAGACTGTTGATGAAAAACTGTCCCTGAAGGCAACGTGCATCAGAGGTTTTGCATGAATTTCCCTCTAAAACAACTCTGTGTGGTAACGTTGTGTTATTATCTCATAGCGTAGCTCTGAGCAGCTCACGGCTCTGCTCCGCCGTTCTAAAAATAGCTTGCACCGACAATTAAAGGTAACGAACCTCCTGCTATGACTATAGGGATTATGGGCCAGTTTGGAAACCTGTTGAACTGTCCCTTTAACAGACCTCCGGCTGCTGGTCTTCTTCCACTCCTGGGCCCCGGGCTGCGCTCCTCTGGACTCCCTGGCCTGTCAGTACCACCAGGGGGCGCTGTCCATGCGCGTGTCCAGGAAGGGTCAGGTGGTCAGTGCCCTGGAAGCTGATTGGCTGGAGCTGACCGCCGCCTACTACCGCAAGGGCTGGTCATTGGTCGACTCCTTCGTCTACTGGGACACGCCTAAAGGTCGGTGCAGCGCCTCCGTTTTTATCAGCTCCCATTTAAACCTGATTCATCAACAAAAACAGAATGAGCCACTTCCTGTTTTGGCTTCTTTTTCCCATTGCGTCTATATTTGGAGTCGTCTTCCCGACCTCGGTGACCTCACTTCCTGTTCCTCTGCAGACGAGCAGATTGTCTGTCAACAGAAAACACGGACGGAGGTTGTTTCTTTTATTTCTGAGGTTTTCATCAACATGGTTTATTATCATTTAGCAGCACGTTACCATGACGACCTACGGTAGATGAGTGTCAGTGGTGTGTTCAAGGACCAGTCGAACGTGACAGAAACTTCAGCTTCAGGCGACGAGACGAGAAAAACAAACAGAGAAGAAGAAAAACAAACGGTCGGAGTGTTTACCTCCGTGCTGCCTTCAAGTGCATCGGTTCTCAGAGAGACTCAATATCATCCCATAATAGCATCATCCAATAACCAGGCTTCCCACTTGTCCTGGAAAATCTGAAGAAACCTGGAAAATGGTTGAAAAAAAAAATGAGAAAATGAGTCAAATATCCTGGAAAATGATAGAGCACATCAGCCAGCAGAGAGAAAACTAGAGGCTTTGAGTGGACGAGGGTTTCCATGTTTGTGTTGTTTTAAGATAAATTCGTAGGAATGTCTAAGCGTGCAACTGTAAGAGATGATTGTGTAACTTAGAGCCGCAGACTGCACCTTTAAACCAGACTTCTGAGGCTGAGAGAGGAAGAAACATGGGAACAAACATGTACAAAATGAGGTACAAGTCTGGAAAAGAAGACTTCATGAACCGGACAGAGGATGTAGAATAACAACATGTCTGGAAAAGTCCTGGAAAAAGAGTGGGAACTTCTGTCTCTGTCTGACTTTGACTTTAACTTCCTGTTGTTGATCAGCTGATTGATGATCAGCTGATCATCAATCAGCTGATCATCAGGATCTGCTTCCGACTGAGGAACAAACTCTGAGCTCAGACTCAGTTTGATCTATATTTAATAACTGGGTCGTTTTCAACTCTCTGACCTCATTCTCCTCCGTCTCTTTAACTAGACCAACATGTAACACACGTGTTGTCTCTGTGTGTGTCTCTGTCTCTGTGTGTGTGTGTGTGTGTGTGTGTCTGTGTGTGTGTGTGTGTCTCTGTGTGTGTGTGTGTGTGTCACTGTGTGTGTGTGTGTGTGTGTGTGTGTGTCTCTGTGTGTGTGTGTGTGTGTCTCTGTGTGTGTCTCTGTGTGTGCGTGCTGCAGGCGAGCCGGTGCCCAGGTCTCTGGAGGGTCTGTTCGTGTACGAGGAGAGGAGCACGTCGTCTCCGGCCAACGACACCATCGTGGTGGAGCAGTGGACGGTGATCGAGGTGAGTGAGTGTTGTTGTTGTTGTTGTTGTTGTTGTTGTTGTTGTTGTCGTCGTCATGACCGCGAGCTGCCGTCCCGCCCCCAGGGCTCCAACGTGAAGACGGACTACGGTCCTCTGCTCCACACGCTGGCCGAGTTCGGCTGGCTGCTCACCTGCGTGCTGCCCACGCCCATCATCCGCCACGACAGGTAACCACGGCAACCACGACACACTGTGACGTCACCGTGGAGACAATCTGTCACTTACATCATCATCATCTTCATCATCATCATCATCATCATGGCCGTCTGTGTGTGTGTCTGTGTGTGTGTGTTCACAGTGACGGGAACTTGGCCACGAAGCAGGTTGTGTTCCTGCAGCGACCGGTCAGAGGTCAGACACCTGGAGGACCCAGGAACCAGGTGAGACCAGCAGACCACCAGACCAGCAGACCACTAGACCAGCAGACCACTAGACCAGCAGACCACCAGACCACTAGACCAGCAGACCACTAGACCACCAGACCAGCAGACCACCAGACCACCAGACCAGCAGACCACTAGACCACCAGACCACCAGACCACCAGACCAGCAGACCACTAGACCACCAGACCACTAGACCAGTAGACCACTAGACCAGCAGACCAGCAGACCACTAGACCAGTAGACCAGCAGACCACTAGACCAGCAGACCACCAGACCAGCAGACCACTAGACCACTAGACCACTAGACCACTAGACCACTAGACCACTAGACCAGCAGACCACCAGACCACCAGACCACCAGACCACTAGACCACTAGACCACTAGACCAGCAGACAACTAGACCACTAGACCACTAGACCAGTAGACCACTAGACCAGCAGACCACTAGACCAGCAGACAACTAGACCACTAGACCACTAGACCAGTAGACCACTAGACCACTAGACCAGCAGACCACTAGACCACTAGACCACCAGACCACTAGACCAGCAGACCACTAGACCAGCAGACAACTAGACCACTAGACCACTAGACCAGTAGACCACTAGACCACTAGACCACTAGACCAGTAGACCACCAGACCACCAGACCACCAGACCACTAGACCAGTAGACCAGCAGACCAGTAGACCACCAGACCAGCAGACCAGCAGACCACTAGACCACTAGACCAGTAGACCAGTAGACCACCAGACCAGCAGACCACTAGACCAGTAGACCAGCAGACCAGCAGACCACCAGACCAGCAGACCACTAGACCACCAGACCACTAGACCACCAGGCCACTAGACCAGCAGACCACCAGACCACTAGACCAGTAGACCAGCAGACCACTAGAACAGTAGACCAGCAGACCACTAGACCACTAGACCAGTAGACCAGTAGACCACCAGACCAGCAGACCAGCAGACCACCAGACCAGCAGACCACCAGACCAGCAGACCACTAGACCACTAGACCACCAGGCCACTAGACCAGCAGACCACCAGACCAGCAGACCACTAGACCAGCAGACCAGCAGACCACTAGACCAGCAGACCAGCAGACCAGTAGACCAGCAGACCACTAGACCACCAGACCAGCAGACCACTAGACCAGCAGACCAGCAGACCACTAGACCAGTAGACCAGCAGACCACTAGAACAGTAGACCAGCAGACCACTAGACCACTAGACCAGCAGACCACTAGACCACCAGACCAGCAGACCACTAGACCAGCAGACCACCAGACCACTAGACCAGTAGACCAGCAGACCACTAGACCAGCAGACCACCAGACCACTAGACCAGTAGACCAGCAGACCACTAGAACAGTAGACCAGCAGACCACTAGACCAGTAGACCACTAGACCAGCAGACCAGTAGACCACTAGACCAGTAGACCACTAGACCACCAGACCAGTAGACCAGCAGAGGACAGGGTAGTCCTAATAACAACAACAATAATAATAACTAGAAAATTTCCTTTTGGGAAATTTTGAAAGGGCACCGGGGCTACTGCCGTTCTAACCATCTCTGTCAACATGGGAATCAAACCCACGATCTTAAGGTCAAGACAGAGCTGATCAGACACATGATCATCTTTCTATAAGCACTGATATGGAGGAGCTGGAATCACATGAAGTTACCTGTGTTAGAGTGAGAGAGATGAGTGCGCGCTTACGCGCGCATTTGATGTGTTTGTGTGTCTTTAACTGTAATCACAGGAAGTTACCTGTGTGTGTTAGAGTGTGGGAGAGGAGTGCGCGCTGACGCGCGCATTTGTATGTTACCTGTGTGTTTTTAATGTGTGTGTAACTGTAATGACATGAAGCTGGTTCTAGAGTCTGTGTGTGACTGAGCTGCATCCTGTATCAGTCTGATTTAGCTGTGTGTCTGTGTTTACAAACATCTTAACGAGCTCCAGGTGGATTGTTTATGGAGTTAACGACCCTGGCCTGAGGATCAGAGGTTACCATGACAACTTGAGCTGGTTGCCCATGACGATAGGGGCTCCTCAGGCTGAGGCAGACAGAAACGTCGAGAAAAAGACTGATTTTCTGCCTCTGCACTGGTCTCGCATTTAGGCTTATTCTGACAAAACGGTAGCTCCTATCAGAACAAAACACGGATCAACGGTGCCCTAAGGCCTTCCTGAAAATTTTGGTACGATTTGGTGTTTCTACAGTAAATATTTTGGCGACATGGGCAGTTTTAAAACATCGGTCCGTTCTGCTCCTCTCAGAAAATTTTTGTATTGGAGACAATGAGGCGAAGAGACAGACATGGCCGCACTCAGAGGCTGCTAATTCAAATTCTGTAAGTCTCTCTGATATTTTGAACACATTGTGGGAGACACAACAAGTTTGTCTACAAAACTGTGAAAAATTATGTGTGTACAGTGTAAATTGTGTCCAAGAGGAGTTTGGAAAGAGAAAGATTCAGGAGTTATTCAGGGCTTTCCCCCACTCTAGCTGATGACATCACGCACTCTAGCACGAACATTCCGTGCAATACACACCCATTATAATCTCATAATTTCTCCAAAAATGATCATGGTCATTGATCAGGGATTGATCAAAAACTATACAACCTATCAAAACGTGGAGTAATACACCAATACACAAGACTTGTGTCTACTATTTAAAGTTTAAATGGAGTCTCTAGGTGAAAGTATGCCTGAGCAGTAGACAACAGTTGGCAGTATGAAAAATCCGATGATTTGTTCGTTTTTTGACCTTCTCCCATGCATTCTCTATGGGAAATTTTTCACAGTTTTTCGCGACTTACGTCGCGAAAAATTCGTGAACTGCTTAGAAAAGTAATAGCACACCGATCCCGATCAAGACGCACGTTTTGATATATAATATGTCCTGCAACTCTTCGAGTTGCAGGACTAGTAGCGAACCGAAAAGCGTCCGGAAGAGGACGAATAATAAGAAGAAAAAATCCACAGAATAACAATAGTGCCCTGGCGATGGCCGGTGCCCTAATAATCTAATTTATTATTTATCACTAACATGTAAGTTGAGTTATTTCAGTTTTCATCAATAAATATCGTCAAAACAATGGTGTCAGTCAGTAAAATGAAAAAAACATATTTTTTAGAGTTTCATGTAATTCTGTACAGGCCTGTTAATAAGACATTTTTAAAAAACACAATTAATTATTAGTTTTTCTAAGGTTTTTAGAGTTTTAATAGACGTAAAATCATGATCATTTCTGAAGTTCTTTTTAAATGAGACGTCGTGTCAGTGTTTGTTCCTGAGCTCACGCTGCCTCCTGCTGGTCGCACTCAGAACTACAGGAGGAGACGGAGACGGGGTTGAGTTCAGATCAACAAGATAAACAACAATGAAAGTTACAAAAACATTAGGAAGGACATTTTTTAAATTTATTTATTTATTTTTAACTGAACAATTTGTAAAATGTGAGTCTGAACAGCAACACGGAGAGGAAACGACTTCAGCTGCAGGAGGTTCATGTTGAGTCAGATCCAGCTGTGATGTCACTTCCTGCTCCTCTCTCTGCCCCCCCCTCTCTCTCTCTGCCCCCCCCCCCTCTCTCTCCCCCCCCCCCCCCCAGTCTGTCTCCGTCCACAGCGACGTCTCTTCTCGCTCCGTCAGCCGCTCCGTCAGCAGCCCCTCCCCCCCAGACGAGCTCTCCCCCACGGTGGGGGGGGGAGGAGGCATCGGAGGCTTCCCCGTGTTCGGGGGAGGAGGAGGAGGAGGAGGAGTGGGGGGGTTCCCCAGCTCCCTGTCCCACCTGGAGGAGGGGGGGTTCGAGCAGGAGGAGGGCAAGGCCGAGGTCACCTGCATGTGACGAAGAGGAGGAGGAGGAGGAGGAGGAGGAGGAAGAGGAAGAGGAGGAGGAGGAGGAGGAGGAAGAGGAGGAGGAGGAGGAGGAGGAAGAGGAGGAGGAAGAGACTGCACTGCAAAAACCTAAACTCTCTCCAAGAATATTTTTCTTATTTCTCGTCCAAACTAATCTCATTTTACTTAAAATCAGACTCATCCCATAAAAAGTGTTTGTTATTTGACACTTTTTACGTCTTTCAAGCAGATTTTCACTGTAAATAAGTAGAAAAATCCGATAGTGGAGCAAGTTTTTCTTTTATTACCAGCACAAAAAACAGATTTTTCTGATTATTTCAAGTGAAAATTAGTTTGAAACAAGTTAATTTTTAGGTGATGAGTCTGATTTTAAGTGGAAAGAGTTTAGTTTTGACAAGAAATGAGACAAATATTCTTAGAGAGATTTAGAGTTTTTGCAGCGAAGAGGAGACGTCAGACCGGAGGAAGAGGAGGAGGAGGAGGAAGAGGAGGAGGAGGAAGAGGAGACGTCAGAGAGGAGGAGGAAGAGGAGGAGGAGGAAGAAGCGGCCGCACTTTTTAATATAAAACAAACGGTTGTTAACGAAGCCATAACGAGTTCAGACTGATCAACGACCAGTCGGTTCAGGTGCTCACAGGGGGGGGAGGGGGTCACAGTATTAAAGCACAAACACTTTCCTGCACGTGATGGAGACACTGGTGGTGAAACGAGGGAAACTGGGTTTTTCTTTATTTTTTTCGAACTTCATCTTGTTTTTCCACAAAGTTCTTTTTTGTTTGTTTATTTGTTTGACACCTGGTTCTCAGGTGAGTCACAGGTGTGTTACCTCACAGGTAACAGAGCTCCAGGTGAACCTGGTTCAGGTTCTGGTTCAGGTTCTGGTTCTGGTTCTGGTTCTGGTTCTCTCAGCGTGTTGCTGTGCTGCGTTCAAGGTACTGGTGCTGGTTCTGTTTAACGGTATGTCGCGCCGCAGTAGGCTACGTAATAACGCCACATTTTATAATAAGTTGGTACATAACGCATCAAATTAATACTTTTTTGAAATAAAAAAAGTGCAACATTACACATTTTGTAATAATTTGGTTCATTATGTAACAACTTATTACAAAATGCGACAAAGTTTATTATGTATTGCGTTCAAGAATTTTATCATAAGATGTTTTATATCATTACACGATGCGGCGCTACGCGGTGAAACTACACACGAATCATGAGATGTGTTTTCATAAAGAAATGAATGAACTCGTTTTTATTCCTGTTGAGTTTGTTTATCGTAGAAAAACCAGAGAATCTTCATCAACTAGAAGCTGAAACGTGTTTCATATCAATTATCGAGATGTTTTTATTCGTCCTGGGGAAGTGGGCGGAGTCAGACTCAGAGGGCGGGGCCAGTGTTTGTGGGCGGAGTCAGACTCAGTGGGCGGAGTCAGACTCAGTGGGCGGGGTCAGACTCAGAGGGAGGAGCCTGTGTTTGTGGGCGGAGCCTGTGTTTGTGGGCGGAGTCAGACTCAGTGGGCGGAGCCAACAGAGACTTACTTCTTCTCTGGGACGTTGTGGACGTTGGAGCTGCTTTAAGTTTCTCCAGAGACAAACGTTGTTGTTGTTGTTGAAGTATCGATGACGTGTTCAGTGTTTCATTAAAGGGAAACTCCACTGGTTTCACACGAGACTAAAGAGACGAGATTAAAGTAGAAATGAAAAGTAGTGAAATTATAATAAATAGTTTATTTCCCTCTGAGCTCCATCGGTTAACTGACGGTGAAACCGATGGAACGACGTTGTTTCTGTTGAAACCAGTGAAGTTTCGTCTCTAAACGCTTTGAAGGAGGAAAAAAAGGGATTTAACGTTCGATCCATCAGTGTTGTTGTAAATATTTTAATACTTTTTAACATTTTAACTCGTGATTCCGACGTCGAGCTGCAACTAACGATCGATTAATCTACAGATTATTGATTCCGTTGATCGTTTTGTCAGTGAAAAGACTTTTTATAACTTCATGTGTTTATATGAACGAGAAGAAACAGAAGAAAAACAGTCAATAATCAGATTGATTATCGACTGCGGCGGGCGGCGCCCTGAGTGTAGTTTATGTTCCTTCACTCCTCAGTATTCATGTTTCCTTTTTGAACATTTGTACATTTTGTTTCCTGATCATTGGTGTTTTATTATGATGATAATATTAAACACTTCTGGTTTATGACGTGCGTCCTGTGTCCTGTTGTTGTTGTTGTTGTTATAATAAACACACTGAGCGACTCAGCCACATGAATAATAGGTTCTTTTTTATTAACAGACATCATGAAAATGTCGACAGTAACAAAATTTTTTTAGTTCATTAAAAAAAAAAAGTGGGTTGGATCGACAGAAACTCCTCCCACAAAAAAAATAACTTAATGAGGGAGCAGGTGAGATGGAGGAGGAGGTGCTGCGCCATGGCAACGGGATGATGCTCAGTCTGAGGACCGATGGAGGAGGAGGAGGAGGAACCGGCCTGAAGCAGCTCAGTCTCCTCCTTCACCTCCAGAGTCACAGAGAGAAGGATTAAAGGGACAGTCCAACATTTAGTCAGGTCATCCTCCCTATAGTCACAGCAGCAGGTTCATCACCTTTAATTATCGGTGCATGTTGTTTTGAGATGGGCAGAGCAGAGACGTGAGCTGCTCAGTGAACGGTCCAGGTCGCCTGTCCCTCATCAAACTCATCAAATACACAATCCAACAACTCCACAACGCTCTGGTGGACAAGTTGTGACCTGCACATTCACCACGCTATGAGATAATAACACAACGTTACCACACAGAGTTGTTTTAGAGGGAAAAGCAGCCGGAACTACATTCAGACACGGCTGCTGGGCGGAGGGATTTCAGAAGAGAAAGTAGTTCAGAGTATTTATGTGTCGTAATTAGGGCTGTCCTGATTATCATATATTGATAATCGAAGCTTCGCGGACATAAAGGTTTTCGCCAAGTAACCGACTCATTTTAATGTAAGAACCGCTGTCAAAAAAAGAAAAAAGAAAATCGATCATGGACTTTCATGATGTTATGTTACATAATGTTACCTGATTATACGTTTATTATTTCATAGCTGCTTCACTGAGCAGCTCACGGCTCTGCTCCGCCGATCTCAACACAACCTGCACCGATAATTAAAGGTGATGAACCTGCTGCTGTGACTGTAGGGGTTAGGATTTGACTGAATGTTGAACTGTCCCTTTAAAATGGAGGCATGAAGAGGAGGAGGTGAAGTGGGGGTGAAGGTGAGGGGGGGGGGGGTTGGTCACAGAGCAGGATCAGAGTTTTAGCCAAAGACGTTTGGACAGAGAGTTTTTACACCACAGAGCTAGAGATTAAGTTGTTTGTTCACTACCACACAAGCCGACACACACCTACACTGTGTTTAATAGCATCATCATCATCATCATCTTCATCATCATCATGGTTTTAGTCAGCAGGCTAATTATCATTGATCCATCAGATGGGACGACCCCCCCACAGAGAAACCACCAGGCTGCAGCAACACAAGCAGGAACAGAAGCCGACACAGTGAAGCTCCACCGGAAACATGACAGTGAGCTCGTTAAGAGAGGGGGGGCAGGGGGGGGGTGATGCACAGAGAGGAGGGAGGAGGAGGAGGGGGGGGGGCTGTCAGTGTGCACCTTTGTCAACAATACAGGTCACCATGGTTACATAGGTCTGTTGCAAATCCAGCTGCTTTAGAGAAGAGGAAGGTTTTGTTTTGTTTCACTAGAGGAGTGAAGGCTGCAACACACACACACACACACACACACACAGAGGGAGGGTGTGTGTGTGTGTGTGTGGACACACAGAGAGGAAATAGAAAATATGATGTCACTCCCAGCATCCTTTGCTTCCTTTGAGACCGACAGAGGTGAAGAGGAGGAGGAGGAAGAGGAGGAGGAGGGACATGACAGTGACCAGACAGGAGCCTTAATACACTGTAGTGTGTATATATAGAGATTTATATATGAGTGTGTGTGTGTGTGTGTGTGTGTGTGTGTGTGTGTGTGTGTGTGTGTGTGTGTGTGTCTCCTCTGCGGCGTGGACCGGTTCTCCCCTCAGGCCTCGCTCTCCCCGGCCGACGAGGTGTTCTGCACCTCCTCCTCCAGGATGGGGACGATCAGGTTGTCCTTGGACATCAGGTTGTACTTCATGACGAAGCGCGTGAACCGGTGACACAGGAACGTCTCGTTCTACACAACAACAACAACAACACAACGACAGTCAGACTCTGATTCATCTACACAAACCGCACTTCACACCTGATGATGTTTTATTCATGTTTTTAGTTAGTGTTTATGTGTTAAAACGCTGCCATGACGACAGGATGTTTTGTTGTATTGAAATGTGCAGTGACAATAAAACCATCTGTCTATGTTAAAGGTGCAGTGCATAATTTAAATGGGGGTCTCCTCCGAGGACAAAACAACCTGTGTGTTAACGATCCATTTGCACTTTTTCTTTTTTTTTTTTTTAAAGGACAATTGCGGGCAATTTTAACTCGAGGCTGTATTTTCCTAACGAAGGAATCCAAGCACGACGACATGTTGGTAAAACTAGATCTAATTCAAAATCTGGCAGAGTCGAGACCCAGGTCTCCGCTCGGTGCGTTCAGGTGCAGTCAGAAGCTCCCGTTTGTGTCGTAAACACAGGAACATCGACTCCTCCTAAATAACCGCCTGGTGCACGTTTGAGTGGCCGTCTGACGCCGTCTGTGGCTCTGAGCTTCAACCATCTCCATCCTGATGTTGCAGGAGCAGGACGCCCTTCACAATAAGAGCGCGTGGTGTGGTGTGGCGTTGTGTGGCGTGGCGTTGGCGATCTCACTCACCTCGTACTTGTCAAATATCTGGCGGTGGTGGAAGTAGGCGTGAGAGAATATCCTATAGATGCGACGACACACGGAGCCCAGCTTGGCCACCGACGACTCCTTGATGCTCACCCTGAAACACACACACACACACACACACACGCCTCCTGCTGTTATGTGAACCTGCATCACCATGGCAACCTCACTGATGTATAAATGCGTCACCAGGACGGCGGAGGAGGAGGAGGAGGAGACTGACCTGCTGGGGAAGTATTTGTTGCTATTGAGAAGACAGGCAGCTCCGTCCAGCGTGTGCCTGGTGTAGTCGATGGCAGGGCACTGAGCACACACACACGACACACACACACACGGACACACACACACGACACTTTTAGCAAGAAGACAAGTGTGGCTACAAACTGTGGGAACACGTGTGAAGCTGCACACAAAGAGTTTTTTCAACTCCTTGGTGTGAAACATCATCATTACATCATAGAAACAGGAACCAATGTTACTGTCAGTGAATATTAAGCTTCAGCCCAGTTTAGTTTATAGTGTGGGACTGTCAGCCTCTAACACACACACACACACACACACACACACACACACACACACACACACACACACACACACACACACACACACACACACACACACACACACACACACACACACACACACACACACACACACACACACACACACACACACACACACACACACACACACACACACACACACACACACACACACACCAATAGGGTTAACAGTGGACCTGTCGCTCAAACCTGCTAAGAGGGGTATTTCGTTTACGCTATGTTGAAAAAACAAAAATGGAATATAAAATTCACTTTTGAGGTGTTTTACCATCGGTATTACTGAAAATGTGACTTTTAACCATTTTTAAAGATACTGCCAAGAGGGGACTTAGAGCTCTGAGCGACATTTACCTATCAAAGAGGGGACCTCCACATACTGCAGTGGAGCTGTCTGTACCCATTCATTCACCTAATAACCCATTCATTGACCTAATGAGTCTTTGTTTACAACAACGACTTTCTCAGTTTCTTTTAAAAATGCATAATATAACTTTAGAGTTACCATTACTTATTTCAAAGTCTCTGTAATAGAAGTTTTATATAAAAACATATATATAAATAATAATGGCCACATTTAAGAGTAAATTATTCTTATTGAACTACATGCAAATCAGAAGTGACAGGGCTGCATGCACAAATATCAAGTTCTGCAATATAAACAACAACATTTACTTTAAAACAGCTTTAACATAGATTAAGATAGATTAAGATAATTTGCTCGTCTGTCTTTACCCATCCAAAAATGTGTTGCCTTTTTCATTCTTAGCAGTCCAAGAATGGACCTACTATCATCTCAGTTTTATATAGTTAAAATGCTCTAGACATTTGGTTTCAACCAATTATTAGGAAATAGGAATGCATTTTATTTATTGTTTTGCATTGGAGAAAAAAGGTCCACACTTGGTTTATGTGGAATGACAAAGGTCCACCATTGGCTGGTACATAATGACACAAGTTCCCACTGAGATAGCACGGAGCGACATACACACCCACACATGGGTGGATAAGCAGAAATTAGATAAATTGCTAAGTTTTAATTTCTAATCTAATCTAAATTTAACTCAAACATTTGTAACTATTACTATTAATACTATTAATTACTACTAATCCACACAAAACACACTTACAGTAAAGTAGCACTGGTAAAGTTGTGATTGTGTTTTGTTTTGTTTTTTAAACATGGGGTGTGCTGTGAAAACTCATGGGCAATCTATCGTGACACTTAGTTGATTTACATTGTATAAAAAGGTCCACACTTGGTTTATATGGAGTGACAGGGGCCCACTGTTGGTTGGTGCACAATGACACAAGTTCCCACTTAGTTAGCATAGAGTGACATATACACTCCATCATGTATGAATAAGAAAGAAATAAGCAAAAGTGATAGTTTTTAAGATATTTTTTTCATCAAAACTTAACACAAACATTTCTAATAAAGTAGCACCAATAATGTTGTAATTATTTTTAAATGCACGGTGTACTACTGCAACACACATCTCTACAGTCTTTATTTTCCTTGACTGCATTGTTGTTCTAGGAAAAATACTTGAATTAAAACTAAGGGTTTTAGGTCATTTTAATGTACTTGCATCATGAATCTGTATTCATAAGGATGTATTTTATTTGCTGTTTTACATTACAGTAAAAGGTCCACACTTGGTCTATATGGAATGACAGGGGTCCACTGTTGGCTGGTACATAATGACACAGGTTCCCACTGAGATAGCACGGAGCGACATACACACTCCAGCATGGGTGGATAAGCAGAAATTAGATAAATGTATACGTTTTAAGATACATTTTAATCAAAATTAACAAACATTTGTAATTATTAATACACAGCACAAACTCGCAAACACACATAAAGTAGCACTGGTAAAGTTGTCCTTGTAGTTTTTTGTTAACATGGAGTGCACTGTGAAAACTCAATGGCAACCTATCATGATACTTAAGGGAATATTTCAGTTATTGACATTTATGGATCAACAATAAAACATGTATGGGAAAATAAAGGAGGAGCTGAGGGGTCATCAGCTTGTCTGAGATACAAGGGATAATTCTTTTAGACTAAAGGATGGATTAACCTGACTAAGTAATATGATAAACTACTGCAGCACATTTTTCTACAGTCTATTAAGTTTTCTGATCTACTGCAGTTTCATACTCCTTGACTGCATTGTTGTCATGAGAAAACTACTTTAAATAACTCAACTCAGGATTCAACATGGTGTGATGGGCTAGAGCCACAAAGTGTTATTCTGTGGTCACCTAATATCCCATATAGCCTACTGTAGATGACGCTCTATGAGGGCCACATTGTCAGACTTCTACTTTTTAAAAGCGCATGGTTTCAATCAATTTGAATGTACTTGCATCCTAAATCTATATTAATAGGAATGCATTTTACTTATTGTTTTGCCTCACAGAAGAAAATGTCCACTCTTGGTTTGTATGAAATGACAGGGGTCCACCGTTGGCTGGTACAAAATGACACAAGTTCCCACTGAGTTAGCACAGAGTGACATACACACTCCAGCATGGGTGAATAAAGAAGAAATAAGATAATTGAATGGCAGAAGAAAATGGTCTAATCTAAATACAATCTAATCTGTAGTGTTATTTCTTTTAGCAAAGTGGCAATGTTGACGTTAACTTTTTGAAATGTGGGAATACAATAAGGAAAGCAATACTGTACTATCATCCTAGAGGATTGATTAACTTCACAAAGAATAAGGAGATAAGTCTGCTAGTGGATGGAATAACCCCAAAAAGACCACTTTTGAACTACACTGTCTGTACAAAAAAAAGTCACCATTTAATAGGTCAGAGCCTCCAATTACTGCATGTATGATTATGTTTCAGCTATGATTCAACTTATTTAACCCTAACTGATGCAGTCTCATTTCCTAAACAACCATGTCAGAAAACGCATCCTGTGGTAGAGGAGAAAATGTTATTCTGTTTCACAAGGGTCAAATTATTGACGTTCATCAAGCAAATAAAACTATCTAAAGAGATTGCTGAGACTAACATTGCTTTAAGAACTGTCAAACACATAATTTAAAACTGGAAGGATAGTGGGGAACCATCATCTTCAAAGAAGAAATGTGGTCCAATGTGACCACAGATATAAAGTGTGTGACTTTTTTTTTGGACGGGCAGTGTATATTGCAACCCAAATTTCTACTCACCAAAGTATTAGCTCTACTTGAGTCCATGAATACCTGTCTTCGTTTTTGTCGTGGGCAAAAATATGCAAACTAAAGCTTTATTTGTGGGGGGGGGTTCTGAATATTACACACTGTATCACACAGTGATACAGTGTGTAACGATACACAAAAGTCACGGTTCGGTACGTACCTCGGTTTTGAGGTCTCGGTTTGGTTCATTTTCGGTACAGTAAGAGAACCAAATGCAAAACATAATTTTGCTTATTGTTTATTAGGATTTTTTTCTAAACCAAATGTATGTTTTAGTCAAATGTAATTCTTTTACTCACCTACTAATGTTATGTGCATTGTCCCTGATACAAATAAACTTAAACTTATTAAACTTAACTGTATGAATAAAATATAAAGCTACTTAAACCATCATACAAAATATGAAAAAAATGTACTGTTGTAAAGTGCTGCCTAATAAGTTCAATACATTTTTCTCAAATTAACATAAAATGTGAATTAGAAAAATGTGAACGGACTGACCACAGGGCAATGTGGGCAAATGCCACAACAGCTGCCTGACGATGCAACCGTTCGGCCGCGAAAAAAATAAATGAATGAATGAATAACGCGGATCATCACGATGGCACAGTGCGTAGTGTCAACACATACGCCTGCTGTTACCGCATCTGCAGCAGCAGATCCACAGGTGCCGGGAGCTCATGGACACAGCCAGACAGAGAGAGAGAGACGGGCGGGTGGACGGACGGAGGGACAGGTAGACAGATAGAGAGGAGAGAGGAGCCACAGCCCTCACCTCCACTCTTCCTACAAGCAGGAAGGACAAGCAGGAAGGCTCTTCAAGTCTGTTTACTCGCTAGCGGTAGCATTAACATTAGCAGTAGCATTAGCGATAGCCACCATCGGGCGGCACGTGTAGCTGCAGGCGGACTGTAAACACACACAACTTCTGTACCGAATCTCAACGCTGTGCCGAACCGAACGCCCCGTACCGAATCGGTTCAATACGAATACATGTACCGTTACACCCCTAATGTTTATAGATCAAATTGGTGTGGAAGTATAATTGAAGGTTGTCAAAAGGTATTGTTACAAAGGACTGGCGAGTTTACATTAAGTGGAAAGCACACAATAAATCTACAAATAGTATAATGTCATTCTGATTCAGTAATTAATTTGTTACACATTTTGGTTGCTTCCTAATGATTTTTTAAATGTTTCAGTACCCAGCTAATATATAAAAGCTATGTATATACCTTGTAGTAGAGATGCGCGGATAGGCAGTTATTTCATCCGCAACCGCATAACATAAGTCGTCATCCACCCGCCATCCACCCGAACCAAAGTTTTTTCAAAACCACACCCGCCCGCCATCCGCCCGTTGTTATAGGCCAATATCTATCATATAGCCTATGGATGAGGTGGGTCGGGCCGTATGAGTTTCATTTCTACCATGCGCTGCTGTCATCAGTGCGCGCTTCTCTCTCTCTCCACCAATAATGGGAAAAGAGCGCTATGCTGAGATGAACGGAACGAGCCAAAAGCTGAAAATCTATTCCTGACGTCCGCTGTCGATATAAAGTCGATACGTTTCATTCATCCATGTTTTGACAGACAACACAGACAGCCAGTGATAAGTTGCACCGCACCGACAGTCATGTGGCTCAGCCAGCCAGGTGATGCACACAGCACAACAACACAGCGTGGCGACATGTGCAAGCTGCTGCAGCAGTGCACATCAAAGGGACACTGCCGAAAATTAAGTGAATATGCACGTAGTTTTGAAATTGTTTTTGCACATGTTTCCATCCATAAAATGACCAAAACTGAAAACTATAGGCCCTAAGCGGATTTCCTCACAAAATGAATAAGGTGTTGCCATCTCTCATGCACAGACCCCAGTGGGCAATTAACTGCAGTGTCTGATGAAAATGTGACTGTTTCAAAGAGTGCTGCTCGTTTTTCTTATGTGGGTAACAATATCTAACGATGTATATATCTTTCCTAATTGGTTCAACCGCCACCCGCCCGAATCTAATTAAAATATATTTTTTCGTCATGTCACCCGCCCGACCCGCGGTTTATCCGCGGACTCCGCGGTTGTGTCCGCAATCCGCGCATCTCTACCTTGTAGGCACTTGCAAGTGTGTATACACAGTGTTTTATAAATCTGAATGTTTTTTGTCATATCACATCCACCCCGACACTTTAGAGAGCTTCTGTCCTGATGCCGTGTTTGCTTGTTCTGACCCGAAAACAAAATGTGTTGTTTGGGTCAGAAACATGCTCATTTACAAAGGAAAAAAAGCAAAATCGGTTAGCAGAATCATTAAGCAGGCCCACACACGATCCCAAGGAAATGATCAAGTGGGAACCAGTTCTGAAGAGGAACCGGTTCTCGATTCCCACCCCTAGACTTCAGTCTATGATGTGGACACAAAAACAGTCCTCTCCATTGAAGTAGTGAAGTCATCAACACTTGTATTTCACAGATCCTAACTCTACCTATACTCTCCACTCTAAATGTGGAACTGGCTTCTGAGAAGTGAGTGAATGGGTTTTAAATCTGTGCCAGACGACTTGTGTCAGTCCTTGACTGTCGGCAGTGTGGGGGATGGTTTCTTGTAGCTGACGATGGTCGTTAGCAACTCTGAGGCGCAACCTGGAAAAGACTAACATCCTTCAGCCAAGATCTTATGTTCCAAATCAGACTAAGAGAGACATTGGGATTCCCTAGTCTTAGGTTGGCCATGTAAAGAATGGGTGTCCCAGCAATAATCTACCATGTCAAGTATTTGATGAGTTTTGTAAAGGTGTGTGATGCCTTGTGATAAATGTAATATTTGGATCTACCATTGTGTGCCAGTAGAAATATTGTCTGGGAACAACAACTAAACATGGCAGCAGAAATTAATATTAATCAGATTGCCAGAGATACAGGTGATAAATCAGATGGATGGAATAACCCCAAAATACCCACTGTTGAACTACTGCAAAATTTGTACTCTCCAAACTATAAGCTCTACTGGAGTTCATGTATACCTGTCTGAATGTTTTTGGTCCACAACAAAAATGAAAAGCTAAATTTATGGTTTATGGGTTTTTTTTTCTGTATATTATAGACTGTATCACATAGTCATACACATCTATAGATGGAATTGGTGTACACATTGAAACCTAGTTTAAAGTTCTCAAAAGGTACAGGACTGGCACAGAATCAGAAAGTTTACATTAAGTGGGAAGTACACAATAAAAGTTGTATTCAGTTCACACTGGTACAGAAATAGGTCTGACTGCTTTCAGGATGTGTGGATTGTACATTCAACAACCTTATTCATAGCATCTGAAGTGAAATATAAACTAATTCATTGAATTGTGTTCAGAAGATGGCAAAACGTGTTACCTAATTGTTTATTTTTTAAGTGACTCATTTGTTACACATTTTAGTTATTTCCTAATGATTCTTTTTTTGTTTCAGTACCCAGACACAAGTGTGTACATTCCTTACTATTTATGTATAACCTTGTGCATGTTGTAGGAAGCAAAGCAACTTCATTGCATTTACACACAGTTTTCTAAGTAGTGTTAAACATATGGGGTTTCGGTCTACAATGTGGACACAAAAAACATTCCTCTACATTGAAATAGTCAAGTCACCAGGACTCATTTATTTCACAGATCCTAACTTTAAGGTAGAGTTGTTGAACAGGGATCTGAGAAGTGAGTGAATGGAGTAAGGGGTTTGAATCTGTGCCAGATGACCTGTGTCAGTCCTTGAGTGTAGGCAGTGTGGGGGATGGTTTGTCGTAGCTGACGATGGTCGTTAGCCATTTTCAGGTTGGGCTCCAGAGTTTCTACCTTCTTTCAGCCAACATCTTATATCCAAATCAGACCGACTGAGACACAAGCATTCCCAGGTCCCAGGTTGTCCATGTGCTACCCACGAACCTATGGCCTTTGGTGACTCAACTTCTCTGGCAATTGTTAAGAGTGGGTCTACCAGCAATATTCCATTTTGTGTAAAGAATCGTCAGTTCTTTGATGAGTTTTGTGAAGATGTGTAATGCCCTGTTATAATATTTTGTGACAGGGCCTTTATATGAGCTACCATTGTCTGCTAGTATGCTGTCTGGGAACAACACCTTAACATGGAATAAGAAATTAGGATTCATCACATTGTCAGAGATACAGGGAATAAGTCAGTGTATGGATGAAATAACCCCCAAAAGATCTACCATTCTCTGCCAGAAAACATTTCTAAGACCTTGGTCATTTCCAGGTTGGGCTTCAGAGTTGCTAATGACCATCATCAGCTACAAGACACCATCCCCCACGCTGCCGCCAAGGACTGACACAAGTCGTCTAGCACAGATTCCCTCACTCCGTTCACTCACTTCTCACAGAAGCCAGTTCTACATACAGTTAGGATCATAAAGAGAAGTGCAAATGCAACTTCATTAGAAATGTTTGTATTAAGTCTTAATGAAAGTTTCCCCATTAGAGCTATCAATTTTTCTTATTTTTTCTCATTCATACATACTGGAGGGTGTATGTCGCTCCATGCTTGATTGAAATCACATGCTTTTCTCAGTGAAAAATTAATAGACTGTAGCAATGTGTGTAGCAATAGTTTAATATAGGGACTTTGTGAGATAAATCCATCCTCTCAATGAAGTATCCCTTGTATCTCTGACTAACTGATGATTCCCCATTCCCTCTGTATTTTCCCACGGATATCAAATTGTCATATATCAGTACCACTTTGATTGCAGTGTTGGAAAGATTACTTTGGAAATATAGTTGGTTACAATTACAAGTTACCCTGTTGAAAATGTAATAGTAGTGTAAGTTAAATATTTCAATTATTTCATCAAAGTAATGTAACTAATTACATTCGATTACATTTTAATTACTCTTCTTAATTTTGAATGAATGCTCTCAACTTTTAACAATTGTCACACTTTTAGTCCTAACGGTTAAGCTTTCAGCAGTACTTAAGACAACATCAAGACAATATAATGATAGACTCCACAAGATACCTCTTTTTACTGTGAGAACTGTATTATACTTTACATTAGGCCTATAGACACATAAGGTCAGGGTATAGCTGTAACTCTTCAGATTCGACATTGACAGTTTAGATGTCAACAACATCTCCATGGCTGGCAAACACTCTTTATACCACACCAGTGTTCCCCAATAGTATGATATTCACAACAACAAGCAATTAGCTTAATAACAGTACAGCAAGAGGCATACAGCTATGCATGGCATCAATACCATTAGTACAGATTTTTAAACCCATCTGCAAAATGTATTAAATTTAACTGGAGTGTGGATGTCGCTCCGTGCTATCTAATGGCGCATTTCCACTAGCACAGTACAACAATGTGGCCCTCATAGAGCGTCATCTACTGTATATGGGATGTTAGGTGACCACAGAATAACACATGGCTCTGGGCCATCACACCATGTTGAATCCATAAATGTCAATAACTGAAATATTCCCTTAAGTATCATGACAGGTTGCCATTGAGTTTTCCCTTTTCCCGAGTTTGTGTTGTGTATTAACAATTACAAATGTTTGTATTAAATTTAGATTAAAATGTATCTTAAAACTTATACATTAATCTAATGTCTGCTTATCCACCCATGCTGGAGTGTGTATGTCGCTCCGTGCTATCTCAGTGGGAACCTGTGTCATTATGTACCAGCCAACGGTGGACCCCTGTCATTTCATATAAACCAAGAGTGGACATTTTCTTCTGCGAGGCAAAACAATAAGTAAAATGCATTCCTATTAATATAGATTTAGGATGCAAGTACATTCAAATTGATTGAAACCATGCGCTTTTAAAAAGTAGAAGTCTGTGGCCCTCATAGAGTGTCATCTTCAGTAGGCTATATGGGATATTAGGTGACCACAGAATAACACTTTGTGGCTCTAGGCCATCACACCATGTTGAATCCTGAGTTGAGTTATTTAAAGTAGTTTTCCCATGACAACAATGCAGTCAAGGAGTATGAAACTGCAGTAGATCAGAAAACTTGATAGACTGTAGAAAAGTGTGCTGCAGTAGTTTATCATATTACTTAGTCAGGTTAATCCATCCTCTAGAAGAATTATCCCTTGTATCTCAGACAAGCTGATGACCCCTCAACTCCTCCTTTATTTTCCCATACATGTTTTATTGTCGATCCATAAATATCAATAACTGAAATACTCCCTTAAGTATCATGACAGGTTGCCGTTGAGTTTTCCCTCCATGTTTAAAAAAAACTATAATGACAACTTTACCAGTGCTACTTTATGTGTGTTTGCGAGTTTGTGTTGTGTATTAATAATTACAAATGCTTGTATTAAATTTAGATTAAAATGTATCGTAAAACTTATACATTAATCTAATGTCTGCTTATCCACCCATGCTGGAGTGTGTATGCCGCTCCGTGCTATCTCAGTGGGAACCTGTGTCATTATGTACCAGTCAACAGTGGACCCCTGTCATTCCATATAGACCAAGTGTGGACCTTTTACTGTAATGTAAAACAGCAAATAAAATACATCCTTATGAATACAGATTCATGATGCAAGTACATTAAAATGACCTAAAACCCTTAGCTTTAATTCAAGTATTTTTCCTAGAACAACAATGCAGTCAAGGAAAATAAAGACTGTAGAGATGTGTGTTGCAGTAGTACACCGTACATTTAAAAATAATTACAACATTATTGGTGCTACTTTATTAGAAATGTTTGTGTTAAGTTTTGATGAAGAAAATCTCTTAAGAACTATCACTTCTGCTTATTTCTGCTTATTTCTTTCTTATTCATACATGATGGAGTGTGTATGTCACTCCATGCTAACTAAGTGGGAACTTGTGTCATTATGCACCAACCAACAGTGGGCCCCTGTCATTCCATATGGACCAAGTGTGGACCTTTTTCTGTAATGTAAAACAGCTAATGAAATACATCCTTATGAATACAAATTTATGATGCGAGTACATTAAGATTACCATAAACCCTAAAACCCTCTACTAAAAGAATTGCAGACAGTAGAAATGTGTGTTGCAGTAGTACACCCTACATTTAAAAAATAATTACAACATTATTGGTGCTATTTTATTAGAAATGTTTGTGTTAAGTTTTGATGAAAAAAATCTCTTAAGAACTATCACTTTTATTTTTCTATAAAATTTTTATTTATTTATTTTCTATTTCTTTCTTATTCATACATGATGGAGTGTGTATGTCACTCCATGCTAACTAAGTGGGAACTTGTGTCATTGTGCACCAACCAACAGTGGGCCCCTGTCACTCCATATAAACCAAGTGTGGACCTTTTTCTGCAATGCAACTAATAATTCCTACTAATACAGATTGAGAACACATTGTAAAATTGAAACCCTGTGCTCCAAAAAACTGAACAAGCAACAATAGCAAGGTCAATTATTGTTAATGTTTGATCAGAATTCAACAGAAATGATCTAAATGACTATCTTAATTCTAATATAGTTATGGATGTTAAATTGTTTCAATATTTTAAAATTTCTATTATACCTAATACAGTAGTGAGTTTAAACTTAAGACATCCATGAAAACAGAACCGTTATATTTTGTTACAAAGAATAACAAATAATGTTTCAAGGTAGTGGTTTGTGCACTAAGGAGCCTGTTTGATAGCCTCTCTACAGTCTGAAAGGCTGCTGGGTCTGCAAGTCGTTCACACCTTGGTGGAGTGTAAGAAACGACGTGTGTGAATGAGCCATTAAAAACTCTGCTCCAGCCTGCCGGGGCACTGCTGAATATGGTATTTTACACACACACACACTCAGGTCCCCTCTTGGCAAAAGTTGAAAAAATTAACCAGAAGGGTTTTCACATGATTTTAACTTGATTTAAAGCATGTCAAACAGGGGACCTAAAAAATGTCCCCTGTTTGCTGCACGGTCCCCTGTTGGTGAATGTGTAACGACGCCGAGGTCCCCTCATAGATAGTAACAACAGTGCACACACACACACACACACACACACACACACACAGCTCCAGGTGTGTTACCTCTTTGGGTGTCTTGTGGGCAGCACATAGAAAGATCCACTGCTCTGTGGCCGTCATCTGGGTGCAGGTGTCTGGATGACACTCACTCTGCACCAACAACAAGAAGAAGAAGAAGAAGAAGGAGCTCAACATCTGGATCTGACGTCACACTGTCCACATGTGTCTGAGCGCTTCAGACAAACACTTGACTATTATTATTATCATTATAATAATAATAATAAGAGAGGTGGATGACTGACCTGCAGTTTTACAGCGAGTCCGTTGAGCTCCAGACAGAACTGCCTGCAGACAGAACCAGAACCAGAACCAGAACCGTCAGATCTATAAACACCAGCTGCTGCTTCTCTTCTAAATATAAACTATCAAAGCTCTGCTGATGCTTTATCTTCCCTGTTGTTGTTGTTTGGAGTAAATAACAACAGGAAGTGAGGTGTGTACCTGAGGTGTTCGTACTTCCACACCCCCTCGTCCTGCCCCTCCGGAGGCTCCAGGATCTTGTCGATGTTGGAGCAGTCTGACCTGATATTCTGCTGGATGTACTGACACACACACACACACACACACACAATAAACCATCTAATACACATAGAGTTGCCCACCCACCCCCGGTTTAAAATGTGTGTTAATGTGAACAGTTCATCAGTGGAAGATGAAATACTCTCCTGAACAGTAAACACTCTCTTATCAGTGTTTTATTGTAGTTTCTACAGTTTCAGAGTGAAAATGGAAACAAAGCAGCAGAAAAAGAATGAAACTCAGAGAACTTTGACCGATGAATCAGACAAGAAGACATTTACTAAACACACTGTGTCCTTTGCTGAGGACCCTCGTCCTTTTCTCTTGTTATGGAAATGTAAAAGATGAAACATGTATAGTTTAAAGGGACAACGAGGAGTTTTGGAGAAGCGAAGTGTTTTCACGCTGCCTCCGCGCGCACCGTAGAATTCCTCCACCGGCACAAGACGGACTCATGTTTTCATTCATCAAGGATTAAAGTCAGAGGTTCAAAGAGGTTCAGTTACCGTCGTAGTTCCGACCATAACGCCGCCCGAATCGCCGTTATTCTCATTTGCGTCCGCGAGACCGAAAGTAAGGAAACGCTGGTCGGCTCGACCAGCGTTTCCACCACCACGAATAATGACAAAATAATGATAGAGAGAAAACGATATATTGATCGAAAATGGAGCCATTAACAAGTGCGGGTAGCGTTGATTCATCCACATTAACGTGAGACTGTTTTAGAACCAAATAGAAACTCCTCGTTGGCCCTTTAAAATGTAAAGTGGGGGCAGTGTTTATCTCAGCTGGTAGAGCACCCGCCCCATGTGTTGAGGCTGTAGTCCCCCCCCCCCCCCCCCCCTTCCCCCCATGTCCAGTCTCTCTCAACTGTCCTGTACATTAAAGGTGAAAAAGCCCCTAAATATACTGTTTTTGTTTTTTTTTAAAGTACAGTGAATGCATCATCTGTAACTTTCTGTCTTTTGCAGGTCATTTCATCTCCACTGGCTGAACATCACATCAACACATTCTAAACAACACTAGACGTTCAGGTTCCACAGAGTTGATTAAAACTCATGTGAATGAGTTAGAAACTATTCAATCACATGGGATCCACTGAACCACCACACACACACACACACACACACACACACACACACATAACTACACTTCTAAAAACACCAACTGACACACACACAGTCCTCCTACACATGCACACACTGGTCATTCGTCACCGTGACAACACACCTGTTGGACGGCCAGCGTGCTGTCCATCTCCTCGAATGATTCATCCGGCCAGTTGTAGAAATCCTAGACGTGGAGGGAGGGAGGACACATTTAGGACAAAGCTTCAGCTACACAACACACAACTGTCTCCAGGTTATAACGACTACACAATAACCAGACACACACAGGCCTGGCGTCAACACACTGAACAGCTGATCAGGTGTGGTTTTCACCCAGACTCTGATTAATTCTCTTGTTATTGTGTCTGAGGTTCAGTCTGGACTCAACGTTGATCAGATGAACACGGAGCGTTTTCAACACACATCTCTGGAATAATCTGGACTATGAAGAAAAACTGCAGCTCAATCTACTGATTCAAATAAAAGTATAAATCCAGCATAAAGGACAAATACAGAGCTACTTCATGACACATCAGAGAACTGGAAGTCCAGCTCGTTGGTTATTATATCATAATATTTACTGTCTGGTTTGGTCTTGTTTTGTTTTTGCTTTTTATCTCCATCCTGTAAAGTGCACATCTTAATGTAAGCAGCAGCCTGCACCTTGTTGCTCCATGTTTTATGCGTTACAACCACATACGTTGTTTTTAATTGACCAAATAAACTTGAACTTTAGTTTAATCAGCAAAATAACAAATCAAACTGTGTTGTTGTTTTGCAGATATCAATAAATCCCACTGTACATGAACGTGTCATCGGGTTTAGATGATCAATGACTGCGAGTCTCTGGTTGAATCCAGGGTTTAGACGGTGACACTGACAACATGAAGCTAACTAACTAACTAACTAACCAACTAACTCATTAACTAACTCATTAACTAACTACCACAGCTGTCGGGACATGAGCCTGGTTGAAGTCCCGGCTCCTGCCGCCGGCTGCGGCTGGAGGAGGGCGGTGTTATCTGAGCTGGAGCAGTTTAATGACAGGAAACGTTAATGTTGAAATCAACAACCGTGTTTTTCTTCCTCCACAGCAGCAGCGAAGCTAAAATAAACCGGGATGTGGCTACTTCCTGCAATGCTAACCACTAGCCTAGCCTTAGCCCTCTTGTCCCCCGGTGCTCAAATGTCGTTTATAATTATTAGAAAGCCTCTTTAGTTACATGTTTTGTTGTAATTAAGTGTTAATGACAACCTCCACAACAGAACCAACAGCTGGGCTCGTTAACGTTTCTCCAGGAAATAGACGGAGCGGCGTTAAACGGGCTAACGGCTAACGGCTAACAGCTAACGGCTAACGGCCCTGTCGTTATGTTGTTCACCAACAACCCATCGATTAAAAAGACGTGGATTAAATAAAACCACGCGGATCGACGGGGACGGGGGTTGGGGGGTGAAGGGTGGGGGGGGGAGAGGCCGGGACACGGAGCACACACCGCGGGGTGGAAACACACAGAAACAGACCTTCGCCTTGGTTCCAGGCCGATTCCTCCTGAGAACTGCAGAACCCTCCGCCATGACCATCGCGACAGAATGCCCGGATGTTCGTCAGCAGCGGTGACGTAGCAGGGAGAGGGAGGGAGGGAGGGAGGGAGAGGAAGGAAGGAGAGAGGGCAGGGAGGACAGAAAGAGGGGAGAAGGAAGGAAAGAGGGAAGAGAGAGAAGAAAGGAGAGAGGAAAGACAGGTGAGAAGGAAAAAGAGAGGTGAGAAGGAAGGAGAGACTGGCTCTGAGGCTCCGTAGGTCAGAGGTCAGAGGTCAGCTGCAGGCCTCAGTGTGACTGGCTGAGGTCAGTGAGCTCTACAGCAGGTTCACTAAGTGAGGGTCTGGACATGATATAAAAACCATTAGAAATAACATATTTAAAGCAGAAGTAAGTGATATATTTGTGTTAATATAAGTCTTAAATAGTTATATCTTCCGACAGCAATCACTTACATAGAGTGTTTGGACCAAAACACGGGTCTGTCAGTCACTCTGCTCTGCTCTGAGCCGAGGAGAAAACATTTATCGTATCCTACAGTTTTTATCCAATGAGGAGAGAGAACGGCATGCAGGGCTGTGTGTGCAGCCAAGGAACGCCGTGAATGTGGCGACGTAGGGACGAGGACTGTTATGGTGCGTTCAAGGAAACTCGTATTTTTCCGACCGTGAAGTGGTACCAGTTCGATCTGGTACGAGTTCACCGGTCGGAAGTTACGAGTGGCTGTTATAGTGACTTTCACCGGTAAAACAGGTCGGAGAAACACGAGTGGGTTACCTGGAACGCTACAAAGTCGTAAGTTGTGACTTGAAGCTGTAATTTACGATTTCAAAAGCCTGCCTGGAACGCAGCATTAGCGAAAACGACCGGACCACTTACTTCTTCTTTAACCATAATGGTAAGGAAAAAAAAGAAAAAATTTAACAACACGAATAAGTCCTCCTCTACGTGTCTGTCTCCAAAATACCCCTTGTATTTATTTTTATCAAGTTTATAAATAGATGTATTTATTCTGCCACTTTTACAGACGATGATCACTCCACTGTTTGTCTTTTATCGTTTCATAAACGTCTGTTTCTGTCTCATGTGTTGGGTATTTTAGGCTGTGATTGATCTGCTCCTCTGGGACAAATACTGATTTACAACAAATGATAAAAGTTCTTCTAACACTGAAATCAAATGTGTCAAGATGAAGTTTGCATCAATATTCACCCAGCCCAGGGGTTACATGATGACTAGAGTCAAGAGTGAACAAGTTCCTGTCTGTTTGGTGACAACAAGACTGTCTCTATTACTGATAATAAATATGAATATTAAGTATTTATAAACACTCTAATACAGAGTCTTTATTAAAGGTGAGATCTGGAGGTTTAAAGGATCTCCAGACTGACCCGGTACGGTATCATTAAACAGCAGTAACACACGTGTCGATCGACAGTTCACCTTTATTCTTGTAACAAAATGTGATTAGAATTATTTACAATTGAAATAACATAGAAAAAAGAAAAAACAGACATGAATGAGGCAACGTAATGTTTTCTTTCTCTCCAGGACGACGACAGGGAATTTACAGGAGAAAACCACGGAGGAGACTTCACTCCACGTACTTCCCAAGGATGTCGGCGTCACGGAACAGGAAGTAGTCCTACAAAATAAGAGTCCAGACGTTAGAACCACAGACAGAGGAACAGACAGACAGAGTGTGATGAGGACGTCCCGTCACCTTGTCCTCCAGAACCACCTTGGTTCCTCCGTACTCCGGCAGGAGAACCTTCTCTCCCACCTTCACGCTCATCGGGGTCACGTTGCCTTTCTACAACACAAACACACACACACATCATCAATAAGGCCTCGTTCATCCATTTGTTTATTATGGGATAGAAGAGTTCAATCTGACATGATCAAACACACATGTATCAGTTATTTTTTATTAATTTAGTTTATTTTCTACTTATTCTATATTACTCTCTTCTACTTGGGATATAAACTGTTAAGAACATGATTTTTAAATAATAAATAGTGTAAAATGTAAAGATTTTAAATAGTTTTGTTAATGTAAAAGCCTATGACCTCCCAACAGAACTGAAATGATCAAATGTGACGGTTTTTAAATCTGAAAATGTTTCTCTCCTCTTGTTCTTATGGATGAGTTCTCTTAAATAATTAAAATAATAAGAATTTTATAGTAAATCATTATAATGATCTTGTTTTGTGCTTTACGTCGGTCTCACCTCTTGTTTTCTTGTTATTATTCTCTTATAAACTGTTGTTTTTGTTGTGTCAAGGTTTTTTGTATCACTGCTCTTTGTTTTAAATAAAGAACACTAACGTTTCCTTTGTGCACGATAAAGAAGCCTTGATGTTGACTTCCCACTAAACCATGTGTTCACCTGGTTGACGGCTCCGGGTCCGACCGCCACCACCGTGGCCTGCAGCACTTTGCCCTGGCTCTTCTCCGGCAGCATGATGCCGCCCTTGGTCACCGTCTCGGCCGTGAAGCGCTCCACCAGCACGCGGTCGAACAGCGGCAGGAACTTTCTGAAGGCCTGAGGCAGAGATAAGAGAGAGAGATAGGAGAGTTAGAGGGAGAGAACGAGCCAATCACAGCGCAGCGCAGCAGACAAGAGGCCTTCAGACCGGCTGCAGCGACGCCACACGACCACCGGGGGCAGAGACGAGTTACAAACGTCTGAGGACGGAGGAGCCGTGACCTCTGACCTCAGAGAGGAGACGCTGATAAAACAGGACACAGCACTTCAGACTAAACTACAGCCTTCACTAGTCGTTCACCTGGAGCCTCACATTTACTGCAGTTACACAACACTCAACTCAATGTTTATGTACATATGACTTATAAAAACGACCTCAGTGTCAAAGAGCTGCACAACATTCATACACTCCAGCAGCAACACAATTGAAGTTAATAAAAACAATCAGAGTTCTCTTTAAGAAAAGCCTGTGAATCCTGAAACTCAGCTCTGGTCAAATCTGTATTTTGATGATGCAACCCAGTGTCAGGTGGTGGAACCAGCATTCTTTCATAAAACTGTGACTATGTTCAGGAGAATAAACCTGGACTCAACTGTGGAATAAATAATAATTCACTTTTACAATGCAGCACCAGGGTTCTTGACAGATTAGACATCACTCCTCACATTATTTAGAGGACCAGAGGTTGTATTACAATTTAAATATAGAAAAACAACACAACAAAAAATCTATTTTTCATTAATGTTTTCATTAGAAAATCTATTTTTCTATACGCACACTTGTTAAAATGGTTCAAATGACATAAAAGCTGCTACAACGTGAACATCTGAACTAATCTGATGCTTTTATAAAACATTTTCTTTACAGAACTGCTCGTCTTCTTCACCTCAATGAGACTAAAACACATGAGTGTAGTTGTTGTTGTTGTTGTTGTTAAACCAGAGACTGAAACGCTGCGTTCAAGGACCAGGACAGAGTCAGATCAGTCATGACTGAACAGAGCAGATGCAGCAGCAGCGACCCTGGTGAAGGTCGTCTGGAGGAGGGGGGGGGGGGGGGGTAACAAACCTCTCCTCTGTTTGACCTTTCACCCCGAGGCAGAGTGGGGGGCGGCGAGGCCTGATAACACAGCCACAGACAGTTTAGTGGCGGAGCTGAGGAATCTTGGGATTGGAGGGAAACGACCTGGACCGGTGCTGAACCAGTCAGAACCAGT
Organism: Decapterus maruadsi; assembly: GCA_030347415.2. Taxonomy (NCBI): domain Eukaryota; kingdom Metazoa; phylum Chordata; class Actinopteri; order Carangiformes; family Carangidae; genus Decapterus; species Decapterus maruadsi. The sequence goes on from CM064902.1 coordinate 28,103,184, forward strand.
TCCACCAGTTCCAGGCAGCTGCAGCAGGTGACGATGACGATGATGATGATGATTAACTACACAACGTTCAACCGTCTCCACTCTGTGTTTATATACACATGACGTGTGTGTGTAGGATAATATATATTAGTCAGAGCAACGTGGAGTGTTTTATATTCAGTGTGTTTGCGGCTGCAGGACGTTGACTCGTCACTCAGGAGATTCAATTAGTGACTAAACTGATAGAAGCTAATTGATAATTAGATTTACTGGATTAAAGACATCTGCCAGTAATTAAAGAAATAAAGTATAGTGAGAAGACAAGTCCTGCTGTATGAAGAGGACGATGTGTAAAACTATCTCAGTTACTTTACTGCCTGTTTATATTATTGGTTTTATTATGTTTTATAGTCGGTACAAACTGTTTGGTTCCATCATGGCCGACAGTGAAGTAACTAAGTACATTTACTTTAGTGGATTTTTCAAGACAACACATCTAATTTGTTTTAAAAAAAAAGGTTTCTTTCTGATATGTTAAAGTATTTGCTCTGATCTGATCAAACCAATACTTTTCATTATTGATTAATAATCTATAAAAGGTCAGGAGTGATTCAGAATCAGTTTTACCAAAGATATGAGACGGAAAACTGAACATTTGAGCAGCAAGAGAAGATTTCTATGGAATCTAAGTCATTAGTCATGCTGCCAGCTGATTATCAGTTAATTGATTAATTGATTAATCCAATAATCACCCCAGCTCCTTCTCTGCAGGGCTCCATCCATTCATTCACATGTGACCAGTTTGGTTTCCCTGCAGCAGCAGCAGCAGCGGCAGCAGCAGCATGTCTCCTGCTGGAGCTGGAGCTGCACTAATCACGAGGTTGCAGGTTCGATCCCCGGTTCGATTCCCTCCCTACACACACACATACTTACATAGCCTATGTATTAGTTCCTACTCTTACTTAACTGCAATAGAAACACACCAGAGTCCTGCCGCTCATCAGTTTGACCTTGTCGGTGGATGTTACCGGGAGCTGACGTCACATTAGCTCCAGAAGACACACACACATTTATAATCTATTCTCCTCAGTGTGTGTGGTGTGTATGTGTGTGTGGTCTCACCATGTTCATGTCCTGGTTCTGGTTCTGGTTGTGGTTCAGCAGCAGCAGCAGAGGCCCAGGTCCTTCAGGAGCGTGGATCTATCACACTGAACCGGACTCCACGTGAGGAAGCAGCGCAGGAAAGCTCCAGAAACCGCGCATGCGCAGTGAGGCGACGAGGTCGAGGCAGCCGTTTGTCCGCCTGACTGAAATCAGCACAACACCTGCTGCAGCGCGCGTTTTAACACAAAAACAGCTGTTCAACCAAGCAGAGGAGGAACAACCAGATATAAACACACTAATACTAAATATTAAAACACGTTCTGTCTCATTGCGTTGTTTAAAGATGAGGCAATGTTGCACAACGTCAACTTTGACCTCTTTGTCCCCCACCAATGGCACACGAGAAAATTCTGGAAGCGTCCGCCCGGGAACGAGTATAACGCACGTAATCTGGACTAAACCTTACAAAATATATCTTTTTATACCAGAATAACGATTATTTTTAAATAAACGCTACAATTCAGTGCCACATGTGATTTTATTTAACTTATACAACGCATAGAAATGTAGTTATTGAAAGCGGACTGCGGTTATACAGAGTGCGGGGCGGGCCGGTAAATAGCCCGGATGTGATAGACCATGTGCAGTCCGGTCTGATCCGCAGCACTCGGCCTCTCCTCTCCTGCAGGAGTTATATCACCCCGTGGTGCACACCTGGTCGCAGCTACGAGCCTTTAACCACAGGTGAGTTCACACACTTTACCGACTCTTTATATCGGACCGTGTTGGTTATTTACTGGTAGAAATCTGCTTTTATTCAGCGGCTTTTATGTGACAACTCAGAGGAAACTGCACTGATCTCAGCTCAGCTCTAATTCCGCCCTGCACGGAGATTTTTCCCCCAATTAATTACAAGGACACACGTGTTAAACAGTGACTTTAGACCGTAATTAGCTCTTTAACTGAGTTATTTACCATGAACTGGATGTTTAATGTCAGCGTGGAGCTGCTCAGACTGATGGAGCTTCATTATGAGACTCAGCTCTGCAGGGGGAAAAAACCGAGTTAAAATATGATTTATTATAATAATGATACTTAACCTGCAGTTGTATGACTATAGGCTGATTATTGATAGGACTGTGTGGTGATCGATCCCCGGGCTGATCAGGTTTGGGGATGAGGAGACACATGGTTTGACCTTGTGACTCGCGACCTGGCGAACACACGTGGGTTCAGCAGGAAGTGGGTGAATTTAATCATGTTAATTAATATAATGAATGTCTGAAGGGAGAATGCTGCCTTCACGGTCTGGATCCACCTCTTTATTCCTGTTGGAGGTGAAATGAATACCAACCATCAGTAGAAAATAGAAATCCTCCATCCAAGGTCCTTCAGTCCATCTGTGAAGACTCACCGTTTACTCTGAGTTACATCACATTTATCTGCCTATTGTTATCGGTTAATTCATTAATTAATTGATCAGTTAAACATAAGAAGGTAAATGTTGAACACATGGACCAGTAAAATATTTAGGTTATAGGTCACAAGTGACAAGATAAATCACCAAATGTTTTCAGTTTCAGAAAATGTGTGTTTTAAAAACTATCCAAAAACTCTGACCAGACTGTAAAATTCATTCATTCATTCATTCATTCATTCAAACTGTTATTTACACAGACGAGGCCACTGAGTGCAAACTGTCTTATTCAAGGACAACACAACACAACCTGATGTAAAATATAAGACACAATCATCCTCAAATATTAAAGCTATTAATAACAGATGGACAATAAACAATGTAAAGTATTTGTCTGGTAATTATGAATGATTAAAGTCTGCAGCTGTGGACAGATGTCAGCTCAGTGTTTCATACATTCACTTTTATCTTCTATCTACTTTTTATTTATTGTTTTAATTTAATTTTAAATATATTATATATATATATATATATATATATATAAATTTAATTTTTAATATATGTTGTTATTTTGTTCTGCCAGTTCTCCAGTTGTGGAACATGTTTAGTGTTTTATAGATTGTCAGCAGCACAACCACACACTACACAGATTGTAAAATATTGAAGTTATGATGATGTAATTAATATTTTCGTATCATTTCTGTCCCAACTGATCATCACAACATGAACACAGACCATATTCTTGATGATTAATCAGTAGATAATCATGAACAGTGTTTATCAACAGTAAACGTGGTTTCATGTTGAACCGTCAGTTTGTCCCGAGGACACGGAGCTGCAGCCTCGGCCGTTTGTGTGTTTTATGACTCATCATTTAACCTGTAATAGATGTTTAGTTTAGACTTGTTGCTGCTGTTTGTGTCTCCGTGGGTTGAATCTTTGTGTTTTAGTCGGTTGTTCATTAATCTTCACGCGTCCTCTTGGACTAAAGGAGACGGTGATGCTGTTCGTCTCTCGCCAGAAATACAAGCGTTTAAATTAGTCAAGACAGAAAAAACCCCGATGAGCCTCACAGCTGTTGATGTCAGGTTCACTGTGCCATGTTTTTTTAAGTGTTGGACTCTCATTCATTCATTCATTCATTCATTCATTCATCCACTGAGTGGTTGTCCCCTCAGTGGCCACCGGGGGCAGAGTAACCCTGTGTAATCTGTAACCTGAGCTGCTGCTGAGTGGATGAGCGGGTTTGGAGAATAATTACTCAGGTGCACTTTGCACAGGTCGATCACACTAAAGCTTGTTGTGGCGCTCTTATTTTGACAGGTTTTAATAAACTGCAGCGCTCTTATTTTGAAAGGTTTTAATAAACTGCAGCGCTCTTATTTTGACAGGTTTTAATAAACTGCAGCGCTCTTATTTTGACAGGTTTTAATGAATTGCAGCGCTCTTATTTTGACGAGTTTTAATAAATTGCAGAGCTCTTATTTTGACAGGTTTTAATAAATTGCAGCGCTCTTATTTTGAAAGGTTTTAATGAATTGCAGCGCTCTTATTTTGACAGGTTTAACAGCTTCCTGTGTGTGTTCTTCTTTTGAGATGGTTTCCCGTAATAAACTGCAGCGGGCTCTTATTTTGAAAGGTTTTATTGAATTGCAGAGCTCTTATTTTGCAGGAGTAATAAATTGCCCGCTCTTATTTGGGACAAGTTTTAATAAAGCAGCTCACGCAGTCCTGGATTTACACACTTTTTCAGTCGGTCCCAATAAAAGCAGATTCTTATTTTGATAGGTTTTAATAAATTGCGCCGTCTCTTATTTTGAAAGGTTTTAATGCAGAGCTGGGGCAGCCCCTTATTTTCAAAGGTTTTATTGAATTGCAAGAGCATCTTATTTTGAAGGTTTTACAAGAAACAGAGCTCTTATTTTGATAGGCCAACAACAAACGCTGCGCTCTTATTTTGACAGGTTTAATAAATTGCACCGTGCTTATTTTCGCCAAAGGTTCGACACCATGAAGGGCGCCAACCCCGTTATTTTGAAAGGTTTTATTGAATTGGAGAGCTCATTATTTTGAAAGCGCTTTTAATGAATTGTCAGAGCCCTTATTTTCGCCAGGTTTAATAAACGCCGGCGCGGTTTATTTTGACAGGTTTTGATGTAAATGATGGGATGCAGCGCTCTTATTTTGACAGGTTTAACAGCTTCCTGTGTGTGTTCTTCTTCCTGTAGAGATGTTCGCCACCATCTCCGTCAACGGAAGCAGGTGCGGCATCATCTCCAACGCCATGAAGCTCTCACCTGACAGGGCGTCATCACCGTCAAGGTCAGTCCAGCTCTGATTGGTCAGTTAACGTCACGACCAACTTCCTGTTCCAGCCTGTGAGTGTGTGAGTGTGAACAGAAGGTGTGTGAGTGTGAACAGAACGTGTGTGAGTGTGAACAGAACGTGTGTGAGTGTGAACAGAACGTGTGTGAGTGTGAACAGAACGTGTGTGAGTGTGAACAGAACGTGTGTGTGTGAGTGTGAACAGAACGTGTGTGTGTGTGTGTGTGTGTGTGAACAGAACGTGTGTGTGTGTGTGTGTGTGTGTGTGAACAGAACGTGTGTGTGTGTGAACAGAAGGTGTGTGAGTGTGAACAGAAGGTGTGTGAGTGTGAACAGCATCGACCTGAAGGACAAGTACAAGAACATCGGCGTGTGTGCTGGTGCAGTGAGTGTGAACAGAACGTGTGTGAGTGTGAACAGAACGTGTGTGAGTGTGAACTCTGACCTGAGTCTCTGTCTCAGGATGGAAAGACGCTGCACGACGAGCTGGAGATCATCGAGGGCATGAAGTTCGACCGCGGCTACATCTCCCCGTACTTCATCAACACGGCTAAAGGTGAAGATGCTGCTGCTGCTGCAGGAAGCTCCTCCTCTTCCTCCTCTTCCTCCCTCCTCCTCCTCTTCCTCTTCCTCCTCCTCCTCTTCCTCCTCCTCCTCCTTCTCCTCCTCCTCTTTTCTTCCTCCCCCTCCTGATGTCATGATGGGGTCCTAGCGCTTCGACCTCCTTCTCCTCCTCCTGTCCGTCCTCCAGGTCGCCACCATCTCCGCCAACGGAGACGTGGAGATCGGCAACATCATCTCCAACGCCATGAAGAAGGTCGGCCGCAAGGGCGTCATCACCGTCAAGGTCAGTCCAGCTCTGATTGGTCAGTTAACGTCACGACCAACTTCCTGTTCCAGCCTGTGAGTGTGTGTGAGTGTGAACAGAACGTGTGAGTGTGAACAGAACGTGTGTGAGTGTGTGTGAGTGTGAACAGAACGTGTGTGAGTGTGAACAGAACGTGTGTGAGTGTGAACTCTGACCTGAGTCTGTGTCTCAGGATCCTCCTCTTCCTCCTCCGAGCTGGAGATCCTCGAGGGCATCCTCTTCTCTTCTTCTTCGGCTACATCTCCCCGTACTTCATCAACACGGCTAAAGGTGAAGATGCTGAGATGCAGGAAGCTGCTCCTCCCCCTCCTTTTCTTCCTCCTCCTCTTCCTTCCTCCTCTTCCTCCTCCTCCTCTTCCTCTCCTCCTTTTCTTCCTCTCTCCTCCTCTTCTGGCTCTTCCTTCCTTCCTCCTCCTCCTCTTCTTCTTCTTCTTCCTCCTCCTCCTCTTCTTCCTCTTCCTTCCTCCTCCTCTTCCTCCTCCTCCTTTTCTTCCTCTCTCCTCCTCCTCTTCTTCCTCTTCCTTCCTCCTCCTCCTCTTCCTCCTCCTCCTTCTCCTCCTCCTCTTCCTCTTCCTTCCTCCTCTTCCTCTTCTTCTTCCTCTTCCTCCTCCTCCTTTTCTTCCTCTCTCCTCCTCTTCTTCCTCTTCCTCCCTCCTCCTCCTCCTCCTCTTCCTCCTCCTCCTCTTCCTCCTCCTTCTCCTCCTCCTCCTCTTCCTCCTCCTCCTCTTCCTCCTCCTCCTCCTCCTCCTTCTCCTCCTCCTCTTCCTCTTCCTTCCTCCTCTCTCCTCCTCTTCTTCCTCTTCCTTCCTCTTCCTCCTCTTCCTCTTCCTCCTCCTCCTCCTCTTCTTCTTCCTCTCTCCCCCTCCTCCCCCCCGCTGCTATTATAATGATAATAACCCTGATGCTGTATTAAAGTCTTCTTCTTCCTCTCTCCCCCTCCCCCCCCTGCTGCTATTATAATAGTAATAACCCTGATGCTGTATTAAAGTGTGTGTGTGCCCTCCCTCCCCCCCAGGCCAGAAGGTGGAGTTCCAGGACGCCTACCTGCTGCTGAGTGAGAAGAAGATCTCCAGCGTGCAGAGCATCGTTCCCGCCCTGGAGATCGCCAACCAGCACCGCAAACCGCTGGTCATCGTGGCCGAGGACGTGGACGGAGAAGCTCTGAGCACGCTGGTCCTCAACAGGTGGGTCAGGACCGGTCTGGACCGGTCAGAACCGGTCAGAACCGGTCAGCTGACGGGTCACATGACTGACGAGGAGCCGTGTCTGCAGCAGAACTAACGAGCTGTGTGTCTCCAGGCTGAAGGTGGGGCTGCAGGTGGTCGCGGTGAAGGCGCCCGGCTTCGGAGACAACAGGAAGAACCAGCTGAAGGACATGGCCGTCGCCACCGGAGGCACCGTGAGTCCCTCAGCATCACCCTCAGCTCACAGCCTGAAGCCTTAACTTAACTAAGTGTTGAGTGTCTGTCCATCAGCGCCGAGGAAGAAACGTCTGATGATAAATATCTGAACAGCTCAGTGACAAGAGGACGCGTCTGCAGGGACGAGGGCGCCGACACGGCTCAATCCATTTTTATTATTGTACAGTATTGCATATAATATAATTTTGTGCAAAGTTCGTACATAAATAAGACTTGAAAAAGCACAACTTCAGTATAGATTGGACCAATGGCGTCGCTCGTGTCCCTGCAGACGGTCAGGCTCCATATTAAATGTTGTGTTTTGAACCGCGTCGTTCCGTCCTGCAGGTGTTTGGCGACGACACCGTGGGCGTGGCTCTGGAGGACATCCAGGCTCACGACTTCGGGAAGGTCGGCGAGGTGCAGATCACCAAGGACGACACGCTGCTGCTGCGAGGAGGCGGCAGCGCGGCCGAGGTGGACAAGCGGGCGGCGGAGATCGTGGAGCAGCTGGAGAGCACCACCAGCGACTACGAGAAGGAGAAGCTCAACGAGCGTCTGGCCAAGCTGTCGGACGGCGTCGCCGTGCTGAAGGTGAGAACGGAGCGGGACGGGAGGCGGTCGACGACTCACCGTGCGTTTGTTTGTTTTTCCTCTGGAGAACAAAGGTACGACTCCTGTTGTTCCTCTTTCAGATCGGAGGCACCAGCGACGTGGAGGTGAACGAGAAGAAGGACCGCGTGACGGACGCGCTGAACGCCACCCGGGCGGCGGTGGAGGAGGGCATCGTCCCCGGTGGAGGCTGCGCTCTGCTGCGCTGCATCCCATCACTGGACACCATCAAACCAGCCAACAACGACCAGAAGATCGGTCAGTCAACCTCACAACGAAGCTATGTCTAATAACAAGGCTTACTGAATACTTAAAGGGATAGTTCAACATTTTGTCAAATTGGCCCATCACCATAATCTCTATAGTCATAGCAGTAGGTTTGTTGGTGCAAGCTATTTTTAGAACGGTGGAGCAGAGCCGTGAGCTGCTCAGAGCTACGCTACGGAGGCTCATTATGGGATTTCTTGGTTTCCCTCATCAAACTCATCAAATACACAATCCAACAACTCCACAACGCTCTGGTGGACAAGTTGTGACCTGCACATTCACCACGCTATGAGATAATAACACAACGTTACCACACAGAGTTGTTTTAGAGGGAAATTCATGTAAAACCTCTGATGCACGTTGCCTTCAGGGACAGTTTTTCATCACCAGTCTCTGTGTTTCCCTCTAAAACAACTCTGTGTGGTAACGTTGTGTTATTATCTCATAGCGTGGTGAATGTGCAGGTCACAACTTGTCCACCAGAGTGTTGTGGAGTTGTTGGATTGTGTATTTGATGAGTTTGATGAGGGAAACCAAGAAATCTCATGAGCCTCCGTAGCGTAGCTCTGAGCAGCTCACGGCTCTGCTCCGCCGTTCTAAAAACAGCTTGCACCGACAATTAAAGGTAATGAACCCACTGCTGTGACTACAGGGGTTATGGTGATGGGACAATTTGACAAAATGTTGAACTATCCCTTTAAACTGTGACTGTGAGACGTAAACACCGTCAGCTTGTTCCAACCAGCAGCTGTTTCTTCATCTCGTGTCCAGGTGTGGACATCATCCGCCGGGCGCTGCGTATCCCGTCCATGACCATCGCTAAGAACGCCGGCGTGGAGGGATCTCTGGTGGTGGAGAAGATCCTGCAGGAAGCGGCGGAGGTCGGCTACGACGCCATGCAGGGGGAGTACGTCAACATGGTGGAGAAGGGCATCATCGACCCCACCAAGGTACAGAGACGCTGGTGAACGCTGCCCCCTGCTGGTCGGAGGGGAGCAGGGACCGAATTTCACAATCAATCAAATATAATGACATTACTAATTATATACACAATATTTGAAGTATCTATTAATATAGGAGCTATTATTAACCCCCCAGGGAAACTGTTCAATATATTGAAGTCATTAATTGTCATCTACACCAATGTTTAAGTTTATTTTAATGATTTATTAATTTCAAATCACATGCTGACATTTAAACTCCTATCAGTTCAGTGCTACGTAAATTGACATCAACGTAATTTAACGAAGGAAAACAAGCTTCAACTGCGGTTGTTGTGTAACTTTTAGAGTCACAACAATTAATCGATTAATTGCACAATAATCAGTTTGAGTGTTTTGAGGGAAAAAAGCTCCAGATTCTCTTCTGCAGCTTCTTCAATTTGTTTGTGGACAAAACAAGACGTTAGAGGACGTCGTCTGGTGGTTTTTAGCATTTTTTAACATTTTATTGACCAAACAACTAATCGATTAATTGTTTAGATAATCAACAGATTAATCAATAATGATAATAACCGTTAGTTGCAGCTCTAGTAACTTTGTTTTTGTTCATGTGAGTTACGCTGATCTACCTCTGACATCATCTTTTTTGCGTAACAACAGTATTAACTGTAACGTCTCTGAGCAGCCGTGAGTCTTCTGCTCCATGACGTCATAAATCAATCGTATTGACCTCCTGTCCGTCTGGTGCAGGTGGTGAGGACGGCGCTGTTGGACGCCGCAGGAGTCGCCTCGCTGCTCTCCACCGCCGAGGCCGTCGTCACGGAGATCCCCAAGGAGGAGAAGGAGATGGGCGGCGGCATGGGCGGCATGGGAGGAATGGGCGGCATGGGCGGCATGGGCGGAGGCATGGGTTTCTAACGCCGCTCGTCCTGAACCCGTTCTACTGTACAGACTTGAGAGGCAGAGCGGCGCCGGGGGAGGCTGAGGAACAACAACAACAACAACAACAACCATGACGACAACAACGACAACAAACCCTCCAACACCCTGCAGCCCCCTCCTGCTCCAGCTCTGCCCACACTGACTTGGCCATGAGTCTGTCGGAGCCGCCCACGCTCTGTTTATATCGTCGTATAACGTCTCTGGAGGAGCAGCCAGTCCATCGGCCGACGGCGGTCCAGCCGGCCGGCGTCGGAGGAGGAGACCGGTCACTACATCAGAACCTCCGGCGGCTCTGCTCATCCAGAACAACCCTACATCTTCAACAAACTCATAGTTCCTCTCATGTGAAAACACCGCTCACGCAGGCGACGCCACTGATCTCTGTAGTAAAGTGATTCAAGAGGTCGAAGAAGAAGAAACGTCAGAAACTAACATAGTCCTACGTATTGATGCTCTGTGTTACTGAACAGGGCCGGAACCAGAGAAGAGAAGCCAGAAATGTGTCTGTCCTTCATTTGTTTTGTCTTTGTAGCTTTTTGTTAATCATTTTGTTTGTTTTTTTTATATATATACATGTCATCTTCATCTGTCATGGTTTTTCCCTCCTCTGCTTGAAATGCTGTGGGTTAAAATCTGTCATTTGAGTGAATTAAACCAGTTTTCTTTCAGAGCCTGAGCATGTTTTTCTGTGTGTGAGGAAAGATCGAGTGCCTACAGAGTCTGAGAGTCACCTGTTGAAAACAACATTAAAGTTTAATGTTTACTGAGACGTTGGAGCTTCTGAAGCCTTTTACAGTTGTTTTCATGCAGCGTTGAGTTTTCCTTTTCTTTTCTCTCCATCAGCTTTGACGTCACTGATTAATTAATTTCACACTAAAAGGTTGATTGTATACGAGGCTGGAGGAGGAGTTTGGACCGTTCAAGGTCTTGGCTAACGAAGAGAGAATGTGAAAACCTGTGGCGTCCTGGTGCTGCTGTAACTACGAGTCCAACTACAGACCATCTGTCACTTAACATGAAAATCAAGAGTGTGGTGTCTCTGTTCCACAGAAATACATTATTCCTTTACAGTATAGCTGTGATCATTCAACTTGTTTTGTACAATGTGAACAATTAATGGTGATTATTTCTTTTCTTCTTTTTTTTAAATTTAATAAATTCAATTGTTCGGATGTTTCGTTGTTTACTCGGCTTCTTTTTACCTGGACACCAACAGCAGGGTCAAAGACGGTTTAGAAACCTAGACGCTCCGTTCTGAGTCAGTTTCCTGTCTGTGTGTCCCATGGGTTTCTCAGTGACTCCGCCCCCTTTGGGAGACCAGCAGACTGACTCCGCCCCCTTTGGGAGGTCAGCAAGCTGTGACTCCGCCCCCTTTGGGAGACCAGCAGACCGTGACTCCACCTTAAGATCTTCTGTGTGTTACAGATTAACATTTTTAACACACACATGTTCTTCTGACAAGCAGCGGACTGAAGATCGATATTATCTTACTCTTTATGGTTCAGTAGTAGAAATAAACAGCAGTAAAAACACCAGTCTACTCAGATTACACGTCACCCCTCCTCCTCCACTTCCTGTTTATAGTTTACTTTCACTTTCACCCAGCAGTTGTGTGGCAGTTTACGTCGTCGTGTGAAGGTAAGGTGAACAGTCTGAATGTTTTCCTCGTTAACACCTGTCGTTACCTGAGTTCTCTGCTCTTCAACTTGTCGTTGTGTTGTTGTGTTATTATGTATGGCTCAGCCTGTGACTCCTCCCAGTGTGGATGGCCCCAAAAGATGGTGCTTCCTCAATCCTCAGTGTCATACCATGTCTCTCTAGTGAGAGTGTGCATGTGTGAGTGTGTGTGTGTGTATCTGTGCACGTGTACTTACGTGAGCGTGAGTTTGTGCGTGTGTATGCATGTGAACGCGTGCAGGGGGGGGGGTTATTTTAATGGTTTCTTCTATGTCTTTCTTTGTTTTCTCTTTTCATTTGTGACTAAAGCACTTTGTGTTACATTGTTTATGTATGAAAGTGCTATATTACGGAAGCGCATTGCATTCACTTGATAAAAATTTTTTTTGACACATTATCTCGTAATTACGAGATCCTGATCTCATAATTACGAGATCTTTTCTCGTAATAATGAGATCCTGATCTCGTAATTATGAGATCCTGATGTCGTAATTACGAGATCTTTTCTCGTAATTATGAGATCCTGATCTCGTAATTATGAGATAAATAAAAGGGAATGTCTATATATCCGCTGTTGTCTCAGGAACAACTATTAGTCTACGGTAGTTCAGTGGGTAAAGCAGATGCCCCCCACACAGTTAACTGGGGATCGAAACCCGGATGATATATCTTGTTTACATTATATGTTTTTAATGCGCAATAATTAATTATTCTGAATTAAATAATTCAGAATTGAAATATTATCCTTCGAGTTACATGGAAAACACATTATGTACGTCTGGGGGTCGGGAAGTGTTCTGATTGGGGGTAGCTACACGTGTTATGTCTACCGGGAGTAAAACAAATACATCCATGGTGTGAAGTGAACAGATCAGCAGCCGCTAGCTGCCCCGCTGCTGCTGAACTTTACAACAAGCCGCTCAGTAGAAGCAGAAAGTTTCTCCTCCTAACTGGATGGCCTTCCCTGGGTGTGTGAGCCTGGCCGCCCCCGCCGCTACTGCTCCGGTGCAGAGCGATAGATAACATACCGCTCTGCTCCGATGGGAACGGCGAAGCTCACTGATCGCCTTCCCCGCCTGGCCGCCCCCAGCAGCCGCTGCTCCGGTGTGGATCCTGGCAGTGAGCATTGCGTTCCCCGCCGGAGCAGCGGCAGCGGCAGCGGCCGGGGACCTGGGTCTGTGGAGCGGATTCATGAACCCTGGTTGTCCCGTTGTCCCAGCAATCGCTCTGGTCCCGACATGACTCACTCACAACTGCGGCTGTAACGTGATGTTTACCGTAGGCTACATAACGTGGGCAACATGGGCCGGTGTGTCATATTATAATTAGACCAAGCGTACAGTGGTCTAATATAGTACAAAAGAAGGATGCTATGCCACACATTGGTTTCGATCCTAGTTCCCCCACATGGTTATCTATTGCTCTAACCACTACACCACCATAGATTACGTTATTTGTCACAACAATAGCGAATTTATAGATAGGCTACTTCCTGTTTCTCTCAGGAAACATCAGGATCTCATAATTACGAGATCCTGATCTCATAATTACGACATCAGGATCTCGTAATTATGAGATCAGGATCTCATAATTACGAGATCCTGATCTCATAATTACGACATCAGGATCTCGTAATTATGAGAAAAGATCTCGTAATTATGAGATCAGGATCTCGTAATTACGAGATAAAAAAAAATTATCAAGTGAATGCAATGCGCTTCCGTACTATATAGCTGAGTCAGAGCTGTAGCTGTAAAGTCTGGACCGACAGAACTGTGTCCGCCATGTTGTGTGGTTGTTGTTGGGAGAAGCGCTGGAATAAGAGCAGAAGCAGAGTTAGTCGATTTGTTTAATACTACGGTATTAACACAGACTGTTTATAAACATTTATTGAATATCAGTCCCTCCAGGATTTCACAGGATTTTTTTGTGATTGTTGCGGCCTAAAATGCCTGATTTTGCGGCCACATTTTGAAAAAATTGTGGTGCATGTTGCAATATTTTAAGGGCTTTTGTTGCGATTAAATTGCGGGAGACAGCTAAAGTTGCAAAAAAAAAAGTTGCAGTTTTGTTCCGAGTAATTAAAAATCAAAGGAAAATTGAAAATTTTGAAATGTCACAAAATAATGTGAGGTCCTGTTATACCAGCAATTTTCCACTTGTTAAGAAAGGCACAGGAAAATTACATCGAGTTGAAAGTTGTTTTACTTTTAATCAAAATGTCTGTTTAAAGGAGTCATAACCTGGTTTTTTACGTATCCAGCCCCCCTTGGATCACTTTGGATCAATTCGTAAAACTTATTAGAAAAAAAAAAAAAATTTAATCAAACATTGAGCTTGTTCTGACCCTTTTTCCTACCGCGACTTTATCACGCGAGATTACGCGCGAGGTTTTGACTGGTCCGGATCTGGTCCGGATGTGCACTGTATGAGGCACGCGTTGATTCGCCGCAGGAAGGACAGAGCCGGGGGGGGGCTTGCCTGCATGCAGACTCCAAAACATAAACAGCCCCCTGGTACCGCTTCGGCGATTTCAGGTAGCGGACGGGCCGGGTTGGGTGGTGAAAGAGGCAAGTAGCCTCCGCCGGTGAGGTCACCGTCGGAGCAGAATCAAAGATCTCGTGCTTTAGGAAGGCACACCATTGTGTGCTATTCCTGTTCGGAAAAAGAGCCGAAGCGAAAAAACGGCGCCACTTTCAAACTCCAGCTTTTCAGGCAAGTTTCAACTGAGGTCAAACACCAATATGCATGTTTTAACAAGAGAAATTGCGATTTCCGGGTGATGACTCCTTTAAGAATTGCGGTTAAAACAACTGTTTTAAAAGCAGTCCAGTGTTTGAATAAAAAGGGGGAGGTGGGGGGAGGGGCACCTGGCCGCCGGCTGCTCCGTGGCTGCAGTGGCGCACTCTCTGGATTACCCCTCGGAGAGTGATGCGGGATTGACACAGCCTCAGGTCAACCAGGACAACTCACACTCTGAAAGCTTTGCAGACCACTTCAGAACCAAAATCAAGGACATCAGATCCTGTCTTTTATCCCATCAAGTTTTACCTGTTGACACTGAACTGGTGTCCTTGCCTGAGGAAACACTGGAGAGTTTTGCCCTGGTTGATGCTGGGACGCTTGGTCAAGTCTTCCCCCGAGTAAACCCAACAACCTGCCTTTTAGATCCTATTCCCACATCAATTTTAAAATTGTCTTATGGACTTTTCGAGGAACAATTTTTAAACATCATGAATTGCTCTCTTCAGACGGGTGTCTTCCCCGCCCCTTCTGAAGAAGAGCAATTTAGATCCAAGTGTTTTTAATAACTACAGACCTGTATCCAACTTACCATTTTTAAGTAAAATTTTAGAAAAACTGGTTTTTAACCAAGTCAATAACTTTTTAAACAGAAAGAACAATTTAGAGAAGCATCAGTCTGGTTTTAGGAAATACCACAGTACCGAGACAGCACTTTTAAAGATTTTAAACGACATCAGGTGGAATTTAGATAATAAAAAGCTCAGTGTTGATTCTACTGGATCTAAGCGCTGCTTTTGATACAGTAGACCATCACATTTTATTAAAAAGGCTCAGACACCTGGTGGGCCTCTCTGGTACTGTTTTTAACTGGTTTTGTTCTTATCTTACAGACCGATGCTTTTATGTAAGTTACATGTTCCTCGGAAACCCACGACATTGGATGTGGGGTACCCCAAGCAGGGGCGGGTTGGGGTTGAAATTCAGCCCGGGAGCTTGGTTTGGAGAGGCCTTTTATCCGATCGCACGAAGGGCACAAGTAGAACCGTAATTTAATTTAAACACAAATACTTTATTTTCAACCAACAAAACTACTGTGTGTGTGTGTGTGTGTGTGTGTGTGTGTGTGTGTGTGTGTGTGTGTGTGTGTGTGTGTGTGTGTGTGAAAAAATACCTGTTCAATATACTGTATAAACTGCTGCTCCTCCTTTCTCTCTCTCTCTCCCTCCCTCCTCTCCTCCTCTTCTTTCTCCTCTCCCTGTTTAATCCTCCTTTTTCTACTCCTCTTCCTCCTCTTCTTTCTCCTCCCCCTCTTCTTTCTCCTCTTCATCTTCTTTCTCCTCTCCCTGTTAAATCATCCTCTTTCTCCCCCTCCTCTTCTTTCTCCTCCTCCTCCTCTTCTTTCTCCTCTCCCTGTTTAATCCTCCTTTTTCTCCTCCTCCTCTTCTTTCTCCTCTCCCTGTTTAATCCTCCTTTTTCTCCTCCTCTTCTTTCTCCTCTCTCTGTGTAATCCTCCTTTTTCTCCTCCTCCTCTTCTTTCTCCTCTCTCTGTGTAATCCTCCTTTTTCTACTCCTTCTCCTCCTCTTCTTTCTCCCTGTTTAATCCTCCTCTTTCTCCTCCTCCCCCTCTTCTTTCTCCTCCTCTTCATCTTCTTTCTCCTCTCCCTGTTAAATCCTCCTCTTTCTCCTCATCCTCTTCTTTCTCCTCCTCCTCCTCTTCTTTCTCCTCTCCCTGTTTAATCCTCCTTTTTCTCCTCCTCCTCTTCTTTCTCCTCTCTCTGTGTAATCCTCCTTTTTCTCCTCCTCCTCTTCTTTCTCCTCCTTCTCCTGTCCCTCCTCATCTGTCCCTCTCTCCTCCTCACTCTCATGACTGGCATTATCTGTGTCTAACATTAACAGCAACAATGATAACATTTATAGTACTTTTGCAAATAATTCAGTGTTAGAACACAAACAAAATCTAAAATTCAATTTAAGAAAAAGTGCCGCGCGCGCACGCACGCACGCACGCACGCACACACACACACACACACACACACACTAATGCAGAAACATAACAGGAAATATAGCCATATTATATTATATATATATTTATAATTTTAAATTATATCTTTAAAACAGAATGTTATTTATTTATTTATTTATTTATTATTGGAATGAATTTTAGTGTTTTATGGTCAGTTGGTAGCCTATGGATTTTATTTTTAATTGACAAATCAAATTAATGATTTATTTATTGTGTAACTTTACTGATAGCTCCGTCTGTGTCCTGAAACACAAACACTATTGTCTGGGATGATGGCGCGGTGTAGACGGTGTAGACGGTGCTTGTTAACCTGCTGTGGCCGTGCTGCTCGGACCCGTGTCGTCATCACCGGCCTGGCCGACCTTGGTCCCACCACGACGGAACATATCAGTTAATTTCGCGCATTTTGCTGCGTCTTCTATCAACTTTCTTTTCTTTTTCATCCTCACTTTCTCTGCTCCACCCATCTCTTTCTCTGGCTTCTTTCTTTTCATCATCGCGATCCTGCCCCTCTTCCTTCCTTCCTTTTTTGTTTTTTTAACAGGAAAACAGCCGTTCTTCTGACTGAGCGGCTGAGCCAATCACATGTCAATAGGAACAAGGATCAGCTCAAATTGAGAGGGGGGGCCGCTTGTATCCCCCCTTAAAATGCAAGATATTAGAGTGACCCAGTCTGGCGTTCCAATCTGCCACCTACAAGGGCTGTAAGGGCAGGCTGCCTGTTTAATCGCGGGCCGCGGCCCCGTTTTACATTAAAAAAAAAAAAAAAAAAAAAAAAAAATCTGACCACCGGCCGGTTCGGCCCAGAACAGACCGGCCGTTCGGGAATCCTCCCGAACCTCCCTGTGGCCACCCCGCCCCTGACCCCAAGGGTCAATTTTAGGTCCACTTCTTTTTAATCTGTACATGCTGCCCCTTGGGGAGGTCATCAGGAGGCATCAGCTTCCATAGTTATGCTGACGATACGCAACTGTACATCGCCGTGTCTCCTGATGACACAGGGCCAATTGATGCCCTTTTTAACTGTATTTTAGACATTGAGTCATGGATGGCAGCAAACTTCCTACAGCTCAACCAGGACAAAACTGAGGTTTTAGTGATAGGTCCTGAAGGTCAGAGAGAGAAACTTTTACCAAAACTACAAGATTTTAAACCAACACAATCAGAAAAAAATCTGGGTGTGATTTTTGACTCTGAGCTGAATTTTCTTCCACATATCAAAAATATGACAAAGATAGGTTTTTACCATCTTAAGAACATAGCCAGAGTCCGCCCGTTTCTCTCTCAGGCCAGTACGGAGGTGCTGATGCATGCTTTTATTTCTTGTCGTTTAGATTATTGTAATGCCCTGCTCTCTGGTCTTCCCAAAAAGAGTATTTTAAATCTTCAATTATTACAGAACTCAGCCGCACGTGTGCTGACGAGGACCAGAGGGCGGGAGCACATTACACCTGTTTTAGAGTCGCTGCATTGGCTCCCCGTACGTTTCAGGATCGATTTTAAAGTTATTTTATTAGTTTTTAAGTGTCTTAACGGCCTTGCGCCTTCTTATCTATCTGACCTGCTTTTACCATATCAACCCTTGCGGACACTGAGGTCCTCCGGCACCGGCCTTTTATCCATTCCAAAACCAAGAACCAAAACACACGGTGAGGCAGCATTCAGCTATTATGGCCCCCACCTGTGGAACAGCCTGCCGGAGAGCCTCAGGACCGCAGAGACCGTTGATATTTTTAAAGGAAGGTTAAAGACATACCTTTTTAGTCAGGCTTTTAACTAGATTTTAAATTCTTCTTATGTTCTTGTGTGGTTCTGTCTTATTTTACATTTCTGCTTCTATCCTGTTTTTAAAGATGCTTTTAATCTTATTATAATGTTATTTATCTATCATTGGTAATATTTTATTCATTATCTTACATATTCTTATCCTTTTAGGTTGTTCCCTCTGTTTACTTATGTTTTTAGGGTTTTTTATCCTATCTTATGCTCTCAGTTTTTAGCTTTAACCCCAGTGTTTCCTCACACTGGGAGCTGCGTTCTGGGCTGCTGCTGGGGGCGCTGTGTCCGGGTCCCTCCGGCCCAGCTGACTGTGGTCTGTCAGGGTTGGGGGGCCTGGGCGCTGGTGCCCCCTGTGGCTCAGCCTGTGACTCCTCCCAGTGTGGATGGCCCCAAAAGATGGTGCTTCCTCAATCCTCAGTGTCATGCCATGTCTCTCTAGTGAGAGTGAGCATGTGTGAGTGTGTGAGCGTGTGTATCTGTGCACGTGTGTGTATGCAAGCGTGAGCTTGTGTGTGCGTATGTATGTGAACGTGTGCAGTATGGGGGGTGGGAGGGAGGGGCTTTATTTGTAATGGTTTTTTCTGTCTTTCTTTGTTTTCTCTTTCTCTTTTTGTTTGTGTGTAAAGCACTTTATGTTACATTGTTTGTGTATGAAAAGTGCTACATATATAAAGTTTGATTTGATTTGATTTGATTTGATTTAGTAAAACAGTGTCACTGATCTGATTCTGTCAGGCAACAAAGATGGGGACGTCCGTGAGGGAGCAGCTGCTGCGGAATTTGCAGAATTTGGGGAAAAAAGAGCTGCCCATCTTCCAGTGGTACCTGCAGGATGCTGACTCGCTGGATGGTTTCCCTGCCATCCCAAAGTGTGATCTGGAGGATGCAAGCAGAGAGGAAACGGTGGACTTGATGGTCGGCATGTACACTACAGAAAAAGTTCTGCGGGTGGCAAAGTTGATTCAGGAGAAGATGAGAAATAATGAAGGTCAGTCATGGAAGTGCAGCCAGGGTTTTATCTTTGTTAAATCTCTTGGCTTTGTAACTATTTCCACTCAGAGGACAAAGTCAACTGTGTTGGTCCTGCTACTCCTCATGATTAATGATTCCCTTTCCTCCAACAGGACAAGACCCAGCAGCAGCAGCAGCAGCAGCAGGTAAAGTTCAGCACCTTCTGTGAGGGGTTGCCATGTTTCACGATTGTAGTCATCACCATGAATTTAGATTCAGATATTTCTGTGTTTACATTCATTTGCTATGACGTTTACCTTACTGTCCTATTACCTGTTGTTTATTCATTCAGAAGCTCTTCACAAATGCCAGCCTAAACTCAAAAACAAGCTGAAGAAGAAGTTCCAGTGTGTGTTTGAGGGCATCGCTAAAGCAGGAAACCCAACCCTTCTGAACCAGATCTACACAGAGCTCTACATCACAGAGGGAGGGGCTGGAGAGGTCAATGATGAACATGAGGTCAGACAGATTGAAACAGCGTCCAGGAAACGAGACGGACCAGAAACAACCATCAGACAAGAAGACATCTTTAAAGCCCCACCTGGAAGAGACCGGCCAATCAGAGCAGTGATGACAAAGGGAGTGGCTGGCATTGGGAAAACAGTCTTAACACAGAAGTTCACTCTGGACTGGGCTGAAGACAAAACCAACAAGGACATAGACTTCATATTCCCCTTCACCTTCAGAGAGCTGAATGTGCTGAAAGAGAGAAAGTTCAGCTTGGTGGAACTCGTTCATCACTTCTTCTCTGAAACCAAAGCAGCAGGAATCTGCAGCTTTGATCAGTTCCAGGTCGTCTTCATCTTTGACGGTCTGGACGAGTGTCGTCCTCCTCTGGACTTCCACAAAACTGAGAGCCTGACTGATGTGACAGAGTCCACCTCAGTCAACGTGCTGCTGACCAACCTCATCCAGGGGTACCTGCTTCCCTCTGCTCGCCTCTGGATAACCACACGACCTGCAGCAGCCAATCAGATCAGATCTCAGTGTGTTGACATGGTGACAGAGGTCAGAGGGTTCACTGACCCACAGAAGGAGGAGTACTTCAGGAAGAGGTTCAGAGATGAGCAGCAGGCCAGAGAGATCATCTCCCACATCAAGACCTCACGAAGCGTCCACATCATGTGCCACATCCCAGTCTTCTGCTGGATTACTGCTACAGTTCTGGAGAAGCTGTTGAAGACCAGAGAGGGAGGAGAGCTGCCCAAGACCCTGACTCAGATGTACATCCACTTCCTGGTGGTTCATCTAAAACTGAAGAAGGCCAAGTATGATGGAGGAGCTGAGACAGATCCACACTGGAGTCCAGAGAGCAGGAGGATGATTGAGTCTCTGGGAAAACTGGCTTTTGAGCAGCTGCAGAAAGGAAACCTGATCTTCTATGAATCAGACCTGACAGAGTGTGGCATCGATCTCAGAGCAGCCTCAGTGTACTCAGGAGTGTTCACAGAGATCTTTAGAGAGGAGAGTGGCCTGTACCAGGACAAGGTGTTCTGCTTCGTCCATCTGAGTGTTCAGGAGTTTCTGGCTGCTCTTCATGTCCATCTGACCTTCATCAACTCTGGACGCAACCTGATGTCACAACACCGACAACAAACATCTTGGTGGTCTAGAGTGTTTAGACCCAAATCATCACATTTCTACCAGAGTGCTGTGGACGAGGCCTTACAGAGTCCAAATGGACACCTGGACTTGTTCCTCCGCTTCCTCCTGGGTCTTTCACAGGAGACCAATCAGAATCTCCTACGAGGTCTGATGACTCAGACAGGAAGTGACTCACGGTCCAATCAGAATCTCCTACGAGGTCTGATGACACAGACAGGAAGTGACTCACGGTCCAATCAGAATCTCCTACGAGGTCTGATGTCACAGACAGGAAGTGACTCACGGTCCAATCAGTACATCATCCAGTACATCAAGAAGAAGATTGAAGAGACTCCCTCTGCAGAGAAAAGCATCAACCTGTTCTACTGTCTGAATGAACTGAATAACCCTGCTCTAGTGGAGGACATCCAACTGTACCTGAGCTTAGGAAGTCTCACCACAGATGAACTGTCTCCTGGTAAATGGTCGGCTATGGTCTTCGTCTTACTGTCATCAGGAAAAGATCTGGACGAGTTTGACCTGAAGAAATACACTGGTTCAGAGAAGGCTCTTCTTAACCTGCTGCCAGTGGTCAAAGCCTCCAACAAAGCTCTGTAAGTGTAGAGAGAGTTGGATTTATTCATCATTATATAAATATACTTATATCTATTCAACAGGACAGATAATAAACTCCTCTCTTCTTTAATTCCTCATGATCATCTCTTCAGATTGAGCAGCTGTAACCTCACAGAGAGAAGCTGTGAAGCTCTGTCCTCAGTCCTCAGCTCCCAGTCCTCTAGTCTGAGACACCTGGACCTGAGTAACAACAACCTGCAGGACTCAGGAGTGAAGCTGCTGTCTGGTGGACTGAAGAGTCCACACTGTAGACTGGAGACTCTGGACCTGAGTAACAACAACCTGCAGGACTCAGGAGTGAAGCTGCTGTGTGGTGGACTGGAGAGTCCACACTGTAGACTGGAGACTCTCAGGTGAGGATCCATCCAGCTGTTTATCTGATGCCACTTGAACACAGCAGCAGGTGTTGACAGAGGGTTCCTGTGTGTTGTTGTGTGTGTTCAGTCTGTCAGGATGTCTGGTCACAGAGGAAGGCTGTGCTTCTCTGGCCTCAGCTCTGAGCTCCAACCCCTCCCATCTGAGAGAGCTGGACCTGAGCTACAACCATCCAGGAGCCTCAGGAGTGGAGCTGCTGTCTGCTGGACGGGAGGATCCAAGATGGAGACTGAAGACACTCAGGTATGGAGAGGCTGCTGCAGCCACACACTGTCTGATAGAGGAGGAGGAGGAGCTGGAACATCTTCTATGGCCCCGTTCACACCTGGTCACACCTGGTATTAACATCTGTCTCAGATAGTCCATGCATTGATGGCATCAGATCCCATCACTCAGACCATATCCAGGGGTGGGGTAGCCACAGTGAATCTCCGCCCACTCCACTGACGTCCTCTGTCTCAGTCTGACTCGTCCCAACACAGTTTATACTGAAGCCAAAACCTCAGAGTGTTTCAAACACGAGCTGTGCAGCTTTCATCAGTCACAGTGATGAACTACTGGGATCAGGAGTTTCTCCTCATGAGGACTTCAGTGTCTCATCATGACTCACTTGCTGTGTCCCAATTCAGCGGCTGCAGCCTTCGGAGGATCCAGCCTACGCAGTCTCCGGAGGCCACGGCTTCGGAGGCTCCTCCGTCGGTTTGGTAAATGGGATGGTCTAGCCTTCTGAGCATTTCCTGATTGCATCCGAACGTAAACAACAGCCTAAAGTTAAACATTTGAATGTGGCGTTTGCAACGGCAACATTTGGAGGCTGCATTTGGAGGAGCCTTCGAATTTGGACGAATTGGGTCAGCCTTCAAATGCATCCTTCAAAGGATGCAGACCCTGAATTGGAACACAGTTACTGTGTCATATTCAGGAGAAGAGATGTCAGTGATGAAAGCAGCTGTTGGCAGCTGTGCTCTGAGTCTCTCCAGATGTTTGGATCAGACTTTATTTCAGAGTGTATCAGGAAACATTTCAGCTGCAGCTGCTTGAACTGCTCCTGAACCAACAGAGTGTTTGTGTTTGACCTGAACAGTTCCTTAATGAAAGTCTCCAGCAGCTGGAGCTTCACTTCCTGTCATGTGCTCTGAGCTGAGCCTGGTTCTCTCTGCTTCCTCTGGACTCGGACTTCAATCCAGTCAAGATGTGTGAACAGGACTCAGCTGGTCAAAATCTACCAAATTATAAATATTATTTCTGGTCCTTCACCATGCGTGCTCTTTGTGCTTGGCTAAACCCTAACCGCGCGCCTTGCGTGCGCAAAATCCGAGGCGACGCCGACGCGCCTTTTTTTCCGTGCGCGTCCGAGGCGCACCGAGATGAAAATATCTCAACTTTTTCGAATGCCGCAGGCGCACCGCGTGTCATGTGATCAGAACTGACCAATCAGCTGCACGGACCTGCTTCTCCAGCAGCAACAAGCAGCCCGGCTCTCAGTGCTTCCCCGCTTTCACCTCTCCCTCTCGGCGAGCGGCAGCTCAGTTCTCCCCCGGTCCAGACCCGGTCCAGCCTGGATCTCCATAGCTGCCGTAGCAGCAGTGTGATACCAGTACATTTAACCGCATTTTTAACTTTTATTACACACGGGAGTTCACGTCTCGCCTCCCTCCCTCCCTCCTCTCTACATGGCGGTGAGTGAGTCCTCCGTTCAAACAAACAGACAGACAGACAGACAGACCGAGCAGTGAAGCTGCTGAGAGGGATTCACGTTGCTTGAAATCTGATTAGCTCTGTGTTTACTCAATTCCTGGTTAAATGACAGAAGCACACTACCAATGTAAAAATGTGACAGACGGTTTTGGTTGCCTAGTAACGGCAGACGCGACCATAGACGTGAGCTCAGAAACGCTTTGAAAGACGTTTTCAGGCCCTCCATGTGAATGGGCCCTTAGACAATCAATTACTCAGCGACTAGCAATATGCAATATGTGGGAAAATCCAGTGTCACTTGCCAGGGACTTTAAAACAAACTAACATTAACTGGTCAAGAGTATGGTGCAATATCCGACTCGCCTCCAGGAATCCATCAGATGATCCACTACAATTATGTAATGAGAGCTCATCTCACTCCACAAAAGCTGGCCAAGTTCTCTCCCAACCACTCACCCAATTGTACCCAGGGAATCCCAGCCACATATTATCATATAATGTGGGACTGCACTGAAATCAACGCTTTTTGGCGATCAGTCTTATCATTGCTGTCCTCTGTTGTTGGTAAAACCCTCCCTTTTACACCAACTTTGATTCTGTTAAATGATGACTCTGACTGTCATCTCTCAGTTCCCAATCGCCGCATTCTCCTGGCTGGTATCACCGCAGCTAAAAGAATGGTAGCTATCAGATGGAAGCAACATGATATACTAAACATCCCACAATGGCTGAATTCAGTTGTGGATATCCTGAACCTGGAAGTCTCAGTGGCAAAAACGCATGGTGCTAAACAGAGGAATGTGGCATTGTGATACAACAGTGTGTGTGTGAGAGCCATGTAATGTCCATGTGTGATGCTGCTCTGACCCCCCTCCTCCTTTCAGGGTGGAGCCTGCTGGAGTCCAGTTCTTGACCCCAGGTCTGAGGAAGTGTAAGTCTGTTTACATTCAACCATCTTCACACTTTCAGATCACTGACCTCATGAGTCTTCATCAAACTGTCAATAACAATCAATGATCAATAACTGCAGCTGTGTCTTGTTCTCTCCATCAGATTCCTGTCAACTCACAATCGACACAAACACAGTGAACACAAACATCAAACTGTCTGACGACAACAGGAAGGCATCATATGTGGAGGAGGATCAGTCATATCCTGATCATCCAGACAGATTTGACGAGTTTTCTCAGCTGCTGTGTTCAACTGGTCTGACTGGTCGCTGCTACTGGGAGGTCGAGAGGAGAGGAGACGTTTATATATCAGTGAGTTACAGAGGAATCAGAAGGAAAGGAAGCAGTGCTGACCGTGGGTTCGGATGGAACGATCAGTCCTGGTGTCTGTTCTTTGATGGTGGTGATTACTGGATCAGGCACAATGAGATACAGACAATTATCACCTACTCCTCCTCTTTCTCCTCCTCTTTCTCCTCCCCCGTCTCTGACAGAATAGCAGTGTATGTGGACTGTCCTGCTGGCTCTCTGTCCTTCTACAGAGTCTCCTCTGACTCACTGATCCACCTCCACACCTTCAACACCTCCTTCACTCAAACTCTGTATCCTGGGTTTGGGTTTGGACTCGTGGCCCTGACCTGGCCCAGTCCTGGATCCTCAGTGTCTCTGTGTTGAGTGAACCAGAGTCTCCTCCTGTCACAGAAACCTTCTCTCTGTTGAACAGACAGTTCAGTCACTACACGGCTGTCTCTGTCTCTCACTCACAGAGATGAATACAGTTTAATGATGAACTCAGCGTCATGGTAACAGAAAAATCACTGGGATCTGAAGAGTTTTAAGAGTTTGCAATTTAGTGGATATTTAATTAGTTATTGCCTCATTTACATATTTAAACATAACATTTGACAAAACTTGTAATACAAAAAATATTTGTCTTACTTGTGAAGTTTCATGGTGATACCTGTTAGTTAAAAATGTTACCCTATAGACCTAAACCCCTTGTTGTTTACAACGACTTCCGGGTAGAAAACCAACATTCGAACAATAGTGACGGACGGGAGTTTCGCTATTTTTTCATGTAAATATATCGCCGTTTAGAGTAATCTGATGTTTGTAAAGTCTATAAAACCAATTATTGGACTTAAACATTACTATTTATGTGTGCACATTTTGTAATCAAACATGGTTATCATAGATTAGCCGGGCTAGCGGTTACCTGTTTAACTTTAATAACTCAGTGACTCAATAAACGGTCCATAAAAAAAATTCTCCAGCGGATATCTGAGTTACAACATGACTGAGCTACTGGAGTAGTTTCATGTCGTGTCCGACGACGGGAGGGTTTTAACAGCTGACGTCCTGCTGTTAGCTTAGCTACCGCCGTTAGCTTTGCTACCAACGGTAGCTGTCCCTGTCAGCTGCAGCCGCTGATGCTTTATAGACACTGTGATTCCCCCAAACGGAATAAATACAACACATAGCAACACGAAACACACACATACACAGAAATAGTAATGTTTCTTCAATGATTTCAGATGACAGGGCCTGGAAAATATGATTTATATAGCTAAAGTCTAGTTCGTTACTACTATTCCCATTCAAATTACGTGCTGGTTTTCTACCCGGAAGTAGAATGTAAACAACAAGGCGAATAGGTCTATTCACCTGGGGCGTCTCTCTGGGCTTCAACCCATTACATTTAGCTACATTAGGATGCCATCCTGAAAATGACACCTTTCTAGTGGTCAAACTGTGGGAAACTTTTAGTATGTTATTAAGGACACCTAATAGCCTACTATAAAAAACAACTGAGAAACCTTTTGTTAGAATTTTTTTTACGGTCAAGTCATAAATGCACCCGACCAGTTGAGCATTTTATTTTGTTAGGCTACATCTCCTGGTAGTAGGTTACCTTTATAATGTAGTAATTCAGTAACTATAACTAAATACTTACTTACCTCAATGGCGGTCAACTTGGCTGTGGCTTCATCCCAGGTCAGCTCGAGGTAAACTTATTTTGTTCTTCAACGTAGCTAGCAGAGAGCTGAGTCATGTTGCTACACTAAACTGCTAAGCTAAATAAGTAATACTCAACCTAACAGGGTAAAAATCAAAAACAACCAGGAACCGGAAATGAGACGATACGGACCCAAAACTTCTGGTACCGACCCAGGTGTCTCTGAGGACAACGTCTACGAGTCTGAACCGAGAGGAGACGAGGTTCTGATGGAGGATTTACTCTGCTAGCTAGCTATGCTATCTACCGGTGCTTCGTAGCGGGAGTCCCGTCCTGTCGCCTAGCAACCATTTCAACCGTCACTACTGTTCATCATAAAAACTACTCTAGTACGTTTTTTCAGTCTGTTGTGGTTTGAACTGTTGTTAAAATGAAACGAGCTGAAACACAAGACATTTCAAAGTATCTTACAACGTCCATGTGTTTTGTTTGTTTTCCAGCGCATACAACTGAAAATAATCTACAATACTAGTTACTTACAGTAACGGTTGTTGTGTGGCAGGGACACCGAGTAGGAAAGAGGATGACGGGTAGAAATAAGGCTGTAGGTGAACGAGCAGAGCCTCTGTAATAAAACTATTGAACTTTATTTCCTTAACTGTCATCATTTATGCTAACGACCTATACTGGGAATAATAGTGGGAATAACAGTTGGATTGCTTCCGTGGCATTTTGTAAAGAGTCTACAAAAAAGCTACTGCAGGTATTCATAACATACAAGCTTACTATAAAAAATAATAATGAAAAAAGTAACACAATAGTTAGGCTTCCTCTCCTGGTAGTTAGTTACCTTTATTCAGTAACTAAACACTTTTTAAAAGTTACATGCCCAACACTGCTTGTTACTTACCTACCTGGCGGTCATCTTGGCTGTGGCTTCATCCCAGGTCAGCTCGAGGTAAACTGTTCTTCAACGTAGCTAGCAGAGAGCTGAGTCATTGTTGCTAACTGCTAAGCTAATACTCAACCTAACAGAGTAAAAATGAAAAACAACCAGGAACCGGAAATGAGACGATGAGGACTCAAAACCTCTGGTACCGATCCAGGAGTCTCTGAGGACAAATGTCTACGAGTCTGAACCGAGAAGAGACGAGGTTCTGATGGAGGATTTACTCTGCTAGCTAGCTAGCTATGCTATCTACCGGTGCTTCGTAGCGGGGATCCCGTCCTGTCGCCTAGCAACCATTTCAACCGTCACTACTGTGCATCATAAAAACTACTCTAGTACGATTTTTCAGTCTGTTGTGGTTTGAACTGTTGTTAAAATGAAACGAGCTGAAACACAAGACATTTCAAAGTATCTTCCACAACGTCCATGTGTTTTGTTTGTTTCCCAGCGCATACAACTGAAAAATAATCTACAATACTAGTTACTTACAGTAACGGTTGTTGTGTGGCAGGGACACCGAGTAGGAAAGAGGATCACTGGTAGAAATAAGGCTGTAGGTAAACGAGCAGAGCCTCTGTAATAAAACTATTGAACTTTATTTCCTGAACTGTCATCATTTATGCTAGTGGGAATAACAGTTGGATTGTTTCTGTGGCATTTTGTAAAGAGTCTAAAAAAAGCTACTGCAGGTATATTCATAACATACAAGCTTACTATAAAAATAATAAGAAGAAAAGTAACACAATAGTTAGGCTTCCTCTCCTGGTAATTAGTTACCTTTATTCAGTAACTATAACTAAACACTTTTTAAAAGTTACATGCCCAACACTGCTTGTTACTTACCTACCTGGCGGTCAACTTGGCTGTGGCTTCATCCCAGGTCAGCTCGAGGTAAACTGAACTCTTCAACGTAGCTAGCAGAGAGCTGAGTCATTGTTGCTAACTGCTAAGCTAATACTCAACCTAACAGAGTAAAAATGAAAAACAACCAGGAACCGGAAATGAGACGATGAGGACCCAAAACCTCTGGTACCGATCCAGGAGTCTCTGAGGACAACGTCTACGAGTCTGAACCGAGAGGAGACGAGGTTCTGATGGAGGATTTACTCTGCTAGCTAGCTAGCTATGCTATCTACCGGTGCTTCGTAGCGGGAGTCCCGTCCTGTCGCCTAGCAACCATTTCAACCGTCACTACTGTTCATCATAAAAACTACTTTAGTACGATTTTTCAGTCTGTTGTGGTTTTGAACTGTTGTTAAAATGAAACGAGCTGAAACACAAGATATTTCAAAGTATCTTCCACAACGTCCATGTGTTTTGTTTGTTTTCCAACTGAAAATAATCTACAATACTAGTTACTTACAGTAACGTTGTGTGACAGGGACACCGAGTAGGAAAGAAAAGAAATATTTCCTGAACTGTCATCATTACCGGTACTTGGATTGTTTCGGTGGCATTTTGTAAAGTGTAACCTTATGAATAAATAAATAAATAAAAAAGTTTACAAGCTTACTAAAAAAAAGAAAAAAACATTGAAAATTTTGAAAAGTAACGTTTTAATAGGCTATATAAAGAAAGTGACTAAACCTCCATAAATTAACTTTCCTTTGGGGTTAATAAAGTAAATCATATTGTAAAATCTAAATTAGATAACCCTATTTTGTCATTATTATTATTTTTCATTAATCATACTCTATTACAAATACTGCTTTGTTTTTAATGCTATTGCTCTTTATTATCTGTGCTACACTTCCTTTGCTGCTGCTGCAACCTTGTAAATCCTCCACTGTGGGACAAATAAAGGATGATCTTAACCCCTAAATAAACTTACATAATATTATTTATAGTGTTTCTAATAGTTGTTCTCCCTGGCTTTCTGGAGACGAGCACAGCTGTGATGTTTGTCTTTGCCTCATAAAGCAGGTCAAAGGTCAGAGAGGAGGCCTTGAACTGTTCCCACCGGCAGCAGAGACATTTACAAACCATAGGTCTATTCTTACCACTCACATGATGGACCTATTTCTGTGCTGTTAGGTAGGGAGGAGGGGGGGGGCAGATGATCTATCGGATGACAGATAAATGAACACACACGCAGACAAAAACATCAGTCATATATTTTAATTTTTTTTTAGAAAAAATAGTTTATAAATCATGCAGTCGGTACATCTCTGGAGCCATCTCATATTCAACACATCATCATCATCATCATCATCATCATCATCACAAACACTCCCCACATGAAACTCAGATTAGAACCGTTCTCTTTGAAAGCAGTGATTATATTTCTTTCTTACGTGATCGTCTCAAAACCAATATTTACACTTGAACTAAGTCATAAATATGATAAAATGAGAATAATGTTTACAGATGCAGATAAATACGCTGCCAGGAGCCCAGGAGGAGGCACTGTATCTATTCAACAGCTGAGAGATTGAAGTAAAAACTCTTCACTTTGACTTCAGCTCAAAACACAGAAGAATAAAAACTATTTCTTTCCTTCTTTGAGCTGCAGCGTTCAGACACTGGGCTGGACCGCAGCTGCTGCTACTTCCTGTTTGAGATCAACCACTAACAACTCTTATAATAACCATAATAATAATAATAATACATCAGCTAAAAGCAGCATCAATAACAATAGCTTGAAGATTTGTATTTATCAAGGTTTGAAACCAGAGATTTGATTCTCTGTCACAGTCTGAACATCGTCACTGTCTCAGTCTCGTATCATCATCATGTCTCTGTTTGTGTATTTATATACAACAAATACATCACATTGTTGGTGACAGTGGGTTTTCTTTTCTCACTTGCTCAGCTGCATTTTAAAAATAACACTAACACTGCTCTTATTGCACACATGAGAAAAAACAACAACACCCTTTAGCTTTGTAATAATTCAGCAACTCTTATGTCCAGCATCGCTCTCTAATAATAATAATGAGGAGAGCATAGTGTAGCAGGAAGAAGAAGAAGAAACAAAACACTGCCCCCTACTGAGCAAAACAACAACTAGACACGTGTTGAGCACCGTGTGAAGGTGTGTGTACTCCTGATAGTTACAGTACAGTTTAACCTGCCTCTGCCCTTTACTCTTAGATTTATATTTATATATTCTACTATAATATACAACATGTGTTTGTCTGTGCAGATGAAAACGTCTTTAAAGGGATAGTTCAACATTTAGTCAAATTGTCCCATCACCATAACCCCTATAGTCATAGCAGTAGGTTCGTTACCTTTAATTGTCGGTGCAAGCTATTTTTAGAACGGCGGAGCAGAGCCGTGAGCTGCTCAGAGCTACACTACGGAGGCTCATGGGATTTCTTGGTTTCACAATCCAACAACTCCAAAACGCTCTAGAGGTTAATGCAGAGACTGTTGATGAACAACTGTCCCTGAAGGCAACGTGCATCAGAGGTTTTACATGAATTTCCCTCTAAAACAACTCTGTGTGGTAACGTTGTGTTATTATCTCATAGCGTGGTGAATGTGCAGGTCACAACTTGTCCACCAGAGCGTTGTGGAGTTGTTGGATTGTGTATTTGATGATAACACAGTGATAACAGTGTGTGAGAGCCATGTAATGTCCATGTGTGATGCTGCTCTGACCCCCCTCCTCCTTTCAGGGTGGAGCCTGCTGGAGTCCAGTGGCTGACACCAGGTCTGAGGAAGTGTAAGTCTGTTTTACTTTGATTCATGGAAACGAGGGATGCACATGTTTCACCGTTAACCGATAACAAGAACTTTGACCGATTAATACTATCAGTATTATTTATTAACTCCTTGTCGTCAACTCATGGAGGCGTCGACATGTGTAGGTTTCAGTCATATCTCGTGGTAAAAAGTTCCACAGGAGGACTGACAGTGTGCAGCAGGTGAAGGAAGGTCAGACCATACATGTAGCTACAGGACATAGATCCTGTAACTACAGCACTGAAATAAAATGAATAAAAGAGGACACTGCTGCAGCTCTCCTGCAGCTCTCCTGCAGCTCCACAGCAGCTCTGCTGTTCCTTCATCCTGGTGTTTGGCTGCACTTTGTAACTACAACAGTTCTACACTGGACGACCTCCATATGAGCGATCAGCTGAGACAGAGCAGAGTGGATGTGGCGCTGATCAGCTGTCACAGCGCACGCCGCCAGTTTGATGAGGGAAACCAAGAAATCCCATGAGCCTCCGTAGCGTAGCTCTGAGCAGCTCACGGCTCTGCTCCGCCGTTCTAAAAACAGCTTGCACCGACAATTAAAGGTAACGAACCTACTGCTATGACTATAGGGGTTATGGTGATGGGACAGTTTGACTAAATGTTGAACTATCCCTTTAAACTGTGACTGTGAGACGTAAACACCGTCAGCTTGTTCCAACCAGCAGCTGTTTCTTCATCTCGTGTCCAGGTGTGGACATCATCCGCCGGGCGCTGCGTATCCCGTCCATGACCATCGCTAAGAACGCCGGCGTGGAGGGATCTCTGGTGGTGGAGAAGATCCTGCAGGAAGCGGCGGAGGTCGGCTACGACGCCATGCAGGGGGAGTACGTCAACATGGTGGAGAAGGGCATCATCGACCCCACCAAGGTACAGAGACGCTGGTGAACGCTGCCCCCTGCTGGTCGGAGGGGAGCAGGGACGGAATTTCACAATCAATCAAATATAATGACATTACTAATTATATACAAAATATTTGAAGTATCTATTAATATAGGAGCTATTATTAACCCCCCAGGGAAACTGTTCAATGTATTGAAGTCATTAATTGTAATTTATACCAAATGTTTAAGTTTATTTTAATGATTTTTTAATTTCAAATCACATGCTGACATTTAAACTCAGTTCAGTGCTACGCTGGGTAAATTGACATCAACGTAATTTAACAAAAACAAACTTCAACTGCAGTTGTTGTGTAACTTTTAGAGTCACAACAATTAATCAATTAATTGCACAATAATCTGTTCTTAAATTAATCTTCAACTATTCTAATAATGATAATATTATTCTAATATAATATAATATAATAATCAGTTTGAGTGTTTTGAGGGAAAAAAGCTCCAGATTCTCTTCTGCAGCTTCTTCAATGTGAATATTTCTGTTTCTTTGTTCCTTTTATGACGATAAACTGAGTCTCTTTGGTTTGTGGACAAAACAAGACGTTAGAGGACGGCGTCTGGTGGTTTTTAGCATTTTTTAACATTTTATTGACCAAACAACTAATCGATTAATTGTTTAGATAATCAACAGATGAATCAATAATGACAATAATCGTCGGTTGCAGTTCTAGTAACTTTGTTTTTGTTCATGTGAGTTGCACTGATCTACGTCTCTGACATCATCTTTTTTGCGTGACAACAGTATTAATTGTAACATCTCTGATCAGCCGTGAGTCTTCTGCTCCATGACGTCATAAATCAATCGTATTGACCTCCCGTCCGTCTGGTGCAGGTGGTGAGGACGGCGCTGTTGGACGCCGCAGGAGTCGCCTCGCTGCTCTCCACCGCCGAGGCCGTCGTCACGGAGATCCCCAAGGAGGAGAAGGAGATGGGCGGCGGCATGGGCGGCATGGGAGGAATGGGCGGCATGGGCGGCATGGGCGGAGGCATGGGTTTCTAACGCCGCTCGTCCTGAACCCGTTCTACTGTACAGACTTGAGAGGCAGAGCGGCGCCGGGGGAGGCTGAGGAACAACAACAACAACAACAACCATGACGACGACAACAACGACAACAAACCCTCCAACACCCTGCAGCCCCCTCCTGCTCCAGCTCTGCCCACACTGACTTGGCCATGAGTCTGTCGGAGCCGCCCACGCTCTGTTTATATCGTCGTATAACGTCTCTGGAGGAGCAGCCAGTCCATCGGCCGACGGCGGTCCGGCCGGCCGGCGTCGGAGGAGGAGACCGGTCACTACATCAGAACCTCCGGCGGCTCTGCTCATCCAGAACAACCCTACATCTTCAACAAACTCATAGTTCCTCTCATGTAAAAACGCCGCTCACGCAGGCGACGCCACTGATCTCTGTAGTAAAGTGATTCAAGAGGTCGAAGAAGAAGAAACGTCAGAAACTAACATAGTCCTACGTATTGATGCTCTGTGTTACTGAACAGGGCCGGAACCAGAGAAGAGAAGCCAGAAATGTGTCTGTCCTTCATTTGTTTTGTCTTTGTAGCTTTTTGTTAATTCATTTTGTTTGTTTTTTTTATATATATATACATGTCATCTTCATCTGTCATGGTTTTTCCCTCCTCTGCTTGAAATGCTGTGGGTTAAAATCTGTCATTTGAGTGAATTAAACCAGTTTTCTTTCAGAGCCTGAGCATGTTTTTCTGTGTGTGAGGAAAGATCGAGTGCCTACAGAGTCTGAGAGTCACCTGTTGAAAACAACATTCAAGTTTAATGTTTACTGAGACGTTGGAGCTTCTGAAGCCTTTTACAGTTGTTTTCATGCAGCGTTGAGTTTTCTTTTTCTTTTCTCTCCATCAGCTTTGACGTCACTGATTGATTAGTTAATTTCACACTAAAAGGTTGATTGTATACGAGGCTGGAGGAGGAGTTTGGACCGTTCAAGGTCTTGGCTAACGAAGAGAGAATGTGAAAACCTGTGGCGTCCTGGTGCTGCTGTAACTACGAGTCCAACTACAGACCATCTGTCACTTAACATGAAAATCAAGAGTGTGGTGTCTCTGTTCCACAGAAATACATTATTCCTTTACAGTGTAGCTGTGATCATTCAACTTGTTTTGTACAATGTGAACAATTAATGGTGATTATTTCTTTTCTTTTTTTTTTAATTTAATAAATTCAATTGTTCGGATGTTTCGTTGTTTACTCGGCTTCTTTTTACCTGGACACCAACAGCAGAGACGGTTTGGAAACCTAGACGCTCCGTTATGAGACAGTTTCCTGTCTCTGTGTCTCCTGGGTTTCTCTGTGACTCCGGCCCCTTTAGGAGACCAGCAGTCTATGACCAATGCCAAGGCAAAGTGCACAGATTAGTGAGTTGTGGTGATGACAGATTACAGTTTTGGATTACTTTCACAGTCAGTCAGTCCACAGTTGTCCACCATGCTCTCTGTTTTATTTATTATTACCATTAAAGGTGTACAGAAAAGAAAACTGAATCTGAGCCTCTCTGGGTCATAAAATTAGTGTAAAAACTCATCTATCAGACGTTGTAGGCCAAACTTTGTGCAAAATTCTATTTTTGAGTAAATCCGGGATGAAAGTGTGGTATTTTCTTGTATTTTTTTCCACATTGGACAAAGCAGGCGCTCGGATTATACGTCAGCCTGTACACGATTCAAAAGCCACTGATACTGGATCTGTCATCCGTCTCAAACGTCTAAACCAGGGGTGGAAAGTAACTAGTTACTTTTACTCAAGTTACTGTAACTAAGTAGCTTTTTGTGTATTTTGTACTTTTTTGAGTAGGTTTTAAAGTCAGTACTTTTACTTTTACTTGAGTACATATTGTTGGAAGAAATTTACTTAGTTACATTTTAAATAGCTTTAGTTACAAAGTAAAAATATATAGGGTATGAGCTTCCACTGCGTCTGTGTGGGTTGTCAAAAGTACTACGCTGCTGCCGCTTCTCTCTTTGTCCCTTCAGATGCACACAGCAGCAGCAGGTAGCCACACCTCTCTCCTCCTCACCGCTACGTCAGTTAGTGCATAATAATGCTCATCACCACAGCTAGTGGTTAAAAGTGACGTTAATGATTAAAGACAACGTTATCAGGCATGTGGGGGCTTCAATACAAGAGGGACATTACAGACGAGCAGTATGGAGGTATTTGGATGTGTTTTGGTGTGTCTTTTTGGACAAAGAAAAGTGGTATCCACTTAGAGAAGGCACGGGGGACTCTGAAATAGAGTTGAGTTGAGAGATTTTGGGTGAACTATCCCTTTAATATCGATATTGAGTTGATAGTGACAACCTTAGTGCCAGTAACTGTCAATCTGATTGGCTCTGGACAGACGCAGTGTCTGAAGGTCAGGATCAAGATGATGGAGAAGAGACAAGTTTGGAACACAGAGACATGCATGGAGAACGTTAGGCCGATCTCTGGCCATTATACCCCCCACCCCCTCTCAAAAAAAAAAAAAAGTAACGAAGTAACTTTTACTTTGAGTAAATTTTAAGTGAGCTACTTTTTACTTTTACTTGAGTAGATTTTCATCAAGGTAACTGTACTTTTACTTGAGTAGATTTTTACACCAGTACTTTTACTTTTACTTGAGTACATTTTCATCAAGGTAACTGTACTTTTACTTGAGTAGATTTTTACACCAGTACTTTTACTTTTACTTGAGTACATTTTCATCAAGGTAACTTTTACTTGAGTAGATTTTTTTGCTACTCTTTCCACCCCTGGTCGAAACACACACACGGAGCTCGGACTCGCCCCAAGCTTTGAATATCCCGCCCGCTCGGTAACGACCAATCAAATCCGTTAAATTTACTCGGGTAAAGTCGTGTTGCAGCTCGTGACAACTCGGCGCGACAAACGGAACAAACGGCCATTTCTGTACACCTTTAAAAGAGGTGTGTCACTCACCTTACATCAGTATTAAAGGAGTCATCACCCGGAAATCGCAATTTCTCTTGTTAAAACATGCATACTGGTGTTTGACCTCAGTTGAAACTTGCCTGAAAAGCTGGAGTTTGAGACCAGCAGGCCGTTTTTGACTCCGCTCTTTCTCCGAACAGGAATACACACAATGGTGTGCCTTCCTAAAGACCACGAGATCTTTGATTCTGCTCCGACTTTGTGACCTCACCAGCGGAGGCTACTGCCTCTTTCACCACCCAACCCCGGCCCGTCCGCTACCTGACATCGCCCCCTTTAGCGGACCAGGGGGCTGTTTATGTTTTGGAGTCTGCATGCAGGCAACTCCCCCCCTTTAGGAGACCCCCCGGCTCTGTCCTTCCTGCGGAGAATCAACAGCGCCTCATACTCCGCACTTTAGGGACCAGATCCGGACCAGTCAAAACCTTTGGAGAATCTCGCGTGATAAAGTCGCGGTAGGAAAAAGGGTCAGAACAAGCTCAATGTTTGATTAAAATTATTTATTTTTTTATTAATAAGTTTTACGAAGCGATCCAAGGGGGGCTGGATACGTAAAAAACCAGGTGATGACTCCTTTAAGCTCTGCTGTGTGTTACACCATGGGTTAAATTTACGATGGAATATCCCTTTAAATAAATAATGTTACATAAACATTTTTAACACACACATGTTCTTCTGACAAGCGGCGGACTGATTGATATTATCATTAACATTTTAATTACTTATTCAGTAGTAGAAATAAACAGCAGTAAAAACACCAGTCAGTCTACTCAGATTACATGTCACCCCTCCTCCTCCTCCTCCTCCTCCTCCTCCACTTCCTGTTTAAAGTTTGCTTTTACTTTGACCCAGCGGCAGTTTATCTCGTCGTGTGAAGGTAAGGTGAACAGTCTGAATGTTTTCCTCGTTAACATCTGTTGTTACCTGACTTCTCTGTCCTTAGATTTGCCGTTGTTGTTGTTGTTGTTGTTGTTATTGTTGTGGTTGTTGTGTTATTATAATGTTAGTGTAGCTGCGTCAGAGCTGTAACTGTAAAGTTTGGACCGACAGAACCGTGTCCGCCATGTTGTAGGTTATGGGTGTTGTCGGAAGAAGCTAGAAGTTAGTGGATTAGTTTACTTAGACTTTTTGTCCCCAGAGGACAAAAGCACAGCAAAAGTGAGTTTATCATGACAGATTTTCAGTTTTTTATTCAACTTTCAGACCAATTCAGTCAGTCCACAGTTGTCCACCATGCTCTCTCTCTCTGGGAGCAGAGGAGTTTTATTTATTTATTATTATGATTATTAAAGAGGTATGTCACCTTACGTCAGTATTAAGATCTTCTGTTTGTTAGACCATGGGTTAAACTCACACCCTTTAAATAAATAATGTTACATAAACATTTTTAACACACAGGGGAAACACACACATGTTCTTTGACAATTTACAACAACATTTTCACCATGTAAATCATTTTTATTCAGTAGTAGAAAAAAAGTCTTTTCATAACAATAATCATAATGTTTAATGTAGTTAAATGTTTCTTTCACACATACAAACAAACACATAGGTATCTACAAACTGAATGATGGTAAAGTAAACCCCTGTAGGGGGGGTTTTCCTCCCCCAGAAGATCTTTTTATGATTTTAATCTTAAATGTTGCATTCTGTTGCACTTGAGAAGAATATAATGGGAAGCTACTGACTGAGTCAGATTTCTATCTTTGTAATGACAAGAATGGCTGGACTGACACTGGTCTATGTTGTGTGGGTGTTGTCGGGAGAAGTGGCTGGAGAGAAAAACTAAACTTTTGATTTTTTCAATCTTTGGACCTGGACCAGCCTTTCAAGGCCAGTAACACTCTGCTTCACCATGAGCCTCTTTAAGACCACACCACCACCACTTCTGCCCTGTTGCATCTGTTTGATGGTTTTAGCTACTGTCAGATATTAATAGACACCTTGTTCATATAAAATAATAGCAGTTTCACAAACACCTGTTGCTGTCCCCCTCTGCTTTGGCCTGGCTGTTCTTTTGCATGGATCCTTTGGACCATAGGTTTGAGTTCTAAAACGGAAATTCATTCATTTCCAAAACATTTAAATTCGGTCATTTGAGAGGCTCTCTCTCTCTCTGGTCGGGTTCGGACCAACAGGGTCTGGGTTTCAAAACCCGCGGGTCAGACGGGACCGGGAGCAGGACGTTTGGAGAGCAGCATGTCAGTGCTTTTGATGCAACACAATGCACCGCCGGTTGCCGAGAGTCTTCGCGGCGCTCTGCTGTGCTATGATTGGCTAGAACTCACAGGCTTTGGGCTGTTTGCTTCAGCAGCAGTCCAGTCAAATGGACTATCCATCTTTTATCACCAATCAGAGTTATTAGAAAGCCTAATACACAATAAGCACCGCATTTGCTTTTCTTTGGGTGGGTGGTGGGGGGGTGGGCGGGGGTTTGAGGGGGGGTTCGAACGAACCCTCCGATCCCCCTTGGCTACGGGCCAAATAGACACCTTATGAAATATTACAGTTTCACAAAACAGAAAATGACCCCAACTGGTTTGACTGTTAAAAAGCACAAAACATAACATTATCACATGTTTGTGTTATAAAACAAATCAACATTCATTTCCAAAACATTTTACATTTAACATAACATTTGAGAGGCAGCTGCCACAGAGAGAGAGACTGTTTCTGAATGAAGACTGATCCTGAAGAGTTAGTTTAGGATTGAATGTATGCTGTTAAATGTTATGGAAATTAATGTTGATTTGTTTTATAACACAAATATGTGTGATAATGTTAAGTTTTGTGCTTTTTAGCCGTCAAACCAGTTGGGGTCATTTTGATGTTACTATTTGCTGCCATAAAAAAAGAAAGGGTTAACAAAAAAATCCTGATGGAAGTTTGTCATATGCCAGTTTCTGTTAATCCATTAATTCATTTTCCTTTGATCTTTACTATATTTGAAATTATTCAGATTTTCCGTTTTGTGAAACTCAAAAAATAGGTATAATTTAATATAAATGAGATATTAATTACAAAAAAAGTGTGAAATTAGTATCAATAGGTTGGTCTGAAGTTGGATAAGACGATGAAACATAAATGTGTGTGATTGTAGTGAATGGACTTACATAATTCACCATTGCACTTTGTAGTTCTATACATTTATGTCATGGAGTTATTTCTTATTGTGTTATGCATGTAGGAAGTACTATTCTGGGATCACGGTCCCTTTAAGTAACTATGCTGTTGTCATGACAACGAGCCCCTGCTCGTTTTTGCACGTCGCCATCTTGCATTCAGTTGTTTTCACTACTTCAATAAACGAGGCACACAGTTTGTGCACTCAAGCTGAGAAATTGTTCTTACTTGTCCAACGCAATTTCCACATGATAATG
Source organism: Decapterus maruadsi (assembly GCA_030347415.2). Lineage (NCBI taxonomy): Eukaryota > Metazoa > Chordata > Actinopteri > Carangiformes > Carangidae > Decapterus > Decapterus maruadsi. Next base: position 28,142,362 of record CM064902.1, read on the forward strand.
TTATGTTTTGTGCTTTTTAGTCGTCAAACCAGCTGAGGTCATTTTGACCTCAGAAGACAATAGATGTTAATATTTGTTGGGTTTCAATAAAACTCCTGATGGAAGTTGTGATAGTGGAGCTGTGAGGTAAAATAAGTCATATTAATGAGCTGTAGCTTGTTTGGTCCAGTGGTTTTCTACAGGGACGCTGTCCACACAGAGACTGTGTCACATCAACTCAGTGGATCTCAGTCCTTGTGTGTGTCAGTGGATGGAAACAGTGGTCCATGGATCATGTTGCTGCTGCTGCTGGCTGCAGCTTCATGACGCCATCTAGTGGACTGATAGTAGAAGTACAGCAGCTGATGGCAGCTTCCTCTTCCTCACTGCTGTGTGACTGCATTCAACTGACACTGATATGAAGCAGAGAAGAAGAGCCAATCAGTGGAGGAGCAGCTGGAGACATGATGGACATGATGAATGATGTGTGTTTCCTCTGCAGGTCAAGCTACAAAGTGTGTGTGAGCTGATGTGGATGTGAGCTCAGCAGCATGGATCAGTGTGAGGACAGAGAGGAGGGAGCCCCTCCCTTTAAGAAACTGTGTGGGGGACGTCAGAGCCAGACCACAGGTCAAAGGTCAGAGTTTAAAACAGTCAGAAAGACTTTTCTCTCTAAAAGTCAGTTGTTGTGTTTATTAGCTGCAACATGACTCCTTCTTTAAGTATTTTACTTGGTGACAGCATAAATTGTTTTGAAAAACACACTGGATGATATTAAAGGTTTAAAAATAATTCATTTGAATATTAGAAGTCTGGTACCTAAGATTGATTTGCTTCGTACATGGGTTTATTTGCATAAGCCAAATATTATTACACTTTCTGAAACATTTCTGAACAATGATATCTCAGATAATGAAATTAGTATTAGAAATTATATACTATATAGAGCTGACAGAGCTCCCAGGCATGGAGGTGTGGCAATTTATGTTTCTACTGACATTGCATCAGAAATAGTTACTCCTATTACTGGTCCACAGGGTTTTGAGTCAGTCTTTGTGAAAATTACATTACATAGGACAAATAAGTGTTTACACATAGGTAGTATATACAGACCCCCCTCTTCCCCTGTGGACTCATTTGACAACCTGATTTCAACTATCACCTCTATACCTGCCATGAATTAATTAATTTTACTAGGTGACTTTAATAGGAACTGGCTTGATAAAACATGTAACACAATTAAAAGAAAATTTACTGGAATAAACCTTACCAACCAACAAGGGTCACCAAGAAAACAAGTTCTCTGCTGGATTGGGTCTTAGCTTCACATCCTGATAGGATTATTAAATCTGGTATTATGTCTGATTGTTTTAGTGATCACTCTATCGTATACTGTGTATGGAAAATTAAACTTTCCAAATCACCACCAAAGTTGATAAAGATCAGACAACATAGGAAAATGAATATAGATTTATTTTGTAGTGATTTGATCGGTATAAATTGGGATCGTTTTCAATTAATACCCAATGTACAAGATGCATGGGACTATTTTTATACTGAATATAAGGAAGTGCTTGACAGACATGCTCCGTGGAAAATGATCAAGGTCAAGGGTGAACATCTTCCCTAGATCACCCCAGAACTGATCAGTCTCTTCAGATCAAGAGACAAAGCATGGTCAACTTACCGTAGAACGAGAAACAATGATGATTGGGAAAAGTACAGACAACTCAGAAATCAGAGTAAAGTCGGAATGCCAAATCTAATTATCATAAAGAATGTCTGAATTCTGAATTTAGGAACCCAAAACTGTTTTGGCGAAAGATTAAATCAATTACAAATGCTAAAGAAAAGCATACTATTAATCAAATAAGAATTAATGATACTATTCTGCATGACTCTCTTGATGTTTCCCAAGCACTAAATCATCATTTTCCCTCCATTTGTTCTACCCTTCTTCCTGTGTCTTATACCAATGACTGGAGTGGCCACACTTCACCTCCAATCAGCCCTGTTTCATCCTCATCTTTTTCATTTAGAAAAATTACGCCAACTGAAGTGCTGAATGTCATTAGGGAATCCAATGGAAACAGTGGTGCTGGACTTGATGGCCTTGAAAACAGATACATCAAATTAGCTGCCAATGTTCTCATGTATCCACTCGCTGACTTGTTCAATCTTTCTCTCTCTACTAATGAATTACCCTACATCTGGAAATCGGCACGAATCATTCCTCTCCATAAAGCAAATGATGTCCTTGATTGTAATAATTATAGACCTATATTTATTATTTGTTCAATTGCAAAAATCCTGGAAAAACTGGTCTACTCTCAACTCTCAGAATACCTCCAGATTAATAACGTCCTATCACCTTTTCAGTCTGGATTCAGATCCAACCACTCAACAACTACTGCCTTGTTGGAAATAACAAATGACATTTTTACTGCTGCAGGGAAAGGTGAAATTACTGGTGCAATTTTTGTTGATTTAAACAAAGCTTTTGATTTTGTTGATCGGTACTTATTACTAGATAAGCTTTATACCATTGGTCTATCTAAAAATGCAATTTTATGATTTAGTTCTTTTCTACATAATAGAAAACAATGTGTTGTTATTGATGGAAAATGTTGATGGAAATGTCAACCTTAGGACCTCTTCTCTTCTCTATCTTTGTTAATGATTTACCCTCTATATTTACACATTCCTCTGTGCAATTGTATGCAGACGACACCGTCGTTTACACATCAAATTCGGACATAGATGAAGTCCAAACCACCATTCAGTCTGACTTCAATATTCTTGAAGAATGGCTCCTTCAAAATAAATTACTTCTAAATAAAAACAAATCCGTTGTAATGATTTTTGGCACAAACTCCAAATTGAAATCCATTTCAGATTCATGTAAAATATCCTGTAATGATGGTACAATTCTGCAGAATGTCGATAAAATTAAATACCTCAGTGTCTGGTTAGATTCAACCATGACATTTAAAACGCACATTGACTATGTGGTAAGGAAGGTGAACTGTCGTATTAATATGTTGTATAAGTCCAGAAATTGCTTTACATATTGAGCCCTAGTTTGGTGGCGCAGCGCAGGTAGTGAAGCGAAGTGCAGCCGGTCTATTGCAAGTTTGAGGCAGCACAGACAGGCGCAAAATCAGGTTGGGAGATTGGTAGATCGCGCTCCGCCAATATGGGTGTGGCGGCGCAGCAGGAGGCGGTGTCACAGATTCAGCTTCGTGAAGTGGAAGTTTCGTGAGAAAATGTCCAGCCGACTCTGCGCCGAAAGCAGACCACCTCAAAGCAGGTCTAATCTCGGCGCAAGGCGAAGCGGAGCTGGCGGAGAGGGAGATTGGTTGACCTGCGAACAGTCCACACACGTCAGCAAAACCTCACAGACAGGTTTCCACTGTTCCAGACGCATTTAGATGCAATAAATAACCACAATAACCGCTATTTAATGCAACTAATGGAATCAACACGTGAATTTATATCTATAAAGATTGTCCCGTCACATCTGACTTCAGATCAAAGGTTGTTGGCAGCGTAATGAAAACTACACCTGATTTAACTCAGCAGGGACGAACTGGCACTGGAGCTGATTGCGGACTGAGGGACTGCATGTCACTGCCGTGTTGAGATGTGATGATCCGCGTTATTTTTTTAATTTAGCCTACTTATTAATTTATCAACGAGCCAGCGACGTCAGGCAGCTGTAATGAAAAACAAAAAACAAACATCTCTCAACCACAACAGCCTCGGTGTCAGATAGTCAGTATATAGTTTCTCTCATCACAGAAAAAAGGAGAAGGACAGACAGAGAGAGGGAGGGAGGGAGGGAGAGAGCGAGAGCGTCCTTTACGCGGATGTTACGGTGTTTGTTTATATTGTGATTAGTGTACATGTGTGACCGATGTTGTTTGGTTCGGACTTGCCCTGATCGAACCCACGACCTTCCGCACCGGAGGCGACGATGCTAACCGCTTCGCCAAGAGGTTGACAACCACTTGGCGGGTTGGTTAGCACGTCTTTTAAGGGTGAGTGAGTTTACTTTCAGTACCGCTACCGCCACAACCCATCACTTCACCTCACTGGTCCCTCATGACTGTGGCACACCCGCGGACCTCCGTTACACATGTTACACTCGGATCCAAGAATCTTGAGCGGATCTTGTGTAGTTTATAAAAAAAATTTTAAAGTTAAGTTTATTTACCAGCAGAAAAGCCCAGCAACAAAATAACAGGCACGAAAACAAAACAACTGACACACTAACGTTTTTGTAAGTCTCTTTCCTGGGGGAGTCTCCCTCTACGTCAGGGGTCATCAACTATATTTGTCGAAGGGCCAGAATCTTTCTCAACAGACACCTTGGGGGCCGACATTCAAATAGGCCAAGATTGAAATTAAAGTCACCTTTTTGCCAAATCATTTAGTTGCTAATATTTTATTTTACCTGTAAGCTCATAGTTTTCATTTACATATCTTTGGTGTTTTGTATGATATAAAATGAAAAATCTTGACAGCTGACTTTCAGATACTCCCATGCTGGAGCTTTACACTGACCTGGCCTGTGATTTTCAGCCTACATATGAAAGGAGGCTGACAATCGGTTCTGATTGATACAAGTCAGTAGTCCTGAAATGCTTATCTATAATGCACATTTTACATCTCGGAGGTGACATTTTTCCACACACGACAGAGCTCAGTGGGAAACAGTAGGAGAGACACAGGCCGAGGGTGAACCGGGACACAACACCGGAGGAGGTCCGTACGAAAAAAACAACAACTGAGTGGCATCAAACACGCGTCGCTACCAAATTGCTTCTGTTTTGAGAGCGTGCATAGCGCGCATCTACACTGAATGGGTTTAAGTGCGCGAAAGACTCTACATCTGAACGCATGCACAACCAACCACGGCGTTTAACCTCCTCGGCCGTGGCGGCCAAAATCACCCAGCTGGCCTCTGCAGACAGGCAGGGAAAACCCTGCAGTCCAGCAGCTCCCTAAACGTTCATGCATGGTGCTTTGGGTATGCGGTGTTTCCTAATCCCAGCGCAGGGGCTCATAGGCACACACAAACACTTTGAGCGTGTCTCCATTTCCCAGCACAATGACTTACAGGCGCACAGAGCCCGATAAATACAATACTTGTAAACTATAAGAACTCAGTCGCGGGCCGGATGGGAAGGCTCGGCGGGCCGGATTCGGCCCGCGGGCCGCCAGTTGATGATCACTGCTCTACGTCATCCACATTCTAGCATGTTCTATGTTTTTCTTTTAACTGCTGCCTCGCGCTGGGTTTACATTAACATTCACAGGAATATAAGGTTAACTCAATTCTTACATTCACCTCTCATCTTTACACAGGGTTTGAATAAATGTGAGTTTCTTTATTAGTTTATTAGTTGTTTTTTTACACTGGCCAGCGGTTCTCAGTGTATCAGATCAAACCTGTTTAAGGATATTAAACTCATTATTCAGCCGCTCTGAGCTCGGACCTCCGGACCAAAACAGCTGTTTCCTCCTGGGAGAGGTTCGGCCTGTGGCGTCGCTGTCTCCTCCTCTCCTCCGTCCATGTCAAAGTAGGAAATGACATCACCGCGGCTCAGTTAAAGGTGAGGAGAGGGGCTCATTTGATTGGTGAAAATCGGAATCGGCTGTGTTAATCCCACTTCAGCCTTTCTCTCCTCCTCCTGCCTGCCTCATGCCCCCGACTCCTCCCTCCTCGGCATTTGCGCTTGGAGGAGGGGCAAGGGGCGTGGGTGCGCCGGTCTACACCGGACTTCGCTGCTCACGATTCTTGCAAAACGCGCCTGGACACACCCAGTTGGCGTGGCGCAGCTGCGCCAACTGGGTGCAGCTGCAGCTGCGCTGCGCCTTGACTCCGATCGGTCTAGCAATCTAGGGCCCATTGTGTCAGAAAGAAACTTGCCATGCAACTTATTTTTCCATTTTTGGACTATTGTGATGTTGTGTATATCTCTGCCTCTAAATCTGTGTTAGCTCCCCCGACCAAAGTTTATAATAGAATCTGCAGATTCATACTACAATGTCCTTATCTTACACATCACTGTCTGATGTACCAGTCTCTTCAGTTTCCTTCTCCACACGCACGACGCCAGTTACACTGGTTTCAATTCATTTTCAAATGTATTCAGTTTAATTACCCCCCTTATGTTAAACAGTATTTTGTCCAACTTACCTCTAACTATCAAACCAGACGCTCTGTTCACCCCTACTTTTCCGTTCCACACATTAGAAATACAACTGGTAGAAAAGCATTGATGTTCAGAGCACCAAATGATTGGAATCACCTACCTACATGTATCAGATCTTCTCCATCTCTTCATTGTTTTAATTATGCACTATCTTCACATCTTGAAACTACCTGTTCATGTTTTCATTGAATCTGTCACCACATTTACCTAATACCTGCCCAAACCTGGTTGCAACCTATCTGACTGTTTTTTGTATACTTGCTCTGATTTTGTCTTTTTGTTTGTTTGTTTGTTTTTGTGTTGTTTTGTGTTGTTGGGTCTCGTTTATTGTTTTCTTGTGTGGGCTTGTAGTTGTTTTGTTGTACTGTACTGTATCTTTTATTGTACTGTGATGAGTTATGAGTTGTGTTGATGTGTGGTGTGTAGGACCCCCTCGAAAACGAGTTGCGACAACTCAAGGGGTTTATCCTGCCAAGAATAATAAACAACAACTTTGACACATTAAAAGACTGAAGATGTTTTTCATCAGTTTTTCTCCAACATGCACATTTATCAGTTGTGTTGTTGTTTCAGGATCCAGCAGCAGAGACCAGACTCTCCTGGACCCAGCTGTCTGTCTTTAAAGAGCAACATGTCAAAGGGAGGGCTCATTGACTTTAGAGGAGGACGTGGATCAGCTGATCAGATGTAAGAGACAAAAGTAGATTTCAAAGTTTTTGAGTTTGTGTTGAGAGTTCTTCCTGTGGAGTCACATTTCAAATAAAACATGAGTTATTTATATATATATATATATATATATATATATATATATATATATATATATATATATATATATATACAGGGTTCTAAATTAACACCCACCAACCCACCAAATGCGGGTTAAAAATCATTTTGGCGGGTGTTAACAAATACTTACTAGCCAGTTTGGCCGGTGGTGCATGAGGTGCTGGGTCAGAGCCGCTCTACTGTTCAGTCAGTAATTTGCTTGCAACATGCACGCGACTCGCGAGCTACCGGGCCGCTTGGTGGAAGCGTGTGTGTGCGTGCATGGGGCTGTTCAGATGCAACGTGTAGACGCGCCACATGCCCGCTCACAACCAAAGTGAAGCGGTAGTGGCGGCAGACGATGCGTCGCGGTTTGTTTGTTTTTTCATGCATATCCGCGGTGCACAGACTGCATGTCATGTGATAAGAACAGACTCAGAATCGATCAGATGCACGGACCTGCTTCTCCTGCAGCGACGTGCTACCTGGGTTTCAGTGCTTGTCGGTGTTGTGTCAAATCCTGGTTCCCTGTCCAGCTGGTTCTCCCCTACTGTTTCCCACAGAGCGAAGCCCCCAGATATAGAATGTGTTTTATAGAAGAGAAACACTGAAATATCCCTCATGTTCACCTCTCAGTCTTAGCCCAGTCCTTCATTGACAATAGTGACGGAATATTTTTTTCTCTAGCTAACAGAATGCAATTGTGTATAAAACTGAAAAAATAAATAAATAATTAAATAATAAAAACAGGATTTTAGGGTAAGAGTAGCCTATAAGGGTTGACATCACACATACTTAATCATTTGCAAAGATGTACAGACAAGACATTTAGGCTGCAATGTGATGAAATTAATGAGAAATACAATTATTTTGTGAACATTTGCCAAGTAGTTTGGAGGTTTGTCCATGTTGTTTTGAGAATGTAATTTCTGTTTTGAAAAATTAGCCAAACCAATGGAGAAAAACTGTAGGCTAATAGAGGAGATACAATACCTGAAAGCAATTATTTCAGTTGTCAGTATGATAGAGGCTAAAAACATGCTATTTTCATGGGAAACACAGTACGAACGTAAAGAATCTCTCTTATTTTCCCCAGAAAAAAATTTGGCTAGTGGAAATTCTGATTGGCTGGTAACTTTAGATAACTCAGTCACAAGTTCAGTGAATGACTGACAGCATCCCATGCATCTTTGTTTCTGTCATTGCATCCACTGCTGATGCTGCTAAATATAACAGCTGCTTTTTATTCACGTCCTGCAGCAGTCGCTGGAATCCAACGCTCCCTGTAGATTTTTGTTTGGGCATTTAAGTTTCTTTCTCAAAGTGGAGAGCATTCAAAGGAGCTCCAGCAACTCTCCATGCACCTTGTGGATTGGTGAAGTTGCACCAGAGACCACTCTCAACTTTCTTTCTCAACTCACCTTCTCTGGCATTCTTGATTTAACAACACGTTCATGAATCTGACGTAGAGTTTGCATGTTCTCCACGTGCATGTGTGGGTTCTCTCCAGCTTCCAAAGAAATGCAATTTTTTTAAAGTATATTTTCATGCCTTTATTATATAGGACAGTTCAGAGTGTGACAGGAAATGGGAGGCAGAGAGGGGGGGAATGACACGCAGGATAGGGCTGTCTGACGCGGGACTCAAACCGGGGCCGCCTGGAGGGAGAACTAAAGTCTCTACCAACTGAGCTAAACACCACCCCGACATGCAGGTTAACTGCTGACTCTATATGTTGGCCTCTGTTGGCCCTGTGATAGACTGGTGACCTGTCCAGGGTGAACCCCGCCTCCTGCCCAGAGTCAGCTGAGAAAGGCTCCAGCTCAGCCTCCACCCTAGTGAGGATGAGCTGTAGAGAAGATGAATGAACTTAAAGAGATATTGGTGAATGAGGCCCATTGGTACAAAATGTAGGAAAAGGAACTCATTCACATTTGTAACCTTTAAAATAACTTTGCAGAGGAAAGTTTTGAAAACCTAAAACTGTTAAACATGAGTTGTGTTGTTGTTTCAGGATCCAGCAGCAGAGACCAGACTCTCCTGAACCCAGCTGTCTGTCTTTAAAGAGTGACGACTCAAAGGACATTATCGTTAACTTTAAAGGAGGACGTGGATCAGCTGATCAGATGTAAGCTGTAACTGACAGTCAGACTCAGGTTATTGTAGAAAAGAACCAGTTTGTACCACGTGTTGTTGGACCAGGTCTGAAACCAAAGTGTCTCTGTCTGTTGTGAACGTCCTCAGGGGACATATAAAGTCCATCTTGTATTATCTCTCTGTCCTGATGTTGACTTGACACTGATTCCTCCACAGAGTGGACCAGGAGAGCTCAGAGGTTCAGTCCAGTGGTCAGTCTGCCCAGCAGCATCAAACACACCTGGACTCCATGTTTATGGTGAGGACATGTCCAACAGCTGCTGTTCCATCTGTTGTGTTCACCATCATCTCCATGCTGCACTTTGACACCAGTGGATTGTCAGTCTGTCCAACATGGATCTGATGTTTGGCTCCATGCTTTTAGTTTGATGCTGTCACTCATAGAGTTTCTGTTCCAGCTGCTGGAGGAGAACATGCTCACTTTTGTCAAGAACGAGCTGAAGAAGATCCACAAGGCTCTGAGTCCAGATTACCCAGAATGCTCAGGGAGTCAGAGGGAGGATGAGGAGGATGAAGAGCAGAGGAGGAGCAGCAGAGAGGCATTAGTGAAGATCACAGTGAACTTCCTGAGGAGGATGAAGCAGGAGGAGCTGGCTGAGCGTCTGCAGAGCAGTAAGAGGATTTCTCTAAAGATTCAACATGATGGACAAATGAGACGTTCACTGACATCAACACATGGAGAGAAACATGTTCATATAGTCGTTATTTAGAGGAACTAAAATGTTCTATTTCTTCTTTTGTTTTCATTCAGAATATTTTGCTCCAGTTTGTGGACGTAAACTCAAATCTGTCCTGAAGAAGAAGTTCCAGTGTGTGTTTGAGGGGATCTCTAAAGCAGGAAACCCAACCCTTCTGAACCAGATCTACACAGAGCTCTACATCACTGAGGGAGGGGCTGGAGGGGTCAATGAGGAACATGAGGTCAGACAGATTGAAACAGCTTCCAGGAAACCAGACGGACCAGAAACAACCATCAGACAAGAAGACATCTTTAAAGCCTCACCTGGAAGAGACCGACCAATCAGAAGAGTGATGACAAAGGGAGTGGCTGGCATTGGGAAAACAGTCTTAACACAGAAGTTCACTCTGGACTGGGCTGAAGACAAAACCAACCAGGACATACACTTCACATTTCCCTTCACCTTCAGAGAGCTGAATGTGCTGAAAGAGAAAAAGTTCAGCTTGGTGGAACTTGTTCATCACTTCTTCTCTGAAACCAAAGCAGCAGGAATCTGCAGGTTTGATCAGTTCCAGGTCGTCTTCATCTTTGACGGTCTGGACGAGTGTCGACTTCCTCTGGACTTCCACAACACTGAGATCCTGACTGATGTGACAGAGTCCACCTCAGTCAACGTGCTGCTGACCAACCTCATCAGGGGGAACCTGCTTCCCTCTGCTCGTCTCTGGATAACCACACGACCTGCAGCAGCCAATCAGATCCCTCCTTACTGTGTTGACATGGTGACAGAGGTCAGAGGGTTCACTGACCCACAGAAGGAGGAGTACTTCAGGAAGAGGTTCAGAGATGAGGAGCAGGCCAGAGAGATCATCTCTCACATCAAGAGATCAGGAAGCCTCCACATCATGTGCCACATCCCAGTCTTCTGCTGGATCACTGCTACAGTTCTGGAGGATGTGCTGAAGACCAGAGAGGGAGGAAAGCTGCCCAAGACCCTGACTGAGATGTACATCCACTTCCTGGTGGTTCATCTAAAACTCAAGAAGGTCAAGTATGATGGAGGAGCTGAGACAGATCCACACTGGAGTCCAGAGAACAGGAAGATGATTGAGTCTCTGGGAAAACTGGCTTTTGAGCAGCTGCAGAAAGGAAACCTGATCTTCTATGAATCAGACCTGACAGAGTGTGGCATCGATATCAGAGCAGCCTCAGTGTACTCAGGAGTGTTCACACAGATCTTTAAAGAGGAGAGCGGCCTGTACCAGGACAAGGTGTTCTGCTTCGTCCATCTGAGTGTTCAGGAGTTTCTGGCTGCTCTTCATGTCCATCTGACCTTCATCAACTCTGGACGCAACCTGATGTCACAACACCGACAACAAACATCTTGGTGGTCTAGAATGTTTAGAGACACATCTACACCTTTCTACCAGAGTGCTGTGGACGAGGCCTTACAGAGTCCAAATGGACACCTGGACTTGTTCCTCCGCTTCCTCCTGGGTCTTTCACTGAAGACCAATCAGAATCTCCTACGAGGTCTGATGTCACAGACAGGAAGTGACTCACGGTCCAATCAGTACATCATCCAGTACATCAAGAAGAAGATAGAAGAGACTCCCTCTGCAGAGAAAAGCATCAACCTGTTCCACTGTCTGAATGAACTGAATGATGGTTCTCTAGTGGAGAAGATCCAACAGTCCCTGAGATCAGGACTTCTCTCCATATATAATCTGTCTCCTGCTCAGTGGTCGGCTCTGGTCTTCATCTTACTGTCATCAGAAGAAGATCTGGACGAGTTTGACCTGAAGAAATACTCTGCTTCAGAGGAGGCTCTTCTGAAGCTGCTGCCAGTGGTCAAAGCCTCCAACAAAGCTCTGTAAGTGTAGAGAGAGTTGGATTTATTCATCATTACATAAAAACACTTCTGTCTTTTCAACAGGACAGATAATAAACTCCTTTCTTCTTTAATTCCTCATGATCATCTCTTCAGGCTGAACAGCTGTAACCTCTCAGAGAGAAGCTGTGAAGCTCTGTCCTCAGTCCTCAGCTCCCAGTCCTCTAGTCTGAGACACCTGGACCTGAGTAACAACAACCTGCAGGACTCAGGAGTGAAGCTGCTGTCTGCTGGACTCAAGAGTCCATACTGTAGACTGGAGACTCTGGACCTGAGTAACAACGACCTGCAGGACTCAGGAGTGAAGATGTTGTCTGGTGGACTGGAGAGTCCACACTCTAGACTGGAGACTCTCAGGTGAGGATCCATCCAGCTGTTTATCTGATGCCACTTGAACACAGCAGCAGGTGTTGACAGAGGGTTCCTGTGTGTTGTTGTGTGTGTTCAGTCTGTCAGGATGTCTGGTCACAGAGGAAGGCTGTGCTTCTCTGGCCTCAGCTCTGAGCTCCAACCCCTCCCATCTGAGAGAGCTGGACCTGAGCTACAACCATCCAGGAGCCTCAGGAGTGAAGCTGCTGTCTGCTGGACTGGAGGATCCAGACTGGAGACTGGAGACACTCAGGTATGGAGAGGCTGCTGCAGCCACACACACTGTCTGATAGAGGAGGAGGAGCTGGAACATCTGGTCACACCTGGTATTAACATCTGTCTCAGGTCATCCATGCATTGATGACATCAGATCCCATCAGTCAGACCATATCCAGAGGTGGTGTAGGCCACAGTGAAGCTCCGCCCACTCCACTGTCGTCCTCTGTCTCAGTCTGACTCGTCCCAACACAGGTTATACAGCTTCCATCGTCACAGTGATGAACTACTGGGATCAGGAGTTTCTCCTCATGACTTCAGTGTCTCATCATGACTCACTGTGTCATATTCAGGAGAAGAGATGTCAGTGATGAAAGCAGCTGTTGGCAGCTGTGCTCTGAGTCTCTCCAGATGTTTGGATCAGACTTTATTTCAGAGTGTATCAGGAAACATTTCAGCTGCAGCTGGTTGAACTGCTCCTGAACCAACAGAGTGTTGGACCTGAACAGTCCCAGAGACTGAGACACCTGTTGAGTGTGGACACACTAATAACAACACAGCAACAAGAATCAAAGCATGTCCACTGCTCAGAGACATTGGTCTCCCAGCGTCTCCAACCAAGGAGGAAGTAAGAGACAGAAACCAGGCGGCTCCATCAGGTCTCTGGTCAGATATTGATGATCAATAATCAGCTCAGTCTCTCTGAGATCCTGGTCTGGTCCTGATGAGATGTGTTGTTGTGTTGAGGAGACATCCAGATGTCCTCACTGTCCAGAGGCTGGAGCTGTCCATCAGAAGACAGGGAGTGTAGTGAACAGAGTAATAATCAGACCATGAATGGCCTGATAAGTAATAACTAGGGGTGTAACGGTACACAAAAGTCACGGTTCGGTACGTACCTCGGTGTGGGGGTCACGGTTCAGTACGGTTTCGGTACAGCGGAAAAAAATTAACAAAAGCTCACACATGTACAAGACTATCTTTTTTCATTTATTTTGAGCAGACACCAATAGACTGCAAAATGTAAAACCATCTCCTGATATAAAAGTAATAAAAATAAATAGAATAGAACATATAACAAATGCATTGGGAGGGTTCTCATACCATTCATTTTGTTCATACAGAGGAAAAGAATCCGAAAAGTCCATATTTTTTAATATAATTTGCTTTAAATGTTGTTTTAAATGCTTGTGTGTTTTTGTGTTTTTCTTAAATTTTTAGAATATAAAATATAAAAATTAAAATGAACAAATGTGTGTAGCGCAAGGACTGGCTGCAGAAACAGCTGTTTGCCTGCCGGTCGCACGGGGAGCAGCTTCTCGTGCTCTCTCCACGCCGGTCAAATGCGGCTCCACAGGTCTGTCTCTAGCTCTGTATCAATGTGTCTCATGTGCAGACGCAACTGACAAGTATTTATAGATGGACAGGCAACAGCTAAATTCATCATCCGTTAATTACCGGTACTTTATTTTGAAAATTGACCGGATTCTCTCTCCTTTTCTGTGCCCGACTTCCCGTCTGGTACAACCTGGTCTATCCAGCTTGACAGATGGAGCTCGCGGCTCACGTAAAGACACCATCAGAACCTGCCTCTGCTCCAGCTGCGCTGCGGTTTCACAGGCAGTGCATCCGGGCCGTTTCACGAGCCATCAGTTTTCCTACTATCACATTTATTTTTACCGGTAGATATGTGAATCGGGTGCGAGCGTGCGCATGGGAGAGAAAGTGGGGAGACACCGGGCGTGCACCGGCAAAACTGAAACGGTTCAGTTAGAAATGAAAAGAGGAGAATCATAGAATACAGTCCAGTAGCCTCCTCAGGACGGGAGGGAGAGAGGGAGGTGGATCAGGTAAGAACTGCATCTGCACACCTAAGCAGGTGTGCAGATGCAGCAGTGACCGTGCTTTCACGTGTAAAGATTTTATATTAGGTAAAGATTTTATATTAGGCTACACTAAGGTAACTGCCGCCGCCGCCCCCGCTCCGCACCTTCCAAAAAAATAGAAATAAAATATTATTACCATTATTACCATGGCCAACGAACGAAGCTTCAAATTTTTTTGGGACAGCCCTAGTGTCGTCTAATGTGTGTTAGCATGTTGGATGTGTTTCCAGCGACGTAGCGCACCTCCGTAAAACATTGCCGGCAGACAGTCTTTGTCCGGTCAACCACTCTTTCGCCGTCGCTGTTATGTTGCACCGGGAAACCAAAGTGTTCCCACACGGCTGACTTAAATGAAGCCGGCGGCTCTTCCAACTCCACACTCGCCATCACTCTTCTTCTTTTGTTTGTTTTTGTTTCTAACTGTTTCTTCTTCTGTATGACGGTTGCTGGCAGCTGTTATGCTCATTACCGCCCCCTGGATTGGAGTGAGGACTCGACTTTTTTTTTTTTTTCTCACTCAGACGTAGACGTCGTGTGACTGCGTGCACCGAACCGTGACCCCCGTACCGTGACGGGACGGGACGAATACATATACCGTTACACCCCTAGTAATAACCAATATTTTGAAGTGAATCCTGAAGTGTACCGGTAGCCGGTGAAGAGGACAGAGAATAGAGGTGATGTGGTGTGATCTATGAGACCTAGTGAGGATCCTGGCAGCAGCATTCTGTATCAATTGAAGACGGTCAGTGGACGATTTGTTGAGGCCAGAGAAGAGTGAGGTAGAGTAGTCCAGACGGGATGAAACAAAAGCGTGGATGATCATTTCTAATTCGGGAGTGGAGACCATGGTTCTGAGCTTGGAAATGTTTCGGAGATGATAGAAGCAGGTCCAGGATAACTGATTATGTTGACAAAATGCATATTGGTCAAATGTAACACCTAGATTTTTTAGATTTGAGTGTATCAGCAGTTTTAAGGGACCCATACAGTTTCTCATCTCAGAGACGGCGTCGCCAGAACCAATGATAAGAAGTTCTAATTTAATGGTGTTCAGCTGCAGAAAATTGCTGGCCGTCAGTCAGTGTGTTGCAGCTGATCTGTGTGAAGAGCAGAGAAGAACAGAGTCATTGATCCTGGTCCTGATCCTGATCCTGATCCAGATCCTGGTCCTGATCCTGATCCGTCCTGTCCCTGTGATCAGATGTTTCTATCAGAGCTCCTTCATCCTCTCACTGCTGCTGTGGCTCCTGGTGAAACCTGCTCACAGCCTCGTTCTTCAGACAAACACAAGTTGTGTTCACACTCAGTGTTTCTCACTAAACTCACTGTTTCACTGAGCTCTAACAAACCTGTTGAGTGTTTCCTTCCTCATCAAACACTGTTCACAGCTGCACTCTTCTTCTCTCCTGGTGCATTGTGGGATATCTGGGCTGGTCAGCTCCACCTGTTGTGTCTTCATCTTCTTTGCTGTGACGTGTGTTTGTGCAGCTTGTGTGTGTCTGACGCTGCAGTGACATCACATGGAGAAAAGTCCAGGGGCCTCATTTATCAAAGAGGGTGTAAAACTGCTACTAAACTTTTGCGTATGGCGGTTTTTCAGATCTATCAAACTGTGCGTACACACAACTATCTGCAATTTCCCTTTGATAAATCACAACGGACCCGAGAGTTGTGCGCACATGACCACACCTCATACTCCGCCTATACAGTATATACGCCTATATACACGCCTATTAGTGGCGGCTGGTGACTAAAAAAATTGGGGAGGACAGGAACACCAGCCCACAGCATCATGTTATTTTGACTAGTAGCTACTTATCCCTATATTTCTTATAGTGAAAACAGTAAAACAATGTCTTACAAGATTTAGTAAAAACTACATAATTTTATTAACCCTCTGGAGTCCCTGGACGCGCCCCCGCGTCTTATTCACGTGACAGATTAATGACGACGTAGCAGCAAAACGCAGGGCTTGTCCCAGTCTGTTTCAACTTGTGTCGAAAGTGCTGACCACAAACTATATATCACTTTTTAAATTGTGTTTATAGGCCAAATAAAACCTGATTTATGATATATTATTTACGCCATACTTTTTCCTAAATATTTTCATCACGTTCGATGCACATTCGGTGCATTGACCGGGAAAGCGAGCTGTACCGAAAGTGCTGGCAGCTTGCCAAACAAACATACACACACAAAAAAAAAAACCATGACAACCCCTCTCCTATTAGTGGAAAAATGCACCACATCGACCAATCAAAAAAGGGAAGGGAAAAAAGGGAAAGTTGTGGGAGTTACGGCGGCGATAGATAGCGACAGAGATATTGATAGTGAGTTTTGAGGGGGGGGGGCAGTTAGGGCTCATTCTGACTCACTGACTTGATGATCTGACAACGAAACAGCCCTCACACTCACGGACTTCCCGTGAACGCGCCTCTAAATCAGTGAGTCCGTGCGGGGTCGTATTGGACGCTCAGAGTGTGTCGGCTATAAGCAAAAACCTCACTCCGCTCTGTTTATTAACATATAGCCTAGTGTTATTATGGAGCGTGTTACGACCCAGGTCGTTATATGAGTGAGTGTGTGCATGTGTGTGTGTGTATGTGTGTTGGTCTTCCTGCTTTAGCAGTCCCCGCCGGTGACTCCTCCCCCTTGCAGCTGATTGGTGCGGCGGTTCTGAGTTGGCAGTGGATTGGTGCGGCACCTGGGGAGCGGCCTGTCCCGGATATAAAAGCTGCAGGTCTGGCAGTCCGCGTGGTGGATCAGAGCGAGGCAGAGACCATGCGAGCTTCCTCCACATCACCCAACCAGCCACTTTGTGTTACTTTGTGTTTTCTCCGTAGGGGTGGGCCGCCATTTGAGTTGATCCCTTTTTCTCCTGTTTTTGGTTAAGTTAGGGAGGTCAGTTTGTGTTACGTTATTTTGGTATTTCTTTGTAGGTAAGTTTATCCTCCCCAGTTAGTTTCCTTTTGTTTGTTGTTTTGGCCTGGGCTCACCCTGAAGCCATTTAAGTTTGTTAATATTTAGTTTGTCACAAATAAATCTTTATTGCATTCATTGATCCCGGTTGTGGCACTTGAGTTTTGTGGAGTGGAGCTTATTTCATGTTGGACCTCAGACACCCCTAGCTGGGGTCGTAACATGAATTGGGGGCTCGTCCGTCTTCTCCTCACGTGTTTTTTTGGTTCTTCGGTAAGTAGTCGGTGAGTAATTTGAGTCTTCTGGTTGGCAGTTCTCTTTTGTGGTGGGGGGATCATGGAGTTTGTGAAGAGTCCGACCTGGGAGGGATTAGAACAATGTGGGAAAGCAGATTTGTTAATCATGGCCAGTTTCTATGGCGTTGCTGTGTCATATGCGGCGGGGGAGGCAGATTTGAGACGTGTGTTGGGTGAGAAACTGGAGGAGATGGGGGTGTTACCTGCGCAAGCTACTTCTGGTGTTTCTGGTGCGGATGCCATGAAGGACACTGCTATAGTGGCTCCTGCAACGGCGGCTTCGCTGGTGGCAGAGGCGAAAGCAACGGAGGTTGCTGGCGTTCTCGCCGCTGAGGCGGAGTTGGCCACTGGTTCTCTGGTGGGCGCTGTGTCCACAGAGGAACTCCGCTTAGCCCTCAGAATAAAAGAGGTTGAAACCAGAAATAAAGAGCTTGAGGTACAGGCCATGCATCTCCGTGTGAGAGCTCTGGAGCTAGAACAAAGCGCACCCGCAGCAGTTTCCACGCCCCGGTCTACCCACACATTCTCTGCTCCTGCAGGAAACGCATTCGATATCAGTAAACACATAGCACTGGTTCCTCCATTTCGTGAGTCAGAGGTGGACTCTTACTTTAGTGCTTTTGAACGAATCGCTGCGGCATTAAATTGGCCCAGAGAGTTTTGGTCCCTCCTGTTACAGTGTAAACTCGTGGGAAAAGCCCAGGAGGTTTGTGCCAGTTTAACAATAGAGCAAAGTTTGGATTATGAGATGTTAAAGAAAACTGTTTTGCAGGCTTATGAATTAGTGCCTGAAGCCTACCGACAAAAATTTAGGAACAGTGTGAAAACTGCCAGCCAGACCCACGTAGAGTTTGCGCGTGAGAAGAGTGTTTTGTTTGACAAGTGGTGTCATGCGTGTAACATTACCACGTTGGCCGAGATGAGAGAGTTAATGTTGCTGGAGGAATTTAAAAAGTGTCTTCCAGAGCGGATCGTTGTGTATTTGAATGAGCAAAAAGTGGTCTCATTAACGAACGCGGCGGTTTTGGCAGATGAGTTCATTCTGACTCATAAAAGTGTATTCACTGCGCCAGTCCGCAATCTCAGTTCTCCATCGGACTGGAGACCGAGATCTCCGCCCAGTCGGCGGCCGAGATCTCCCAAATTTGCGCGCAGCAGTCCAGTCCCTGTTGCTGGGGAGAATCGCGAGTGTTTCTATTGTCATGAGTCGGGTCATTTGATTGCAGGGTGTCCTGTCCTTAAACGGAAAGGATACGCGAAACCTCATAAAGGTCCTGCCGGTGTGGGTTTTATTAAGACCGCGTCCACACTTGAAAATTCTCCTGACTCAGCGGTAGAGCCGGTAATGGGTGGTGAAGTGGACCCCCGCTTCAGGCCATTCATTTCCCACGGCTTCGTTTCGTTGTCCGGAGATGAGAAGGAGAGAGTGCCGGTGACAATTCTCCGTGACACTGCCGCGTATCATTCGTTCATGTTAGATACTGTGTTGCCTCTGTCGTCGGAAACGTCGTGCAATTCTGATTTGTTGGTGTGGGGGATAAAAATGAGTGTGGTAAAAGCGCCACTGCACACGGTGCATTTGTTCTCGCCGTTAGTGACCGGTCGCGTTAAAGTGGCTGTGCGTCCGTCGTTCCCGATCGAGGGAGTTTCGTTCATTCTGGGGAATGATCTTGCCGGTGGGATTGTGTTTCCTCCGCCTGAAGTTGTTGATGTGCCTGTTTCTGCCTCCTCTGAGTCTACTGTGTTCCCTGCGTGCGCCGTTACGCGCGCTCAGGCTCGCAAAATGGGTGAAATTTGTGATTTGTCTGATTCATTCATGGCTACGTTAGATGAAAATGTGTCCCCTGTTTCTCCTTCTGTTAAAAGGGGGGAAGAGTGTAACGATGTGGGTGTGTCTGAACTTGGTGTTGAGTCTGATTTGAGTTTGAATGTAACGAAGGATGTGTTGGTGTCCGCTCAGGGAAAGGACCCATCTCTAGCTCAGTGTGTGTCTTCTGTGGGTATGAAAGATGAGTGTGAGCCTGTCTCTTTCTTCTTTGATGATGGTGTGTTGATGAGACGCTGGAACCCTGACTCGTCTGCAGTAAATACGGTGAGTCAAGTGGTCGTCCCAGGTGAATTTCGGCCACAAATTCTCAGCCTGGCGCACGATTCCAGTTTTGCTGGACATTTGGGCATTACAAAAACATACGATCGGGTTCTGCGTCATTTCTTTTGGCCGGGGTTAAAAACTGATGTAACGAAATATTGCCGGTCCTGTCACACATGCCAGATTGCGGGGAAGCCTAATCAGCTCGTGCCGCCAGCCCCCTTGCAGCCAATTCCTGTGCTTGGGGAGCCTTTTGAGCGTGTGTTGTTAGATTGTGTGGGACCATTGCCAAAAACTAAAACGGGTCAGCAATATTTGTTAACTATTATGTGTGCTGCTACTCGTTACCCCGAAGCCATCCCATTACGCACGATCAAAGCTAAACCCATCATCAAAGCTCTGACAAAATTCTTCTCAACTTTTGGGTTGCCAAAAATTGTACAAACTGACCAAGGTTCAAACTTTGTTTCGAGAGTTTTTCAACAAGTTATGAGAGAGTTAAACATTAAACATGTGAAATCTAGTGCTTACCATCCAGAAAGTCAAGGCGCACTGGAGAGATTCCATCAGACGTTAAAGTCGATGCTGAAGAAGGCTTGCTTGGAGTCCAGCCAGGACTGGGATGAAACACTTCCTCTCCTGCTGTTCGCTGTGCGAGAAACTTCTCAAGAGTCTCTAGGTTTTAGTCCGTGTGATCTGGTGTTTGGTCACACCGTGCGCGGTCCTCTGCGGCTCCTTAAAGAGAAGTGGCTGTCAGAGAAGCCTAGTCCAGAGCATAATGTCCTTGATTATGTGAGTTCGTTTCGTGAGCGTCTCCGCAATGTCTGTCAGTTGGCTCAGGAAAACCTGGCAAAAGTCCAAGGTAAAATGAAAAAACGGTATGATAAAAAGTCTGTGCTTCGTGTGTTTCAGCCGGGTGAAAAAGTGCTAGTGCTGCTCCCGCTACCGGGCTCCAGCTTGCACGCCCGATTTTCCGGTCCGTATGAAGTTGAACGTAAGCTGACTGACACAAATTATGTGATAAAAACTTCCGATCGTAAGCGTAAGTCTCGTGTGTGCCATGTGAATATGTTAAAAAAGTATGTTACCAGAGAGAGCTCCTCGACTCCGCCTCCTGCTGCTCCGGTGGTCTGTGTGCGTCCTGCTGTTCCTGCCGGTCCTCCACCGCTGTACAGACCAGCTGATGACGGGTTAGTAGAAAAAAGTGGTTCCATGCCAGTGGCTCGGTTGCCGAACACTGAGGTCTTAAATGACCTGGAGTCATTCCTGTCTCATTTGTGTCCTGCCGCTCGGGCAGATGTCATTCAGTTGATTTATGATAACATGTCTCTGTTTTCTGATCACCCTCGGCAAACATCTGTGTTGTGCCACGATATTGACGTGGAGGGACACAGGCCCCTAAAGCAGCACGCATACAGACTAAATCCCACAAAGCGGGTTCTTATGCAACAGGAGGTAAGTTACTTGGTTGAACATGGGTTAGCCGTTCCCAGCACGAGTCCCTGGAGTTCCCCGTGCGTCCTCGTCCCGAAGCCCGATGGCACAGCTCGTTTTTGCACAGACTACCGTAAAGTTAACTATGTGACAAAACCTGACTCTTTTCCATTACCGCGAATGGAAGACTGTATTGATCGTGTCGGATCTGCCCAGTTTGTAACTAAGTTAGACCTGTTAAAGGGTTACTGGCAGGTTCCTCTCACTCCGCGCGCATCTGAAATCTCCGCGTTTGTTACACCTGACAGTTTCCTTCAGTATACGGTAATGCCTTTTGGGTTGAGAAATGCGCCCGCTACATTCCAACGTCTTATGCAGACCGTGTTGGCTGGAGTAGAAAACTGTGAGGTTTATTTAGATGACGTCGTTGTGTATTCCTCCTCCTGGCCCAGCCATCTCCAAACCCTCTCCGTCGTTTTCCGTCGTCTCCGCGAGGCCTCTCTCACTCTCAACCTCGCTAAATGCGAGTTTGGGAAAGGGACGGTGACCTATCTCGGTAAACAGGTGGGACAGGGGCAGGTGCGTCCTGTAGAAGCCAAAATCCAGGCCGTCATTGATTTTCCCGCACCACAATCAAAGAAAGCTCTGCGCCGTTTTCTTGGATTGTGTGGCTATTACCGTGCGTTTTGTAGAAACTTTTCAGATGTTGTTGCTCCGCTTACGGCTCTTGTTAGTCCTCTGAAGCCCTTCGTGTGGTCCGACGCTTGCCAGGTCGCGTTCGAATCCGCTAAGGCGTTACTGTGTTCTGCGCCCGTCCTGGCCGCGCCTGTGTTCACACGGCCTTTCCAGCTGGAGGTGGACGCCAGCGCGTGCGGTGCTGGGGCTGTTCTCCTCCAGGCAGATGAAAGTGGGGTTGAGCACCCAGTCTGTTATTTCTCAAAAAAGTTCAACAAACATCAGGTAAATTACAGTACTATTGAAAAGGAAGCCCTCGCGTTGCTGCTGGCGTTGCAACATTTTGAAGTTTATGTCGGGTCCACTGTTCATCCAGTTATTGTGTTTACTGACCACAATCCTTTGATCTTTCTGTCGCAGATGCGTAACGCCAATCACCGCCTCATGCGGTGGTTTCTTCTCCTGCAGGACTTCAATATTGAAATTAAGTATAAAAAAGGTTTAGATAACGTAATCGCAGACGCATTTTCTCGCGCCGAGACTTAAGCATCTTTGGGGGAGATGCTTAACTCTTGGGGGTGTGGGGTGTTACGACCCAGGTCGTTATATGAGTGAGTGTGTGCATGTGTGTGTGTGTATGTGTGTTGGTCTTCCTGCTTTAGCAGTCCCCGCCGGTGACTCCTCCCCCTTGCAGCTGATTGGTGCGGCGGTTCTGAGTTGGCAGTGGATTGGTGCGGCACCTGGGGAGCGGCCTGTCCCGGATATAAAAGCTGCAGGTCTGGCAGTCCGCGTGGTGGATCAGAGCGAGGCAGAGACCATGCGAGCTTCCTCCACATCACCCAACCAGCCACTTTGTGTTACTTTGTGTTTTCTCCGTAGGGGTGGGCCGCCATTTGAGTTGATCCCTTTTTCTCCTGTTTTTGGTTAAGTTAGGGAGGTCAGTTTGTGTTACGTTATTTTGGTATTTCTTTGTAGGTAAGTTTATCCTCCCCAGTTAGTTTCCTTTTGTTTGTTGTTTTGGCCTGGGCTCACCCTGAAGCCATTTAAGTTTGTTAATATTTAGTTTGTCACAAATAAATCTTTATTGCATTCATTGATCCCGGTTGTGGCACTTGAGTTTTGTGGAGTGGAGCTTATTTCATGTTGGACCTCAGACACCCCTAGCTGGGGTCGTAACAGAGCGGGTTACAGAGCCGGTTGGATTTCCAGCATCAACGCTCCACCACTACTACTAGTCAAGAGGAAACACTACTCGCTCCTCTCTGCCTCTCACTGCAGTTCTCTGACTACTACCACTACTACTAGTCTACTACTACTACTACTACTAGTACCACTACTACTAGTGTAGAGGAAACACTACTCCGCTCCTCTGCCTCTCACTGCAGTTCTCTGACTACTACTACTACTACTAGTACCACCACTACTACTAGTCTAGGTAAACACTACTCCGCTCCTCTCACTGCAGTTCTCTGACTCAGCAGCTGCGTCGCCAATTCCTCCTGTTCCTGTAAAAAGGTGTAAATCACGGAACGCCAGGGTCAAGATGGGTGTAAATTTCCGCCCTTTTTCCCGTCAGGTTTTGGCTTGAAAGATCCCAAATTTGGCGGAGAAAAGTGTGTACGCACAAAACGAGGGGAAAAGGGTGTAAAAAAAGGTGTATCCACAATGATAAATGAGGCCCCAGATGAAGTGTTTCCTCCTGCTCTGTATCATCACTAGATCAAGACTCCAGCTCCTTCTTCTCTGCTCAGTCTTCATCCATACATACCAGCCTCCATGTCAACACAGTGATACAACAGTGTGTGTGTGAGAGCCATGTAATGTCCATGTGTGATGCTGCTCTGACCCCCCTCCTCCTTTCAGGGTGGAGCCTGCTGGAGTCCAGTTCTTGACACCAGGTCCGAGGAAGTGTAAGTCTGTTTTACTTTGATTCATGGAAACGAGGGATGCACATGTTTCACCGTTAACCGATAACAAGAACTTTGACCGATTAATACTATGTTTTTTTTATTATCTCCTTGTCGTCAACTCATGGGGGCGTCGACATGTGTAGGTTTCAGTCATGTTTCGCGGTAAAAAGTTCCACAGGAGAACTGACAGTGTGCAGCAGGTGAAGACCATACATGTAGCTACAGGACATAGATCCTGTAACTACAGCACTGAAAAAAATGAATAAAATAAATAAAAGAGGACGCTGCTGCAGCTCTCCTGCAGCTCCACAGCAGCTCTGCTGTTCCTTCATCCTGGTGTTTGGCTGCACTTTGTAACTACAACAGTTCTACACTGGACGACCTCCATATGAGCGATCAGCTGAGACAGAGCAGAGTGGATGTGGCGCTGATCAGCTGTCACAGCGCACGCCGCCAGCGTCGTAATCTTATCGGTTAATAATCGGTTAACAAGCGTCCGTTATCATCTCTAATGGAAACAAAGCAGCACATTCAACCATCTTCACACTGTCACATCACTGACCTCATGAGTCTTCATCAAACTGTCAATAACTGATCAATGATCAATAACTGCAGCTGTGTCTTGTTCTCTCCATCAGATTCCTGTCCACTCACAATCGACACAAACACAGTGCACACAGAGATCAAACTGTCTGACGACAACAGGAAGGCGACATGGGTGGAGGAGGATCAGTCTTATCCTGATCATCCAGACAGATTTGACCAGTATCGTCAGCTGCTGTGTTTAACTGGTCTGACTGGTCGCTGCTACTGGGAGGTCGAGTGCAGAGGAGACGCTGATATATCAGTGAGTTACAGAGGAATCAGCAGGAAAGGAGGCTGTTATGACTGTTTGTTTGGAGGGAACAATCAGTCCTGGAGTCTGAACTGCTCTGGTGATGGTTACTACATCAGGCACAACACTACTACTTACTACATCACCACCTCCTCCTCCTCTGTCTCCAACAGAGTAGCAGTGTATGTGGACTATCCTGCTGGCTCTCTGTCCTTCTACAGAGTCTCCTCTGACTCACTGATCCGCCTCTACACCTTCAACACCTCCTTCACTCAACCTCTGTATCCTGGGTTTGCACTCTACAGACCTGGTTCCTCAGTGTCTCTGTGTTGAGTGAATCAGAGTCTCCTCCTGTCACAGAAACCTTCTCTCTGTTGAACAGACAGTTCCGTCTCTGTCTCTCACTCACGTTGTCACAGGACAGAGATGAATACAGTTTAATGATGAACTCAGCGTCATGGTAACAGAAAAATCACTGGGACCTGAAAAACAAGAAGAAGTTTATGAGAATCACTGAGAAGAGTTTTAAAAATCAACTGATTTAATCCATGAATGTAAATAATCTGATGTGAAATAAACAAAAACGTGATTTAATAAAGAATCAGTAAATAAATGAATTAATAAACAAACATATAGTACATGTCAATATTTATTACTGGATTATTTTGAGATTCATTTCCTGGCAGATTTTAATTCATTCATCAGGTTTTGACTAAAACGTCTCTCCATAGGCGTCAGCGTCTTATTCTGAAGTTGTTCACTGCTGCCAATGTGTGACTTTACTTTGTACATTGTTTATCAGTTGTTTTTCTCCAGTTGTTAAAGGGATAGTTCACCCAAAATTCAAATTTCCCTAACCCTCATTATCTACTCACCCTCATGTCGACTAAGAGCTGTGAGAATTTTCAGAGTTCTCCGTTCCTTCTCTGAGTTACGGGGGGGTCCAGGCAGCAGGATTTGTCCATATAATGGTTGTCAATGGACACCACTTTTCTTCATCCAAAAAGACACCAGCAAACATCCAAATAACTCCATACTGCTGGTCTGTAATGTCCCTCTTGTATTGAAGCCCAAACATGAGAAATTGTTCCCAAATAAATGAAATAAGTCTATATTTTCAGCTTGTTTGTAGCGGAAGCTCCCAGTGTCTCAGTTCACTGCTCTTCCTGTGTCAAAACCACAACTTTGTATGATACAAAACATCCGTTACAAGACCACAAACGAGAAGTAAAAAGCAACAGCAAATCAACCTCAGAAAAGCAAATTGATCTGCTGTTTACGCTTTATAAGCGGCTGTTAGCTATCTTGTTGGCAGGTTCTGCTCCGTGATCTTGTGACCTCGGGTCTCCAGCTGCTCTCGGCCCCGGAGACAGAGCCGTGGCCGATGGTTTGATCTGACAATCAGAGTTAAACGGCACCGCAGACAGGACAGCGTGTGGAAAACACAGGTCAAGGCTGCTTGTGTCTACTCTACTAGCTATGGTTGATTTTAGAAATGTAATGCTGCCAAGTAGACCCCGTTTCCATTAAATACGGTATAAGGTAATCTGATAACGTGTTTTTTCTTTTTTTTTAAAGTATATTTTTTGGCTTTTTCATGCCTTTATTAGATAGTACGGTGGAGTGTGACAGGAAATGGGAGGCAGAGATGGGGGGATTGACATGCAGTATAGGGCCGTCCGACGCGGGATTCGCCTACAGCGAGGACTGTAGCCTCAACACATGGGGCGGGTGCTCTACCAACTGAGCTAAACACCGCCCCATAACATGTTTTTTCTAACCAACTCACTCAGTATAGGACAAATCGCCTTGTTGTTTACAACTACTTCCGGGTAGAAAACGAGCATTCGAACAATAAAACCAATATAATATAAATATAAAACCAATTATTGGACTTAAACATTACTATTTTTGTGTGCACATTTTGTAATTAAACATGGTTATATATGGTCATAGATTAGCCGGGCTAGCGGTTACCTGTTTAACTTGTGTAACTCAGTGACTCAATAAACGTTCCATAAAAAAAATTCTCCAGCAGATATCTGAGTTACAACATGACTGAGCTACTGGAGTAGTTTCATGTCGTGTCCGACAACGAGAGGGTTTTAACAGCTGACGTCCTGATGTTAGCTTAGCTACCGCTGTTAGCTTAGCTGCCGTTAGCTGTCCCTGTCAGCTGCAGCCACTGATGCTTAGTAGATGCCGTAATTCCGGTAAAAACGGAATAAATACAACACATAGCAACACGAAACACACACACAGAAATAGTAATGTTTCTTCAATGATTTCAGATTTGTCTAAACGGTGATAGGGTGTGAAAAATATGATTTATATAGCTAAACTCTCGTTTGTTACTACTGTTCCCATTCAAATTACGTTCTGGTTTTCTACCCAGAAGTGGAATTCGGTCTATTCTGTAGTTCCATAAACAGGAGGTTAGGGTAATGGCAGTCTGGCCTGCCGGATGTGCGCTGCTGCGATTAGCCTCTGATTGGTCGGAACGAGCCACCCGGCGGAAGTCCCGCCTCCGTGTTGCAGCATTCACAGTCCACCCGGTAAAGGGAAACATCAACAAACAACAACAGGAACAGAACCGTGGATCTATTATACATCTGTGTCTTGAATTGAACAGAAGATGAAATGTCCGTCAGCGGTTGCCGACCGCCGTTAAACTGAACAAAAGAATAAATATTTGTAAACGGTTGCCGGCCGTCGTTACACCGAGGACCGAAATCCAGTTTCCAACTGGCAATATTTTGCAAGCGCGCCGTTACTACGCCGTTGCTACGGCACCGACCAAGGCGATTGTGATTGGTTGAAAAAATTCCAAACGACCGGAGCGTTTTTTTCTCTGATCGCAGAATCATAGGCGGACGAGCCAGACTCTCCTTCTTCTTTGGAGGAGAGTCTGGCGAGCGAGACTAGGGTTATGGTAGTCTGGCCTAACGGAAGTGCGCTGCTGCGATTAGCCTCTGATTGGTCGGAACGAGCCACCCGGCGGAAGTCCCGCCTCCGTGTTGCAGCTTTCACAGTCCGCCCAGTAAAGGGAAACATCAACAAACAACGACAACAGGAACAGAACCGTGGATCTATTATACATCTGTGTCTTGAATTTAACAGAAGATGAAATGTCCGTCAGCGGTTGCCGACCGCCGTTAAACCGAACAAAAGAATAAATATTTGTCAACGGTTGCCTAGCCGCTAACACGGCGGACCGAAATCCAGTTTCCAACCGGCAATATTTTGCAAGCGCGCCGTTACTACGACGTTGCTACGGCGCCGATCAAGGCGATTGTGATTGGTTGAAAAAATTCCAAACGGCCGGAGCGTTTTTTTCTCTGATTGCAGAATCATAGGCGGACGAGCCAAACTCTCCTTCTTTGGAGGAGAGTCTGGCGAGCGAGACTAGGGTTATGGTTATAGGGAGTTAGGGCGAGTATTTGAGCATTTTTTTTTTTTTTTTAAAGTAACTGCTTGTTACTTACCTACCTGGCGGTCAACTTGGCTGTGGCTTCATCCCAGGTCAGCTCGAGGTAAACTGTTCTTCAACGTAGCTAGCAGAGAGCTGAGTCATTGTTGCTACGCTAAACTGCTAAGCTAAATAAGTTATATTCAACCTAACAGAGTAAAAATGAAAAACAACCAGGAACCGGAAATGAAACGATAAGGACTCAAAAACTCTGGTACTGATCCAGGTGTCTCTGAGGACAACGTCTACGAGTCTGAACCGAGAAGAGACGAGGTTCTGATGGAGGATTTACTCTGCTAGCTCGCTAGCTATGCTATCTACCGGTGCTTCGTAGCGGGAGTCCCGTCCTGTCGCCTGGCAACCATTTCAACCGTCACTACTGTGCATCATAAAAACTACTTTAGTACGATTTTTCAGTCTGTTGTGGTTTGAACTGTTGTTAAAATGAAACGAGCTGAAACACAAGACATTTCAAAGTATCTTCCACAACGTCCATGTGTTTTGTTTGTTTTCCAGGCATACAACTGAAAATAATCTACAATACTAGTTACTTACAGTAACGTTGTGTGGCAGGGACACCGAGTAGGAAAGGAATACTTGGATACTTGGATTGTTTCGGTGGCATTTTGTAAAGTGTAACCTTATAAATAAATAAATAAATAAATAAATAAATAAATAAATAGAAAAGTTTCCTCTGCCCACAGCTACAGCAGGTATATTCATATCATCCAAGCTTACTTAAAAAAAAAAAAAAAAAAAAAACATTGAAAATTTTGAAAAGTAGTTACTAAACCTCCATAAATTAATTTTCCTTTGGGGTTAATAAAGTAAATCATATCCTAAAGTCCAAAATTTAGTTGTAGATAACCCTATTTTCTCATTATTATTCATTAATCATACTCTATAACAAATACATGCTTTCTTTTTATTGCTATTGCTCTTTATTATCTGTGCTACACTTCCTTTGCTGTTGTCTGCTGCTGCAACCTTGGAAATCCTCCACTGTGGGACAAATAAAGGGTGATCTTAGACCTAACCCCTAACCCTAAATAAACTTACATAATATTATTTATACGTAGTATTTCTAATAGTTGTTCTGCCTGGCTTTCTGGAGACGAGCACAGCTGTGATGTTTGTCTTTGCCTCATAAAGCAGGTCAAAGGTCAGAGAAGAGGCCTTGAACTGAGTCCACCGGCAGCAGAGACATTTACAAACCACTGTCTATTCTTACCGCTCACATGATGGACCTATTTCTGTGCTGTTAGGTAGGGAGGAGGGGGGGGGGCAGATGATCTATCGGATGACAGATAAATGAACACACACGCAGACAAAAACATCAGTCATATATATTTTAATTTTTTTTTAGAAAAAATAGTTTATAAATCATGCAGTCGGTACATCTCTGGAGCCATCTCACATTCAACACATCATCATCATCATCATCATCATCATCATCATCATCATCATCATCATCATCATCATCATCATCATCATCATCATCACAAACACTCCCCACATGAAACTCAGATTAGAACCGTTCTCTTTAAAAGCAGTGATTATAGTTCTTTCTTACGTGATCGTCTCAAAACCAATATTTACACTTGAACTAAGTCATAAATATGATAAAATGAGAATAATGTTTACAAATGCAGATAAATACGCTGCCAGGAGCCCAGGAGGAGGCACTGTATCTATTCAACAGCTGAGAGATGAAAGTAAAAACTCTTCACTTTGACTTCAGCTCAAAACACAGAAGAATAAAAACTATTTCTTTCCTTCTTTGAGCTGCAGCGTTCAGACACTGGGCTGGACCGCAGCTGCTGCTACTTCCTGTTTGAGATCAACCAATAACAACTCTTATAATAACCATAATATAATAATACATCAGCTAAAAGCAGCATCAATAACAATAGCTTGAAGATTTGTATTTATCAAGGTTTCAAACCAGAGATTTGATTTTCTGTCACAGTCTAAACATCGTCACTGTCTCAGTCTCGTATCATCATCATGTCTCTGTTTGTGTATTTATATACAACAAATACATCACATTGTTGGTGACAGTGGGTTTTCTTTTCACACTTGCTCAGCTGCATTTTAAAAATAACACTAACACTTCTCTTATTGCACACATGAGAAAAAACAACAACACCCTTTAGCTTTGTAATAATTCAGCAACTCTTATGTCCAGCATCGCTCTCTAATAATAATAATGATGAGAGCATAGTGTAGCAGGAAGAAGAAGAAGAAACAAAACACTGCCCCCTACTGAGCAAAACAACAACTAGACACGTGTTGAGCACCGTGTGAAGGTGTGTGTACTCCTGATAGTTACAGTACAGTTTAACCTGCCTCTGCCCTTTACTCTTAGATTTATATTTATATATTCTACTATAATATACAACA
The DNA here is from genome assembly GCA_030347415.2 of Decapterus maruadsi. Lineage (NCBI taxonomy): Eukaryota > Metazoa > Chordata > Actinopteri > Carangiformes > Carangidae > Decapterus > Decapterus maruadsi. Next base: position 28,172,558 of record CM064902.1, read on the forward strand.
TGTGTTTGTCTGTGCAGATGAAAACGTCTTTAAAGGGATAGTTCAACATTTAGTCAAACTGTCCCATCACCATAATCCCTATAGTCATAGCAGTAGGTTCGTTACCTTTAATTGTCGGTGCAAGCTATTTTTAGAACGGCGGAGCAGAGCCGTGAGCTGCTCAGAGCTACGCTACGGAGGCTCATGGGATTTCTTGGTTTCCCTCATCAAACTCATCAAATACACAATCCAACAACTCCACAACGCTCTGGTGGACAAGTTGTGACCTGCACATTCACCACACTATGAGATAATAACACAACGTTACCGCACAGAGTTGGTTTAGAGGGAGATTAATGTAAAACCTCTGATGCACGTTGCCTTCAGGGACAGTTGTTCATCAACAGTCTCTGTATTTCCCTCAAAAACAACTCTGTGTGGTAACGTTGTGTTATTATCTCATAGCGTGGTGAATGTGCAGGTCACAACTTGTCCACCAGAGCGTTGTGGAGTTGTTGGATTGTGTATTTGATGAGTTTGATGAGGGAAACCAAGAAATCCCATGAGCCTCCGTAGCGTAGCTCTGAGCAGCTCACCGCTCTGCTCCACCGTGCTAAAAACAGCTTGCACTGACAATTAAAGGTAATGAACCTACTGCTATGACTATAGGGGTTATGGTGATGGGACAGTTTGACTAAATGTTGAACTATCCCTTTAAAGATTAACAATCTATATGTTCATTTGTTTAACAGGAGTCGTGACACCAGCGATATGGATTTAAGTTTCCTGTTGTAACGACGTTGACTTTACAACAGGAACAGAGTGAAAATATGTTTGGTTAAAGGTAGATTACAATAAAAAGGCTGAGTGCAGATATAAACCAGCCAATAAAAGTAATGGATCCCTAACAACACACTGACATTTACACTGTTTGATGTTTGATGGGGAGTTTGAAGTCACAGCTGGTTTTAGATACCTGAGCAGAACCTGGTCAGTCGGATCAGATCTGGTCTGAGTTGTTGTGTTGTGCCCTTCGTCACAGACCGTCATCAAGGTTTCTTAGTGTATTTGTATTGGACCCTGGTCGCACAGCGATTGGTGCAGCCGACTGTGTCATCACATCATCATCATCATCAAAGTCTGAGGCCCCTGTTGTTGACACGACAACGCTCGCAGATAAACAGCTAAAATATTTCATCAGATGTGCCTTTTGTTTAGACGGCGACGGCGTTTTGGTGACGCTGCCTCCTCGGCGCCTGGCGTGCTACAACACTGAAGTCAACAGACTTTTGCATCGCTGTGTGCACGCAGATTTCCACGCCAGAAACGCTCGTCTAAACGCAAAATAAAAAGTGAGAACGCCGCTTTACACTGCAAAAACTCAAATATTTCCATTAATATTTGTCTTATTTCTAGTCAAAACTAAACTCTTCCCACTTAAAATAAAACATTAACTAGTTTTTAGATTATTTTCTTTAGTTACAAACTAAATTTCACTTGAAATAAGTGGAAAAATCTGTGAAAGAAAAACCACTATCAGATTTTTCTACTTTCCCTTTGTTGTGTTGTCTTCTGCTCTAAATGAATAGAAACTAGAGGTTTTCTGACTCTTTCTCATCGTTTTCAGACCAAATAACTGATCAATTAATCGATATAATGATGAGATAGTTGCGTGGTGTCGTTGTCATTCACTACGTCTGGTCCATGTTGTGTACACGCTCCATAAAGAGGCGTTTTATTTTGAAGGGCGCCGTGCCGTCTTTTCAAATTAAAGGTCAGCGCAGGTTCACAGGTTTACAGATGTGATGTCACGCCTGCTGGACCAATCAGGACCGACAGCGGCGCTGGCTCCGCCTCTCGCTCAGCGCAGCGCCAGGCGGCTCTCGGTGCCGGAGGCGTGGAGCACGGCGGTGGATCTGACCTCAGATCAGGTCGCTGGAGGGAGTTTGGTCGTCGCAGAGAAATAAAAGGCACTGACATGAACATTCAGCTGAACTCAGGTCGTCTCCATGGGGACGTCACCGTTACTTGTTTCATCGCGGTATTAAACGCCACAATTAATTGATCGTAAATATTCCTAAATACCAGTGGAATTTTGTGTTTACGTTTCCATGGTTTCGGCAGTCGCAGTAAATGCATGGATTGATTTTGTAAAACGCACGGATCATCACAGCGGCTTTTAACAATAGACACAAATGGACGTCCGTGTTACAAAAGCCAGCGTTAAAAGATCCATGCGTTTACCGTATCTATGACAACGACTGAAAACCATGGAAACGTAAACGTACAATTCCAGCGGAAACGCAAAACCAGCTTCCGGCGGTTTTGACGCTGTGATTATTTCTGTGACGATAACCGTGACATCCCTCGTCGCTACGCTCGTCTCCGTCCTCTGGTGTTGGCATCGGGCGTCTGTGTGTGTGTGTGTGTGTGTGTGTGTGTCTGTGTGTGTGTGTGTGCGTGCGTGCAGCAGGGGGCGGGGCTACGTGTGGTGGACCTCGTGGAACATCAGCTCTCGGGGGATGGCGGTCTCGGCGCCGTAGACCTTGGAGGCTCGGCGCTCGAACGCCGACACCATCTGCTTCACCACCTCGTCGAAGAAGACGTGAGCCAGCTGGGAGTGGAGCAGCGAGCGGAACTCGAAGGAGATCTGAGGGGGGGGGGGCAGAAGAGGGGGGGGGGGGGGGGCAGGGGGGGTAGAGTTACTGAACTGTACACACGTACCCACGTCAGAGGGTGAAACTGATCCAGAGACAGTTACTCAGACACGTGGAAGCAGCAGCTCATGGAGACTCAGCGGCTTCTTGGCTTCAGACTATTATTGATCAATAATCGATCAGTTCTGACCCACTGAGCAGAAACACATCTCTAACTGATCCAGACCTTCTATGTACTTTTCTTTTATTTCTCTTTCTTTCTCTCTGCACTTATGGATTCTTTTGTATTTTACTTCCTCTGTACTTCGTCTTTGAGAGCTGTAAAAGTACGACGGAGTATTAGAGTCGCATTGAGAGAGAAAGACTTCCAGAATAATGTCGTTAATTTACGAGAAAAAGTCGTAAATTTATTAGAATAAAGTCGTAAATTTATTAGAATAAAGTCGTTAATTTACAAGAAAAAGTCGTAAATTTATTAGAATAAAGTCGTAAATTTACAAGAAAAAGTCGTAAATTTATTAGAATAAAGTCGTAAATTTATTAGAATAAAGTCGTAAATTTATTAGAATAAAGTCGTTAATTTACAAGAAAAAGTCGTAAATTTATTAGAATAAAGTCGTAAATTTACAAGAAAAAGTCGTAAATTTATTAGAATAAAGTCGTAAATTTATTAGAATAAAGTCGTAAATTTATGAGAAAAAGTCGTAAATTTATTAGAATAAAGTCGTAAATTTATGAGAAAAAGTCGTAAATTTATTAGAATAAAGTCGTAAATTTACGAGAATAAAGTCGTAAATTTACGAGAATAAAGTCGTAAATTTACGAGAATAAAGTGGTGAATTTACGAGAATAAAGTTGTACATTTACGAGAATAAAGTGGTGAATTTACAAGAATAAGGTCATAAATTTACGAGAATAAAGTCGTACATTTCCTACGAGAAAAAGTCATAACAATAAGAGAAAAAGTCGTACATTTACGAAAATAAAGTCATAAATTTATGAGAATAAAGTCGTACATTTCATATGATATGAGAAAAAAGTCATAACATTGTGAGAAGAAAGTCATAAATTTACGACTTTATTCTCGAAGTTTGTGATTTGTCAATGTGGGCCTAATACGCCATCGTAGTAAAAGCGCTGTATAAATAAAGTGTATTATCATTACAGTTAAAGGAGTAAATGTACTTCATTACATTACTTGAGTAGTTTTTTTGAGGATCTGTACTAGAGTCTTTGTTTTTACACCAGGTCCTGAGCGGTTGCTGGTGACCAGCTGCGGTCGTGGATCATGTGACGGAGACAGAGAAGCGTTTCATCCACTCACAGAGAAGTCCACGGTGCAGGTGCGAGGGTAACCAGGGAGACCGGGGCTGAAGCGCCAGGACGTCTCCAGGTGGTTGAAGAGTTTCCCCTCCGAGCAGGAAGCCTGACGACACAGTGAGGAAACACAGTCTGTCACACTGGGGGGGGGGTGGGGGGGGGGGTCCAGATGTTTTCAGGTTCTACATGTTCAGGTTTTTAAGATCAAACGGCTCAGGTATGAAAACATGAGATGAGGGAGGAGGAAATGATCGGAGTTTATGCTAGAAATGATGTCCAAAACAACGTAATCATCCTTTAAATATGGACTCTGATGGCTTTCTGTTGTAGGTGCAGGTGTTACCTTGACCATGTGGGGGCGCACCGTGGTGACCAGGGAGGTGTAGTTCTCCACCACGGGGGGGAAGCCCACCGTCAGCTTGGCCTTGCAGAAGCCCGACCTCTTGAACACCACGTCAGACTTCTTGCACCAGGGGACAAAGTGTTTGTAGTTCTCCACGCCGGCCACCACGTCATAGATCTCCTGCATGGAATACCTGGAGGGGGGGGGGGGGGCAGGAGGAGGGGAGGGGGAGAACCATGAGGACCTGCAGCGCTGCACGTCAGGAAGCAGGTGAAGGTCAGTGATGATGACACAACACAACACAACACAACACAACACAACGCTACACAACGCTGCTGGTGACCGGGTCAGTGTGGAGCAGAGAGGAATTAACCAACCCCCCCAGGTCAAATGAAAGGTCACTGGGGGCTGATTTTTGGCGAGCAGGTGTATCTCTGGGTAAACTCTGGATGTCCAGAGTTTCAGAATAAAAGTCATTTTTTTGGATCCATGATGCGTTTTAACAACATCCATGACTCTTCATATCACCATGAAACTTCCCAACTTCATCTCTCACATTAAGACTAATATTTTTTGTATTACAAGTTTTCTCAAATTTATGAAATGAGGCGATATGTGATGAAATATGAGCTAATTTGCATAGATTTACATGACTGAAATCTGAACCTACTTTCTAAATTCTTGTTTTATTTTGTTGACTCATCAGAGTCTTTAGTTTTTCCAGAGGAGGATTGTGGATATCTCTGTTTATCACTCTGTAAATGAGAAAATACTGTCACTAGCCCTTTAAAACATCTAATTTAGCTTTTTTTGTTTTTGTTTTTTAGGAATAAAATGTGGTATGAATGATGTGTCAACAACCTCCTCTCAGATACAGACAGGGATAAAGGCTAATGAATGAGGCTGTGTGTGTGTGTGTGTGTGTGTGTGTGTGTGTGTGTGTGTGTGTGTGTGAGCCGCTCTATTCATAGCAGCAGATTTAGTGATGATGACCTCTGGCCGGGACACGGAGTGCGTCACTCACTCTGACTGGAAACTGTCTCTCACACACTGATCTGTACCGATGGTTTTCATGCATCCCATAATAAGCTGTCTGTTTGGGGGTTTCTGTGATTGTGCACCATCCATAAACTGTTATTATTATTATGGGATGTACTGGCAGTGACAGCAGCGTGGGGGCCCTCATGCACAGCGGAGTGTGTTGATGCCGGTCAGAGACTCAGTCTGATCCTCACTGTGACACGTTGACCTTCACAGAGAGGACGGACAAACTGATACATGAGCAGAAACGGAAAATAACTGACCTACATTTGTTGGAAACAGACAGAAAATGATTATAAACTTCTTTTTAGACACTGTAGAGGAATAAAGGCTCTGACTGTGATACAACTTATTATACATGTGCAATGACATAAACTTCCTCCTTCCATATGATATCATCCCATGACTTGGTCTTATCTTGTCTTAAAGGAGTCATCACCAGGAAATCGCAATTTCTCTTGTTAAAACATGCATATTGGTGTTTGACCTCAGTTGAAACTTGCCTGAAAAGCTGGAGTTTGAAAGCGGCGCCGTTTTTTTGCTTCGGCTCTTTCTCCGAACAGGAATAGCACACAATGGTGTGCCTTCCTAAAGCACGAGATCTTTGATTCTGCTCCGACGATTACCTCACCGTGGAGGCTACTGCCTCTTTCACCACCCAACCCCGGCCCGTCCGCTACCTGGAATCGCCGAAGCGGTACCAGGGGGCTGTTTATGTTTTGGAGTCTGCATGCAGGCAAGCCCCCCCGGCTCTGTCCTTCCTGCGGCGAATCAACGCGTGCCTCATTACATATTATACAATGCACATCCGGACCAGATCCAGACCAGTCAAAACCTCGTGTGATAAAGTCGCGGTACGAAAAAGGGTCAGAACAAGCTCAATGTTTGATTTTTTTTTTTCTAATACGTTTTACGAATTGATCCAAAGCGATCCAAGGGGGGCTGGATACGTAAAAAACCAGGTTATGACTCCTTTAAATGCATAAATGCTAATCTGCGTATTATTTTTCTCCTTTACGGCTGATTTTCCGATAATGGCGATCATACAAACCAACAGAGCAACGACTTCTCTGTGTCTCCTACTGGACACAGATGTTTGAGGCAGGACGGCTCCACATCTGGCTGAGCTACAGACAAACCACTGGTCTCTCTCTCTCTGTGTGAAGGCCCAAGTGTCGCACTTTCAATCCAACAATAACCAGGTTGCTGTCACTCATTGTTCTGGAGACAGACACACAACATGCAACGATGCCACACTGGTCCTGGTATCAGCTGCTCCACGTGGCGTCGGTCTGAACGCTCTGCCGCCTGCAGCTCCTGACGTTTACACTCCACAGTGAGTCTGCTGCACACCAACACACACACACACACACCAACACACACACACACACACACACACATAAACACACACACACACGCCGCTCACCCGATGATGCGTCTCTCCGAGTACTCCTTCCTCTTGGAGAAGGACTCGGCCAGGTTGAAGAAGCTGCGCGCCGGCATCATGGCGCCGGCGCCCGGCGAGGCCACGCTCAGGGGGGGGGGCGCCCGCGTCATCAGGATCCCACATGACGACAGATACCTGATCACGGAACACACAGCACCGTCACCATGGAGACCAGCTGCATCGGCACGGGACCGGTGCAGAACTGACCGTAACCATTAAACTGTAAAACGTTAATAAAAGTTAAAACATCAGTCAGTGTTTGTCCAACCAGACGACGACGTCCTCTAACGTCTTGTTTTGTCCTCAAACCACAGAGACTCAGTTTATCGTCATGAAGGAACAAAGAAACAGAAATATTCACATTGAAGAAGCTGAAGAAGAATCTGGAGCTTTACTTACTTCATCTTATTTTAGTAACACTTTTGTACTATTCTTATTTCTTATTATTCTTTAACTCATTGTCCAGTTGTTGTTGTTGTTGTTGTTGTTGTTGTTGTTGTTATTGTTTTATGTCTTGTATGTGCAGTCATTATGTAAACCAGAGTTCTGTTCGATCTGATTCTGTCAGAAACCTGTCACTCAACGCTGCAGCTCATCCAGATGTTCCTCTGAGAACAGCTGCTGTTGCCCTGACAACAACACAGTGACATCAGTGAGAGTGAACCTATATAATTATGCTGCTGCTGCTGCTTTAACCTCTTTAATTAAAGACTTAACGAGGACAGGAAGGCCTCGTTAGGAGGTCAGGGGTCAATCAGCCACACGGAGCCAGAGCCAGGGCTGGATGTAGATCAGTGTCCCAGGAGGACAGGAGGACAGGAGGACAGGCTGTACTGCAGGAGGACAGGAGGACAGGCTCTACTGCAGGAGGACAGGAGGACAGGCTCTACTGCAGGAGGACAGGCTCTACTGCAGGAGGACAGGCTCTACTGCAGGAGGACAGGAGGACAGGAGGACAGGCTCTACTGCAGGAGGACAGGCTCTACTGCAGGAGGACAGGAGGACAGGCTCTACTGCAGGAGGACAGGAGGACAGGCTCTACTGCAGGAGGACAGGAGGACAGGCTCTACTGCAGGAGGACAGGCTCTACTGCAGGAGGACAGGAGGACAGGCTCTACTGCAGGGGGACAGGAGGACAGGCTCTACTGCAGGAGGACAGGAGGACAGGCTCTACTGCAGGAGGACAGGCTCTACTGCAGGAGGACAGGCTCTACTGCAGGAGGACAGGCTCTACTGCAGGAGGACAGGCTCTACTGCAGGAGGACAGGAGGACAGGCTCTACTGCAGGAGGACAGGCTCTACTGCAGGAGGACAGGAGGACAGGAGGACAGGCTCTACTGCAGGAGGACAGGAGGACAGGCTCTACAGGAGGACACTGCAGGAGGAGGACAGGCTCTACTGCAGGAGGACAGGAGGACAGGCTCTACTGCAGGAGGACAGGAGGACAGGAGGACAGGCTCTACTGCAGGAGGACAGGAGGACAGGCTCTACTGCAGGAGGACAGGAGGACAGGAGGACAGGCTCTACTGCAGGAGGACAGGAGGACAGGCTCTACTGCAGGAGGACAGGAGGACAGGCTCTACTGCAGGAGCACAGGAGGACAGGAGGACAGGCTCTACTGCAGGAGGACAGGAGGACAGGCTCTACTGCAGGAGGACAGGCTCTACTGCAGGAGGACAGGAGGACAGGCTCTACTGCAGGAGGACAGGAGGACAGGCTCTACTGCAGGAGGACAGGAGGACAGGAGGACAGGCTCTACTGCAGGAGGACAGGAGGACAGGCTCTACTGCAGGAGGACAGGAGGACAGGCTCTACTGCAGGAGGACAGGAGGACAGGCTCTACTGCAGGAGGACAGGAGGACAGGCTCTACTGCAGGAGAGTGACTTGTCCTCCTGTGTCTGGCTGACGTCCAGGACACCTGAGTCCCTCTGTGTCCCTGTGTCCCTCTGCGTCTCTCTGTGTCCCTCTGTGTCCCTCTGCGTCCCTCTGTGTCCCTCTGCGTCCCTCTGTGTCCCTCTGTGTCCCTGTGTCCCTCTGTGTCCCTCTCTGTCCCTCTGTGTCCCTCTGCGTCCCTCTGTGTCCCTCTGTGTCCCTCTGTGTCTCTCTGTGTCCCTCTGTGTCTCTCTGTGTCCCTCTGTGTCCCTCTGTGTCCCTCTGTGTCCCTCTGTGTCCCTCTGTGTCTCTCTGCGTCCCTCTGTGTCCCCCTGTGTCCCTCTGTGTCTCTCTGTCCCTGGCAGGGCCGCAGTCTGGCAGCACAGCTCAGCTCTCAAGGTATAAGATTAGATTTAACTATTAAATGACGTCACAGCTGGCGTCCTGCCTGCAGCGGTATCACTGTCATCACCATCATCATCATCACCATCATCATCATCGTGTCGTTAGCTTCAACCCACCGAGCCTATTCCATGCGGCGGTGACGCTGCTGCGCTGCTGTCGCTCCACCACAGACAGAGACACCGTCCACTACAGGCTGACATGTGAGACAGCAGCTGAGGCCGACCTGGCATTGACCTCACACTGAGCTGCAGCTCCGCTCCACAGTCTGCACATTACATCCCATCAGAAAGGACAATACCAACACACTGTAAACTAATTATAACAACACTAGTTTACAGACGGTACCATGTCAAACTGCAGTGAGTTTAATGAAGGTCAAAGTCAGCTTTAACGCGCTGTGATGGACGCAGCCAGCTGTTCCCAGATGTTAGAGCCGCTGACACGGAGCCGGATCCATACCGTCCTGATCAGGTTAGGCTCAGGCTGCAGCAGGAATGTAGGTCAAACACAGACCGGGATTCCAGTTTTTCTGCTACTTTGAACTCACTGCACGCCGACAGCTGACAGCTGGAACTCACGCGCCAAAACATTTACATATAAACCGTGCGATCAATCATTTTATAAAACATCCTGCAGATCACAGCAGCAGTTTTCCTCCTACTGGTGCATCAGTACTTTGGATGGGTTTGCACTTTAGTTTTAGTTTAATAATGAGTGCTAATGTTAATGCAGCTCGGCTACTTCCAGCTGGTTTTATGGTGGTTTGCATCTTGAATTACGACATGCATTAATGTTAATAGTAACTAACGTGTATTTAAGTCTATTGCATCATATTGACACTTGTTTTCAGTTTATTTAATAGCAGAAACTCCTCTCTGTATCATGCAACACAGCTCAACAGCAACACAAAATACACATTAATACACATTCCTATTACAGTTACAACACAAACTGATAAGTGAAGCAGGATTTATCAAAGAATTGCTGTGTTAAACTGTATTATTGTTATTATCTAGGTGTCCCTAAAAACAAACTGCATATATTATATTATTATATTATGTCATATTATTATGCATTATCTGTGCATGCAACAGTCTCCACGAGTTATAACCATTTCTGAACTGAACTCATTAATAAACGTTTTAGAAAGTACGTTGATTGCATCACTACTGATCAACAGTGCAATAATAATAAGCCTCTCACAGTTGTGATTAAATATCCTGTTGACAACGCAGCTTTCACTTGTGCACTTGTTAAATGTCTGTAAACAGTTTATAAAAGCTAAATATGCTGTTAGTTAGCCTATGTTAAAGTTAAGATAGGTGTTTGTTTTGTTTGCTGCGTGTGAACTAACAGTTAAGCTGAGTGAGGATCTGAAGTTGCGTTAACAGCGTAGTTGTTGTTTTCCTCGACACTTTGCAGCGTTAAAGTGCATTAAAGAGTTAAAAGACGTAGTTTACCGGACGCCGGTCCTGGGGTGTCCGTCCCGGCTGGCCGAGGCCGGCAGCTGCTTCAGGCAGTCGGCTACTCTTCTCAGGCTCCTGCCGCCTCTCGCCATCTTCCCTTCTTCTCTGACAGATCCTTCTTTTCCTCTCTCACTTCATCATCACTGCTCGAAGACAACAAGGCCCCGCCCACCGCGCTGGGCCACGCCCCCTTCGAACGCCACGCCGGCCTCCCATTGGCCAGAGCAGCACCCGCCGAGCGTCCGCCATTGGTCAGTCTCGCCGTTCGTCACACGGAGGGGGCATTTGCTGGCGCGTTCACGATAAGGCGCGCGTCGGAATGTCACGAGATGTTGGCTCAGGTTGCAGCGGGTAACCTTTACACAGTGAGATCCAGTACACACGCACACACTGAGGTTACACACACACGGACACACACATACTCACGCTCATTGGGTGGTCATTGACTTTTTAATCTGGAAAACATTTCAGTCATCTGTTTCACACATAAATGATGACATCAATTGGAAATGCAATAAACTTTTTTTTTAAATTGACAATTTGACAAGATATTTCAATAGAAAAACAATGGAATATTATTGTATTATTACTATAAATATTATTATATTATAATTATATAACATTATATTAATATAACACTGTTCAGGGATCACAAATAATAGTTTTTTTTTTCATTTTCTTTGTTTTTTTTGGCCTTATTATGACTTATAACATGTTATCGTTAGCCGACACTGCACAACTTAACAGTGATGTGACCACTTTGTGTATTTCTCTAGATTGTGCAGTGATCTAATATGCTAGGATAGCATGAAATATGTGCATTTTTAAGGCACAAAATAATGTTTGCAATGATGTAAGTTATGTTTGATGGTCACAAAACGATAATAAGCTATTCGTTGTGAAAGGGACATGGTAAACTGAAATTCTTGACCTATAGTGAAAAAGGCTTTTGCTGATATCTTTGATGGTTTTCCTATTTATCGGAAAGATATTTACACATCTCAATGTATAAATTATATAAATCGCACAAAGCAACAAAAATAGACTGTAGGCTATATAAAAAGGCAAAAACCTAAACAAACAAACAAACAAACAAACCAAAAGCCGTGTATTAAAGCAGTAGGACTTTAATACTCTTGTGTTTGTTTCAGACAAGGTAGAATACTTGCGTAGTACAATTTGCACAAACAGTTTAGGTTTAGTAACAATATCTTAGTAATAATCACAAAATGAATATAATAATGTAATGTGATGATGTGACCCAGTGTTTAGTGGTCAGGAAAATACAATATATCATCCATAATTAGTAGGCCAGGTCAAAGACACTCTACTATTTCGTAAGTTTATTTTTTGTTTCAACATAATATTTTTATTCATATTGTTTACATTTTAATCACAATACTTTGATGTACAGTTTTGAAAGCAGGACATTTTCTTGCAATTGTATTTTAATATAATTTTCCACTCTGATGTTTATTTATTTTTAAATCTCAGGATAGTTTTACCTTTTACAACTAATGTTTATTGACCATGTTGTAAACTGATCTGGGAGCAGCGGGAGAAGACGGAAGTCTAGATTAACGCACTTCCGGCTCCAGACTCCACCAACCACCACCAAAATGGCGAAGATCGCCAAGACGCACGAAGGTAAATGAATTGCAAAATAAATATTTAAAAGCCTGATTTTCATATCTTTTTTCGGCTGTTTGTGTTGAGTTAGTTGTTGTGGTTCACGCTGCAGTGACTGAAGCTCCGAGTGTTGTCGTGTTTAGTTGTGTTTTAGCAGCGCGGCCTTGTGACGACGCAACGCGGACGTTGAGATAATGGCGCTGGTTGTTAGCATGTTAGCTTCGGCTAGCCTACGACGCCGCGCAGGATTTATGATTTACCGCTTTAAAAACGTGTAGTTAGCGAACATGTAACTTCAAAACCACACTGTCCCCTTCCTTAACTAAATAAATCAATACATGATTAGTTGCTGTTGAATAGTTAATGCCGTTGTTGTTGTGCTGTTGTGTTGTTTTCTGCTGTAACGGTAACTAACCCAGTTAACAACACGCTGCTAAACCTCGCGGAGCTAAAGTTAGAAGCTGCAGCTCTTGGGTTTCACCGGCCTGAGCCTGGTGCTGTGAACCTAAGATACCTGTGATTCTCTGGGTTAATGTGTTCAACACTTGGTAGGCCCGAGCAGCAGTGTTGTGGTGTAGAGCCGGTTTGGTGATGATGATGATGGGATGTCGTCTGGTTGAACATAAACAGCGGCACCGCCATTTTCTGCGCATGTAACAGGAGTGCAGCGTCTCAGCCGAAATGAATGAATTAAGTTGAGTTAAAACGTGTTCTCTTGTGAGATATTCAGCCAATATGAGTTGTAGATTAATTGTAATATCATGTGTTGCAAACTATGATGTCCTTTTGTGATTCCTACTGAATATCGTGGAGACATGTGAAGTGGTTACGACCGGGAAGGTCGTGTTTACAATAATGTAATCATGAGTCATAACGTAACGCAGGGCTCCAGTGACGTCTGCCCCAAAATGGAGGCGTTTTGCCCCTAAAATATGACACGGTGCAAGTAAATTATTCATCTACTTGTGCATGTGCGACCAATTGCTGTTTTTCCTTTAACCCTGGTGAAACGTGTAGGCCGATGTGTGTGAGGAGCATGAATGAAATACATGTGAACATATAGGGTATAACGTTAGGCTATTTGGGGCTTTTATGCCTGTAATTGTCAGTGTAAATAGGGAATGAACCAGGGCCGGCTGCAGCAAGCACTGTGTCCTCTACCCACTGAGCCAAACGGCGCCCCATGCTCCCAAATTAATGTTAGTTTAATTTAGGGGCGACTGTGCTTCCAGTGAGAAAAGTTGCTCTGGAGCCCTGTATCTGGTTGTTTTTGTGGAATATAAAATGCTCGCTCACGTGCATCTCAGCGGTGCAAAGCTGGAGCTCAGTATCACCCAGCTGCACCAGCAGCCTCAGAGTTAACTATGTGCTGGTGATGTCCTTATAAAAATACTTGTTGTGGTTCATTTTCTCCTGTTCTCTAAAATGTCCAGTCGCTGCTTCCTTGTTCACCATAATCTTGTTTACGTCTCTAAGGCACAGTGAAAAGATTTTATGACTGAAACTCGACACAAATAAAGAAATTATTGGTCCAGGAAAAAATAAAAACAAAATGTATAATTTAAATCAGGCGATCACATTCTTAAATGGTATTATTGGTCACGTTCTGATGTTTTCTCTCGTGTCCGTGTTCCTTGCAGACATCGAGGCCCAGATCCTGGAGATCCAGGGGATGAAGGCCACCCTGCTGGAGGAGGGGGAGCAGGGGGTCGGCCTCGTCTCCACTGGGTTCTTCGACCAGGAGATCTACGGAGGCAACGACAGTCGCTTTGCCGGATACGTCACATCCATCGCTGCCAACGAGCAGGAGGATGTAAGTGTGTTTTCTCTAACCAGGACGTAGATCCTGATCTCGTTCAGGAAGCTGCAGGAGGCTTGTTTTTCTGCTGCCGACGGCTGCAGCTGGAAGTGCTGCCATGCTGTGAAGCCGCTGCAGGCCTCACCACTTAGCCTGTTAATTATAGATGATAGAAGGCACAGCTTTCAACAGTATTCAATGCTTTCCAAGTCAAGTCTTCTCTGGTTTCCTGTGAGTTCAGGCTCAGAGTCCAGGTGAAGTTGTGTTGCAGTTCCACAGTTTGTTGTCGGAGCTTGACTGCTCCTCTCTGCCTCTCTGTGTCTGAGCTGGGAGAGTCTTACCTTCCATGGTGAGATTTGAACAGACTCTTGTTTCTCTTCCTCCTCCCCCCAGGACGACGAAGACGACACATCAACGAGCTTGTTGGGACAGAAGAAGCCCGGCTACCACGCGCCAGTAGCAATACTCAACGCCATTCCTCAGTCAGATGAACAGGTGTGTGTGCAAAGAAATAACAAATCCCCAAAAATCAACGTTGTTGCAAGTCACTGACATTTCCCAGACTGTAACTACAACGATTCTACTTTGCATTCCATTTATTAAAAATACAGGCACTGAAAATGTTAAAATTAGCATCAAAGCCTTCAAACTGACATCTATGAATGAAAGAACTAAATAGTTTATTAATTAGCCAGAACATATTCTCATGCAAAATGAAAATAATTGAATACTTGGTAGTTATGATTCATACACAAATGTTTATTCTGAGATTGAAGAACGTTAGTTTTTTAGTCGATGTACATTCAAATTAGGGCCAATGGTGTGGATTGTTGAAAATATTGTAGAGAAATTTCTGGGAAAAACTGGTATGATTTCTCAAAAAAAGTGAAAAATTTCCCAGAAAAGTCTAAAATTCTCAAAGTATAGAAAAAGTGGTAAAAAAAATAAAGTTAAAGATTTTCTACAAAAAAATTTTGTTTTTTTTTTAATCTAGAAAACAATGATAAGATTGTAGAAAAAAAATCTAGAAAAAGTTAAAGATGTTGTAGAAAAAAGTGGTCAAATTTTTTTTTAAACTGGTAAGATTTTTTTAAGTTAAAATTTTTGTAGAAAAAGTGGTAAAAAAAAAAAAAAGTAAAAAATTTTTTAGAAAAAAAGGTAAAAGATTTTGTAGAAAAAAAGTGGTCAAATTTTTAAGTTAATTTTTTTTTTAAAAAAGTGGTAAAAAAAAAAAGTAAAAAAAAAAAATTAAAAAGTGATAAGAATTGTTTTTTAAAAAAAAATAGAAAAAAGTGGTAAAATTCTCAAAGTAAAAGAAAATGTGGTAAAATTTAAAAATAGAAGTTGTGGAGCCCCTTGCCCCCCTCCAGGACCCCTGGGGGTCTCTGTACCTGACTTTGAGATCCTCAGAATTCACCCTCCTCTCCTCCGTCTCCGTCCTGCAGTACGACCCGTTTGCGGAACATCGTCCACAGAAGATCGCGGAGCGGGAGGACGAGTACAAAGCGCGGCGCAGACAGATGATCATCTCGCCGGAGCGTCTCGACCCGTTTGCAGACGGTAAATTTCCCCATGTTTTGTTCTCATTTCCCCATTTCCTCCCCCTTCCTTTTTTCATGGCTCACTTTTTCGTGACCCCCTCATGACTGCCAATGGTTGTTCCACCCGTAGTTGTGCTGTTGAACCCTTCGACCACAATGCAATAGCCTTGCCTCCCAGACTCTCAGCCTTCCCTGTGGTCAATCCTGTGTGGTCAAACTCACTCTCTCTGTGTCGCTCTACCTTGTTGTTTTGTTTTTTCTCTTCCAATAAACGACCTGCATTCACACCGACTTCCAACTTTGCAGCAAATGACAGTGATGGCTCATAGTTTGTCTTGATTTGTCAAATATTTACTGTCATAATCTCAATAATGTGCAAAATAAAAAGTTTCCCCCGGGTGTGTGCCTTTTAAAATGTAAAAACCAACCCACTGTGGGGTTGCCATGCTGTTCAGTGGGACAGGTGGTTAGGTGTTGAACGTTCAACAGAAGGAAAGTCACCTAACACACATGGGTCGCAGATGTTTTGTGTGTGAGTCGAAGGGTTAACAATCCCATGTTAGGACGAGGCAGAGATGAGAGAAGCTCTGGTGGAACTGACTCTGATCCCAGAGCAGGAGAAAACACAGACAGGCTGGATTAGGATTATTATTATTACTACAGTTAAAGGGATAGTTCAACATTTAGTCAGATTGTCCCATCACCATAACCCCTATAGTCATAGCAGTAGGTTCGTTACCTTTAATTGTCGGTGCAAGCTGTTTTTAGAACGGCGGAGCAGAGCCGTGAGCTGCTCAGAGCTACGCTACGGAGGCTCATGGGATTTCTTGGTTTCCCTCATCAAACTCATCAAATACACAATCCAACAACTCCACAACGCTCTGGTGGACAAGTTGTGACCTGCACATTCACCACGCTATGAGATAATAACACAACGTTACCACACAGAGTTGTTTTAGAGGGAAATTCATGTAAAACCTCTGATGCACGTTGCCTTCAGGGACAGTTGTTCATCAACAGTCTCGGAATTTCCCTCTAAAACAACACTGTGTGGTAACGTTGTGTTATTATCTCATATTTGACAACGTTACCACACAGACAGCGTTGTGGAGTTGTTGGATTGTGTATTTGATGAGGGAAACCAAGAAATCCCATGAGCCTCCATAGCGTAGCGCTGAGCAGCTCACGGCTCTGCTCCGCCGTTCTAAAAACAGCTTGCACCGACAATTAAAGGTAACAAACCTACTGCTATGACTATAGGGGTTATGGTGATGGGACAATTTGACTAAATGTTGAACTATCCCTTTAATATAAATATAAACTCTGACTGAACTCTCCCAGTTCCTCTTGTGTCTGGGTCAGTGACGGACGATTTAACGACTGCTCAGCTTGTAGAGTTTCTGTAGTTTCATCCTGAATGATCCTGCTCTTAGTTAAACGCTGCAGGAATGTTTTAGTTTAAACACATTATAATTCATCAGATAGTTTTAGTTTCATTTAGCTGCAGCTCCGCCTGCCCCGACCAGCTGCTGAGCTGGGGGGGCCGACCCTGAGTCCGTTAGGTTGGTTAGGCCTTTATCTGAAGAAGCCTGCATGTAGAGAGAGCTCTTTGTACGGAAAAAAGTTGTTGTGTAATAAATATATTTTTATTTTACAACTCTCTCTGTAAAATAGAAATATGTTACCAAAGAAAAAATTGTGTTACCACGATACCACAGGCCCATACTAACTGTCCTTAATTTCTCTCCTACAGCAGTACTGCTTTGCCAGTCCTGTACTGCACTCTGTTAAGGGTGCAGCAACTCATCCTGTGTAGGTTATGGGGGACAGAAACACAGAGAATCACTGTCACTTTGTCAGTTTGGGTCAGAGAGGGGGGGGCGGGGGGGTGGGGGGATCAGATGCAGCCCAGCTACAACAAACCTCAACCCCCCCCACACACAGACACACATACAGAGCCTCTTAAGTTTTCTATTTGGCCTTTTTTTTAAAGACAAAACCCAGCAGATAAAAGCTGCAGGCCGAGCATCAGACTCCAGATCGGACCTTTGTCCTGAGAGGGAACAGGGAGCAGTGCTGTTGAGACTCATCATCATCTTTTTGTAAATTATTTTTAAATATTTAAATGTGCTAATGTGAATCCTAGAAGATACAAAACCCCATTGATCTGCTGCTGTAAATAAACACACTGGGAATCTGGATGATGATGATGATGATGATGATGATGAAGCCCCGAGAAGATGCTTTATTTTTTATTTTTCTTCTTTTTTTTTGTGAGTGCCGTTAAATCCATGACACCCAGGTGGTATACTGTTGTGTGTGAGTTCAAACCCTTTTCCAAAGTGTTACTAATGGTAAAGAGAAATTTTCTAGGCTTCTTTTCTGCCGGTTGAAGTCTGACTGCAGAAGGACCCTTGGCACTGAAAGTGTACGTATTCTGAAGAGCACAGCCCAGGACCCTGCATCAGTGATGGCTATAACTTCTTAATCCACTTAAAGAAAACACCACAACCACAGCTCTGCTCTCTATGTATCTGCTTGTTTTTCCACTAGATTGATGCATTGACTGTATGTAAGAATATATTTGTATGTAATTCAGAATGACTTTGTTTGTGAATCAGCTGTTTTTCTTAAAACAACAGAAACAAACACAAACAGGAACTTAAAAGTTAATCTGTTGGTAACGAGTCAGGGTTAGCTGGCTGTGTATAAGAGTGTGCGTGTGTGTGTGTGTATTTATATATATGTGTGTGTGTGTGTGTGCTGGCTGTGTTTGTGTGTAGTCACCGGGGTGCAGGAGTGTGTACTGATGAGTGTCCTTTGTTCTTGTTCGTGCTCTTTCGCGCAGGGGGCAAAACGCCGGACCCCAAGCTGCAGGTCAGGTCGTACGTGGACGTCATGTTGGAGCAGAACCTGTCCAAGGAGGAGGTGAGCGTGTTCATTCACACAGCAATTCACCAATTCACCAATCTCATCCATTCATCTGTAAATTACAACTGAACTGCACAGTAATACGCCTACACTGCAAAATCTCACAATCTGTCCAAGAGTATTTGTCTCATTTCTTGTCAAAACTAAACTCTTTCCACTTAAAATAAGATTCATCACCTAAAATTTAACTTATTTTTAGATCATTTTCACTTGAAATAAGTAGAAAAATCAATTGTCCTTGTAATGAGGAAGAAAAACTTGCTCCACTATCAGATTTTTCTACTTATTTCAAGTGAAAATAGGTTTGAAAGAAATAAAAAGTGTCTAAAAACAAGCTGCTTTCTAACGTGATGAGTCTTATTTTAAGTAGAATGAGGTTGTTTTGACTAGAAATGACATTTTGACAAATATTCTTGGTAAGATATTTGATTTTTTTTGCAGTGTCCACGATTCCACTGACAATATAGATATGGTTGATTGGTCCTCCCTCAATCACACAAAAGATCAAGTTAATAAAATACAACAATTGAGAACTTAACTCCTCATAGGCTTAGAACAAGAATACTGAGGTTCACATCTGTCATACTAGAGAAAAAAAATTAAATTAAAATGACCTGGTGCTAGACAAACGATGGACGAACTGAGGTGAACTACAGCATCTAATCCCTCTTTTCAAATCCATCCACAATAAATATCTTCTTCGCTTAAAGCTCAATTTCCTTCTCTTTCCCATTTCTGTTTTACATGCAATGGCTAACAATGAGTTTTATGATGATGATGATGATGATGAAGAAGCTGTGACTGATCCAGATGTTTGCTCCTCCTCCAGAGAGAGATCCGTCAGCAGCTGGCAGAGAAGGCCAAGTCGGGGGACCTGAAGGCTGTCAACGGGTCCGCAGCCTCCCAGGCCGCCGCAAAACGCAAGCGTCGCTGGGACCAGACAGCCGACCAAACCCCCTCGAACGCCACGCCCAAAAAGATGTCCAGCTGGGACCAGGCTGACAACTCCGCCGAGGTGAGATAGAATCATCATATATCAATATTCTTGTCAGCCGGTTGAAGACTTAAAGGGACAGTACAACATTTAGTCAGACTGTCCCATCACCATAACCCCTATAGTCATAGCAGTAGGTTTGTTACCTTTAATTGTCGGTGCAAGCTGTTTTTAGAACGGCGGAGCAGAGCTGTGAGCTGCTCAGAGCTACGCTACGGAGGCTCATGGGATTTCTTGGTTTCAAACTCATCAAATACACAATCCAACAACTCCACAACGCTCTGGTGGACAAGTTGTGACCTGCACATTCACCACGCTATGAGATAATAACACAACGTTACCACACAGAGTTGTTTTAGAGGGAAATACAGAGACTGTTGATGAAAAACTGTCCCTGAAGGCAACGTGCATCAGAGGTTTTCCATGAATTTCCCTCTAAAACAACTCACCAATTTGTCAAAATGTTGAACTATCCCTTTAAAACTGGCATTTAAAGGGTTGAAATTCTGGAAACTATTGAATGTTTGATAGTTTTTAGCAGAGCTGAAGAGATTTATGCAAAAAATAAAAGAAGCAGAAAATAATATTGATATGATTTTATAGCAGTGTTGTTGTGCGTCCATATTTGGGCATGAAGGTCCTGGAAGGAAGTAAAATGTTATTTAAATACATAAAAACACAACCAGCTGTTTCTAGTTGTTTCTAAGCTCCGTTTCCTCCGTAGACGCCAGGACACACCCCCGCTCACACGCCCTCCAACAGCCGCTGGGACGAGACGCCCGGCCGCCCCAAAGGCAGCGAGACGCCCGGCGCCACGCCCAGCACCCGCATGTGGGACCCCACCCCCAGCCACACGCCCGCCGGCGCCGCCACGCCGGGCAGGGACACGCCCGGCCACGCCACACCCGGACACGGCGGCGGAGGAGGAGCCACGGGCAGCGTGCGCAAAAACCGCTGGGACGAGACCCCGAAGACGGAGCGAGAGACGCCGGGACACGGCAGCGGCTGGGCGGAGACGCCGCGCACGGACAGAGGAGACGAGTCGGTGGGAGAGACGCCGACCCCGGGCGCCAGCAAGAGGAAGTCGCGGTGGGACGAGACGCCTGCCAGTCAGATGGGCTCGTCCACGCCGCTGCTCACGCCGGGGAAGACGCCCATCGGAACTCCTGCTATGAACATGGCCACGCCCACTCCAGGTACACGCCGCCGATTGGCTAAAAATGTGACTTGGCTGCATCGACTCAGACTCAGTGATTGATTGGCTGTGGTGTGAACGCTGTGGTGTGGCCGCTGTGTCCAGGTCACCTGATGAGCATGACCCCGGAGCAGCTGCAGGCCTGGAGGTGGGAGAGGGAGATCGACGAGAGGAACCGGCCGCTCACCGACGAGGAGCTGGACGCCATGTTTCCAGAGGGATACAAGGTCACTTCCTGTTTCATTCTAGTCTAGCCCAACTTCTTATTGAAACTTTAACAGTTTTTTACCACTTTTTATTTTTTTTGGGGGGGGGGGCACTTTTTCTTTTAAAATCTTTTTTGGGGGGGGTTTTTTTTTTTTTTTTTTTTTTTTTTTAAAAAAATTTTTTAAAAATAATTTTAAAAATTTTTTTTTTATGTAAATTTTACCAATTTTTCTATAATTTTTTTTTTTTTTTTTTTTTTTGGAAAATTTTACCACTTTTTCTAGAATTTTTTTTTTTGGAAAAATTTTACCACTTTTTCCTTTTTTTTTTTTTTTGGAAAATTTTCACCACTTTTTCTAGATTTTTTTTTTTTGGGGGGGGGGGAAATTTTACCACTTTTTCTAGAATTTTATTTTTTGGAAAAATTTTACCACTTTTTCCTTTTTCTTTTTTTTGGGAAAAATTTTCACCACTTTTTCCTTTTTTTTCTTTTTTTTGGGAAAAATTTTCACCACTTTTTCTAGAATTTTTTTTTTTTTTTTTTGGAAAATTTTCACCACTTTTTCTAGATTTTTTTTTCTTTTTTTGGAAAATTTTACCACTTTTTCTAGAAAAATTTTAAATGTTTTTGGAGAAAGTAAAAAATCACAAAAATTCATTAGCCCTAATATGAACGTACATTGACTAAAAAAGTGACGTTCTTCAGTCTCAGAGTATCTCAGTGTGTTTCTGGTGTTTGTTTCCAAACGTCGTCCGAGGTCTGATCTGTGTCCGTCTAGAGGTCTTGATGTAAAACAGTTAGAGATTGATTTTAACGACAGGTGTCATGGTGCTGACGGCTCCTCCTCCTCTCTCCTCCTCCTCCAGGTGTTGCCCCCACCTGCAGGCTACGTGCCGATCCGCACGCCGGCCCGTAAGCTGTCGGCCACGCCCACTCCCATCGGAGGCATGACGGGCTTCCACATGCAGGCGGAGGATCGCACCACCAAGCAGATGAACGACCAGCCGTCAGGAAACCTGCCCTTCCTCAAGCCAGACGACATCCAGTACTTTGACAAGCTGCTGGTGAGCGTCCTGTCCTCTGACACGCTGAGACATGATGTAGCCACGGCAACGCTAAACCTGGTTCTGGTTCTGGTTCTGGTTCTGACAGGTGGAGGTGGACGAGTCCACGCTGAGTCCTGAGGAGCAGAAGGAGAGGAAGATCATGAAGCTGCTGCTGAAGATCAAGAACGGGACGCCGCCCATGAGGAAGGTCGGTCTCCACTCTCTGCTCCGTGTGTTGGGTTCATTACTGTTAAGTTTAGTCTCTAGTTTCCACAAAGAGTTAATAACTCAATTACTACATTATAAAAACTCCATGGAAAACCCTTGGAAATGTTAACAAGTGTTACCATCACTGATCTACACACTGTAACGTGTGTTTGAAATCTCTTCTGCCCTCTACATCCAAACAACAACAGGCAGCGTTTTCTTTAAAGACAGAAAACTCTACAGGATTTTGACCAAACCTCCACTCTGTCAGTTTGTAAATTAAAACAGAAATCTAACCCTCCCAGAATCACATCCTCACATGTTCCTGTAAGCCTCCTGTTCTGACAGCAACAGTTGTCAATGACCATAAAGGAAAGGAATTCCAGCTCAGCTGCTGTCTGGTTTGTCACTAGCGGCTCAGTCTTCATTAAAAAGATCCAATATCCATTCATAAAATGTAGTGGAGTGGGTCATGTTGGAGAAATATGCATTAATGTAAATATTTTCAACAACACACCAGGTCAGATATGCTGCATTCGATTTACCTCGGAGGTCGGAGATGGGAATGACGTCACACCCGAGTTTTCAGCGTTTCAGTTAAAAGTCTAAACTTGTTAGCCAACGGTCGGGAATCGGAAGTAAACAAGATGGCTACATCAAAGAAAGTTTTATTGTTCTTTATTGTCCTGATGCTGACAACATCTCCAGATAGAGACATCTAATGATCAGACAGCTAGGACAGCTAAACAGGCCTGAGTGTTAATAAAAGGATATTCACCTGAGCTTCTGCTGTTTATTGGCTGGAGGATGACATTCCTCTGTCACCGGGGTTGTGTTGAAAATTTGCGACTACTCTAGCTCCACCTAGAAAGTCATCACAGTCAAAAATGAAATAAACATTCAAAAAACAAAATACAGGCAGGGGAGAGGTCCTGCAGACAGAGTCCCAAGGACCAAACAGGACTAGAAGCCCATAGGTGATGATTCTAAGGATTTCATTTCTAAATGTAATGGCAAGCTGTTTTAGTTTGGGAGCAGCCACAAAACTCCAGACCCTGGTTTTTAAAGACAGAAAACTTCTAGCAATAGCTGACTGGATGACCAAATCTCTGGCTGGATTAGGGATTTGATATTTTGCCAATTAATTGACCAGTTAAAATCTAAAAACCGAGAACAGGAGTGACCTGCAGAATCACATCCTCGGGGGTTATGTTATGTTGAATGTCCGACTTTCCTCTAAATGTCCGTGTTCTGTTTCCAGTTGATCAAGTTGAGTGGACGGTTTCCAAATCCCTGCTGTCTGGTTTATCAACTGGCTCAGTCTTCATTAAAAAGAGTTCCAATATCCATAAACAACAAATTAGTTTAGTGAAAGTCATGTTAGAAGAAATGTGCATTAATGTAAATATTTTAAACAACATGGACACAGTCAGATATATGCATCCGATTGGCTGATGGATCTCTCAGTAACCAACCCCATGACGTCCACACCCGAGTTTTCAGTGTTTCAGTTACAAAGTCAGATCACAGAAAAAGCCAATGGTCACAAACGGTCCTCTGTTAAACAAGATGGCTACTGATCAAAGGAAAGCCACCTGCTGGTAAATATTACCTATCTCCATACAACACATCTAATTGGAGCCCTTCTGCAAGGTGTTCACAGCCGGTGCAGCCATCGTTTAATTGTGTTGTCGTTGTTGTTGTGTTGAAACATTGTTGTGGTAACGCAGACATGCACACCTAGAGTCATCATGGTCAGATCCAATGCAAATAAACATTCAAACAGAAGCTAGCCAGGAGTGGAGGTCCTGGATCATCTCCAAGGAGAAAAAATGTGTTTTTAAAGCGCACATGAAACCTCTCTAAGGATCCTGCATGTCTAACATGTAATGTCCGGTGTTCCACCAGGGTTTGGGAGCAGCCACAGAGAACCAGCAGACGATCACCCTTGGCTTTTTAATTTAGACCTTGGCACTTCTAGCAATAGCTGACTGGATGATTATTGATTATTGATTCATGTGATTCATGTTTTTGAATGAAGTTCTGATGAGATATAGAGGGGCCACGTTGATCCAAGTGGTTAAAATGTTAAAAACAATGTGAGAACAGGAGTGATGTGTGTGATGAGTTTTAATTCACTGTGTTTGTGTGAGAATGAACTTTAACTTCAACTCTAACTTTAACTCCTGCTTGAATGTCCGACTTTCCTCTTCCTCCTTCTCTTCCGAGGTTCGTTCCAGTTGAAAGTTCCGACTCGGAGCTCGGAAATCCCGACTTCCGAGTACAACTGGAACGCACCAAGAGTTCCATCTTCGTATAAACAACAACATTAGTTTAGTGAAAGTCTCTCTGAACCGAGCAGCTCGCCATTAAAACTGAAGTATCTGTAAACTGGACATGGACACAGACGGGGATCCTCGTCCCCTATTGGCTGATCCCCTTCTCCTCCGTAACCCCCCCCCCCTCCTCCCCTCCTCTTCCTCCTCCTCCTCCTCTCCTCCTCCCCCTCCTCCTCCTCCTCCCCTCCCTCCTCCTCCTCTTCAGATCACAGATAAAGCCCGTGAGTTCGGCGCCGGTCCTCTGTTCAACCAGATCCTGCCGCTGCTGATGTCGCCCACGCTGGAGGACCAGGAGCGCCACCTGCTGGTCAAAGTCATCGACCGCATCCTCTACAAGCTGGACGACCTGGTCCGGCCCTACGTGCACAAGGTGCGTTCAGGCTCCGCGCTCAGGTCGTTGTTGTTGTTGTTGTTGTTGTTGTTGTTGTTGTGGTAACCCTCCTCTCTCTCTCTCCTCTCTCCCCGTGGTCAGATCCTGGTGGTGATCCTCCTCTTCCTCCTCCTGATCGATGAGGATTCTTCCTCCAGAGTCCTCTTCAGAGAGATCATCTCCAACCTCGCCAAGGTAACCACGACCTCCTCCTCTTCCGACCACTTCTTCCCTCCTCTTCCTCCTTCTTCCTCTTCGAACTCCTTCTCGCCTGGTCGTCCGGTCCGTGGTCACGCCAGGGCTAGAAGTTCGCTAGAGAAACACGCCAACACAAGAACCAGCAGACGAGACGCCGCCGCCGCCTCGTCTGTTCTCACCCTGCACCCGTTGGCCACACGCACTGATTATTGATTATTGATTAATGAATGAAACACTGATGATCAACAAGTGGTTCATGTTCATCTACTGTGATGAACGGCTGAACGGTGACGGGATGAGTTTAATTCACTGTGTTTGTGTGAGAATGAACTTTAACTTCAACCCTAACTTTAACTGCTGCTCCTTCTTCTTCCTCCTTCCTCCTCCTTCCTCCTCCTCCTCTTCCTCCTCTTCCTCCTTCTTCTTCCTCCTCCTCCTCTTCCTCCTCCTCCTTCTTCTTCCTCCTCTTCCTCCTCCTTCTTCTTCCTCCTCCTCCTCTTCCTCCTTCTTCCTCCTCCTCCTCCTCTTCCTCCTCCTCCACCTCCTCTTCCTCTTCCTCCTCCTCCTCTTCCTCCTCCTCCTCCCCTTCTTCCTCCTCCTCCTCCTCTTCCTCCTCCCCTTCTTCTTCCTCCTCTTCCTCCTCCTCCTCCTCTTCCTCCTCCTCTTCCTCCTCCTCCTCCCCTTCTTCCTCCTCCTCCTCCTCTTCCTCCTCCTCCACCTCCTCCTCTTCCTCCTCCTCCTCTTCCTCCTCCTCCTCTTCCTCCTCCTCTTCTTCCTCCTCTTCCTCCTCCTCTTCCTCTTCCTCCTCCCCCTCTTCCTTCCTCCTCCTCCTTCCTCCTCCTCCTCCTCCTCCTCCTCCTCCTTCTTCCTCCTCCTTCTTCCTCCTCCCTCTTCCTCCTCCTCCTCTTCCTCCTTCTTCTTCCTCCTCCTTCTTCTTCTTCCTCCTCTTCCTCCTTCTTCCTCCTCCTCTTCCTCCTCCTTCTTCTTCCTCCTCCCCCTCTTCCTCCTCCCTCTTCCTCCTCTTCCTCCTCTTCCTCCTCCTCCTCTTCCTCCTCCTCCTCCTCCTTCCTCCTCCCCTTCCTCCTCCTCTTCCTCCTCCTCCTCTTCCTCCTCCTTCTTCCTCCTCCTCCTCTTCCTCTCCTCCTTCTTCCTCCTCCTCTTCCCCTCTTCCTCCTCCTCCTCTTCCTCCTTCTTCCTCCTCCCTCTTCCTCCTCCTCCTCTTCCTCCTTCTTCCTCCTCCTTCTTCCTCCTCCCTCTTCCTCCTCCTCCTCCTTCATCCTCCTCCTTCTTCCTCCTTCTTCTTCCTCCTCCCCCTCTTCCTCCTCCCTCTTCCTCCTCGTCCTCCTCCCCCTCTTCCTCCTCCTCCTCTCTCTACTCCTCCTCCTCCTCTTCCTCCTCCTCTCCCCCCCTCCTCCTCCCCCCTCCTCTTCCTCCTCCTCCCCCTCTTCCTCCCCCCTCCTCCTCCTCCTCCCTCCTCCTCCTCAGGCTGCGGGCCTGGCCACCATGATCTCCACCATGAGGCCCGACATCGACAACATGGACGAGTACGTGAGGAACACGACGGCGCGAGCCTTCGCCGTGGTGGCGTCGGCGCTGGGCATCCCCTCGCTGCTCCCGTTCCTCAAGGCCGTGTGCAAGAGCAAGAAGTCGTGGCAGGCGCGGCACACGGGCATCAAGATCGTGCAGCAGATCGCCATCCTCATGGGCTGCGCCATCCTGCCCCACCTGCGCAGCCTGGTGGAGATCATCGAGCA
Organism: Decapterus maruadsi; assembly: GCA_030347415.2. Classification (NCBI taxonomy): domain Eukaryota; kingdom Metazoa; phylum Chordata; class Actinopteri; order Carangiformes; family Carangidae; genus Decapterus; species Decapterus maruadsi. The sequence goes on from CM064902.1 coordinate 28,199,299, forward strand.
CGGTCGGTCCGCACGCCACGGCGCCGCACGCCGTTTGTTGTTGTTGTTGTTGTTGAACGTGTTCAGGCTCTGACTGCTGCTGTCTCCATGGCGACCCCCCCCCCTCAGGTCTGGTGGACGAGCAGCAGAAGGTGAGGACCATCAGCGCTCTGGCCATCGCCGCTCTGGCCGAAGCCGCCACGCCGTACGGTATCGAGTCCTTCGACTCGGTGCTGAAGCCGCTGTGGAAGGGAATCAGGCAGCACAGAGGAAAGGTACACACTACACACAATTACACACACTACACACACTACACACACTACACACACTAACGAGGGATGTCACCGTTACAGGTTCTCACCGTCAGCTGCGGTTTTTAACGCCGCGGCTACTTAATCGTAAACATTCCACTCTCCAAAAATGATTGTACTGGAACGATTTTGACAAAAGTTACACAACAACTGAGTGTGTAACTTGTTTTCATTCTGCACCAGTTTATTTATTTATTTTATAGCAGGACAGCGTGCAGTGACATTAATTATTCAAAGGAATAAAAAGATGGCTGCACCAGATTTAGCAGGAATTTCCATCTGTAGTCGTTGATGAAAGCAGACATCATGAATAGACTGAAGGTGCAGGTTAAAACACACAACTCAGGGTAGATTTATAATCACAACAGCCTGAAAATAGACGTAATGTCACAAAGTTCTTGGTTTGGTGCAGACGACGGTTCATGACTTCAATACTTCACACATGGGGGATTAATAACCGTCAGACATCAGTAGATATTTGCAGAATAATGGTCATGGTGATTATTTCTCTGACGATAATCGTAGAGAGAGAATCTCTAGTGGTGACATCATCACTCCTCCTGGTAGAGAACGATGCAAGATCCACACCCAGCGCTCGGCGCCCCCCCGTGGCCGCAGCGTGAATACTTCCTTGCTACAGCGACTCCGTGAGGAGCGGCTGCTCCCGGCGGAGGTCCAGACTCCGGTCAGGACCGTCGTTCTGCCGGGAGCAGCAGACACTGGTCTCTGCATGAACACTGTGGAGGGTGAAGGAGGCTGAGTCTGTGCTGACCCTGTTGCCCCCCCCCCACCTCTTCTACCCCCCAGGGTCTGGCTGCCTTCCTCAAAGCCATCGGCTACCTGATCCCTCTGATGGACGCCGAGTACGCCAACTACTACACCAGGGAGGTGATGCTGATCCTCATCAGGGAGTTCCAGTCGCCCGACGAGGAGATGAAGAAGATCGTCCTCAAGGTCAGTTTTAATTTTTATTCTTTTCTTCTGACGCTGCGACTCTTTCTCGCCTGCTCGGCCTCGCCGTGGCCGCCGCAGGGCTAGAAGCTCGCTACAGGAAAACACCAGCACGAGAGCCAGCGGAGCGGACGCCGTGTCCTCTCTGTTCTCACCCTGCACCCGCTGGTCACAGTCGCACCTTCTCTGAAACGCTGCTTCTCCTATTTTACCGCATTTGTTTCTAGAATTGAGAATTTTTTTTACCTTTTTTCTCAGAAATTTTACCACTTTTTTTCATTTAAAAAAAAAAAAGATTATTTTTTTGAGAACTTTTACCATTTCTTCTAGAATCTTTTTTCTTACTTTTTTTGACAATTTTTAATTTGTACCACTTTTTTCAAGAATTGTTTGAGAAATTTTACCTTTTTTCTAGAATTCTTTTGTTTGACTTTTTTTTGACAATTCTTAATTTTTACAAAATTTTTTTAGATTTTTTTTTTTAATGAAATTTGACCTTTTTTCTAGAATTTTTTTTCCCTTCTTTTGGACATTTTTTAAAAAAAAATTTTTACAAATTTTTTTAAATAGATTTTTTCTTTTTTGAGAATTTCTATCACTTATTTTCTTGAAATATTTAAGCATTTTTGGAGAATAAGAAAGAAGGAACCGTCCCCTGTCTGACCGGCTGCTGTCTGCTCCGTCTCTGTCTCTCAGGTGGTGAAGCAGTGCTGCGGCACCGACGGTGTCGAAGCCAACTACATCAAGACGGAGATCCTGCCTCCGTTCTTCAAGCACTTCTGGCAGCACCGGATGGCTCTGGACCGACGCAACTACAGACAGGTGAGACGACACAGACACAGACACAGACACAGATTCCTTCTTTTAGAACTAAAATGTTTGGAAAATACAGCCTGAGCTGAATTTGCCCGGAATGGTCCTTTAAATAGCAGTGAATTGAAGGATAATAAATAAATACTTGGGGAGCCACAGTGTTAGACGTCGGTGCAACAGGAAGCTGCAGCCGTTGGTCTCTGACCGAGTGTGTGTGTGTGTGTGTGTGTGTGTCTGCAGCTGGTGGACACGACGGTGGAGCTCGCCAACAAGGTGGGGGCGGCGGAGATCATCTCGCGCATCGTGGACGACCTGAAGGACGAGGCGGAGCAGTACAGGAAGATGGTGATGGAGACCATCGAGAAGATCATGGGCAACCTGGGCGCCGCCGACATCGACCACAAGCTGGAGGAGCAGCTGATCGACGGCATCCTGTACGCCTTCCAGGAGCAGACCACGGAGGTGAGGGGGCGGAGCCAGACGGCCACGCCGCTGCCGCTGCTGCTGCTGCTGCATCACTATCATCATTACTCTGTGTGTGTGTGACCTCGTCCTCTCGTGTCCCTGCAGGACTCTGTGATGCTGAACGGCTTCGGCACGGTGGTCAACGCCCTGGGGAAGCGCGTGAAGCCGTACCTGCCTCAGATCTGCGGTACCGTGCTGTGGCGCCTCAACAACAAGTCGGCCAAGGTCCGACAGCAGGCGGCCGACCTCATCTCCCGCACCGCCGTGGTGATGAAGACCTGTCAGGAGGTAAAGAGTCCAACTAATCAGACTGCCAGATCTGCATATCTTTCATCTGGGTCAAATTGTGGATCTTTGGAGTTCCTTTTCCAGCTCGACTGTCAGGTTGTTAAATCAGAGTTTGAGCTCCATGTACAGACTGAGCACTCGGTGTTGCACCAAAGACACATTGTAATGTTGGATTTATGGTGTAATAGAGTACATTTATGTTTTTCTGTAAATGTATGTATTTAGTATTTTGTTATTTTACTTTGAGAAACTTGGACGTCATGGGACGCAAGACAAAGTTCAGAGCGATCTGACAATAAAGTTCAATCCAAAGACAGACTAGACAGACAGATGTTGTTGGTGAGACACAGCTGCACCAGAAACTGAACCCTGTGTGTGTGTGTGTGTGTGTGTGTGTGCGCGTGCAGGAGAAGCTGATGGGTCATCTGGGCGTCGTGCTGTACGAGTACCTGGGAGAGGAATACCCCGAGGTGCTGGGCAGCATCCTGGGAGCGCTGAAGGCCATCGTCAACGTCATAGGTACGACTGCTCATGACATCATCAACAGTCTGCTCGTGACATCATCGCGGCTACGTTGGCCCCTTTGCATTTTGCATCAGTATTAAATCATTTAAATTATGAATCATAGTATTTAACAACAGGTCGAAGGTTTCCAGAAACCGTGAACGATTGCAGATCAACAGCTCAATATTGATCTCTATAAAGTCCTGGAGGTGTGTATCTGAAGTCTAACCCCCTCCCCCTCCCCCTCCCACCCCTCTATGACCTCAGGTATGCACAAGATGACCCCCCCCATCAAAGACCTGCTGCCCCGTCTGACCCCCATCCTGAAGAACAGACACGAGAAGGTGCAGGAGAACTGCATCGACCTGGTGGGGAGGATCGCTGACAGGTGGGTGGAGTCGGGTCACGTGACTCTGTACATCGCATGATGTCATGATGATGTCATCGCAGCCTCTGACCTCTGACCTCTGCTGTGCGTCTCCCAGGGGGGCTGAGTACGTGTCGGCCAGAGAGTGGATGAGGATCTGCTTCGAGCTGCTGGAGCTGCTGAAGGCTCACAAGAAGGCCATCCGCCGCGCCACGGTCAACACCTTCGGCTACATCGCCAAGGCCATCGGGTGAGTCGCGCCGCGCCGTCGTGGTCACTAGTGTTCACTAGTCGGAAGTTTAACCTTTTCTAGAAACAAGTAATACAACTTCCCAAAAACAAGAAAAAAAAGTAGTAATTTGTCCCTAAAAAAAAATTTAACTCTAGAAAAAGTGGTAAATCTTTAAAAAAAATTAAAAAAGTGGTTAAAAAAAAAAGTATAAATAAAAAAAAGTGGTAAAAAAATTTCTATAAATGGTAAAAAAAAATTCTATAAATGAAAAAGTGGTAAAAAAAAAAATATATATATATAAATTTAAAAAAAGTGGTAAAAAAAATTCTATAAATGGTAAAAAAAAATTCTATAAATGAAAAAGTGGTTAAAAAAATGGTAAAAAATTTCTATAAATGGTAAAAAAAAAAATTCTATAAATGAAAAGGTGGTAAAAAAAAAAAAATTATAAATAAAAAAAAGTGGTAAAAAATTTCTATAAATGGTAAAAAAAAATTCTATAAATGAAAAAGTGGTTAAAAAAAATTATAAATAAAAAAAAGTGGTAAATTTCTATAAATGGTAAAAAAAAATTCTATAAATGAAAAAGTGGTTAAAAAAATGGTAAAAAATTTCTATAAATGGTAAAAAAAAATCTATAAATGAAAAAGTGGTTAAAAAAAATGGTAAAAAATTTCTATAAATGGTAAAAAAAAATTCTATAAATGAAAAAGTGGTAAAAAAATATATATATAAGTTTTAAAAAAATGGTAAAAAAAATTCTATAAATGGTAAAAAAAAAATTCTATAAATGAAAGTGGTAAAAAAAAATATATAAATAAAAAAAAAGTGGTAAAAAATTTCTATAAATGGTAAAAAAAATTCTATAAATGAAAAAGTGGCCCCCTCCCTCTCTTTGGCTCCGCCCCTCCCTCTCTTTGGCTCCGCCCCTCCCTCTCTTTGGCTCCGCCCCCTCCCTCTCTTTGGCTCCGCCCCCTCCCTCTCTTTGGCTCCGCCCCCTCCCTCAGGCCCCACGACGTGCTGGCGACGCTGCTCAACAACCTGAAGGTCCAGGAGCGTCAGAACCGCGTGTGTACGACCGTGGCCATCGCCATCGTGGCCGAGACCTGCTCGCCGTTCACGGTCCTGCCGGCGCTGATGAACGAGTACCGCGTCCCCGAGCTCAACGTGCAGAACGGCGTGCTCAAGTCGCTCTCCTTCCTGTTCGAGTACATCGGAGAGATGGGCAAGGACTACATCTACGCCGTCACGCCGCTGCTGGAGGACGCGCTCATGGACAGGTGAGTCACGGTCTCCGTCAGAACCGGAACCGCCACCGCCATCGCCACCGCCACTAACCCGTTGACGTCCCGCTGTCCCACAGAGACCTGGTCCACCGGCAGACGGCGAGCGCCGTGGTGCAGCACATGTCTCTGGGCGTGTACGGCTTCGGCTGCGAGGACTCGCTCAACCACCTGCTCAACTACGTCTGGCCCAACGTGTTCGAGACGTCGCCTCACGTCATCCAGGCCGTCATGGGGGCGCTGGAGGGGCTGCGGGTCGCCATCGGACCCTGCCGCATGCTGCAGTACTGCCTACAGGTAGAGATATATACACCTGGTCCTGGTCCGGGACTTGGTCCTGGTCCTGGTCCTGGTCCGGGTCCTGGTCCAGACCCAGACCTTCAACCCTCTTTGTGTCTAAAGATTCACAATCAGAACTCAGCAAACTGTTCAGCTCAACACAGGTGTTAAAGGGATAGTTCAACATTTAGTCAAACTGTCCCATCACCATAATCCCTATAGTCATAGCAGTAGGTTCGTTACCTTTAATTGTCGGTGCAAGCTATTTTTAGAACGGCGGAGCAGAGCCGTGAGCTGCTCAGAGCTACGCTACGGAGGCTCATGGGATTTCTTGGTTTCCCTCATCAAACTCATCAAATACACAATCCAACAACTCCACAGCGCTTTTGTAGACAAGTTGTGACCTGCACATTCACCACGCTATGAGATAATAACACAACGTTACGAAACGGAGCCGTTTTCGAGGTAAATTCATGCAAAACTGCTGATGCGCGTTGCGTTCAGGGACAGTGTTTCAGCAAGCAGTCTCTGTATTTAGCAGCTCACGGCTCTGCTCCGCCGTTCTAAAAATAGCTTGCACCAACAATTAAAGGTAACGAACCTACTGCTATGACTATAGGGGTTATGGCAATGGGCCAATTTGCCAAAATGTTGAACTATCCCTTTAAATCCCATAAATCCATAAAAACAAAACGCTCATCTTTACCGTCCTTCATCGTGCAGCAGGTTTTCATCTGAAATCATTTGGTGTTTTCGTGCTATTTATCAAATTTAATGAGATGAAATAGTGGAGACTAGCGTAGCTCTGAGCAGCTCACGGCTCTGCTCCGCCGTTCTAAAAACAGCTTGCACCAACAATTAAAGATTAACGAACCTACTGCTGTGACTATAGGGATTATGGTGATGGGCCAATCTGACAAAAATGTTGCACTATCCCTTTAATAATCTTCCCCTCCATCCTGACCCGTCGTTCTTCTTCTTCTTCTGCAGGGTTTGTTCCACCCGGCGCGGAAGGTGCGCGACGTTTACTGGAAGATCTACAACTCCATCTACATCGGCTCTCAGGACGCGCTGATCGCTCACTACCCGCAGGTTTACAACGACGACAAGAACGTCTACGTCCGCTACGAGCTCGAGTACGTCCTGTGAACGCACCGCCATCCGCCCCCCCCTCCTCCTCCTCCTCCTCCTCCTCCTTCCTCCTCCTCCTCCTCCTCCCTCTTTCAGTTTAGGACAGAGCCGGTTTTTCTTTAGTCCGTGTCCGCTGCACCACGTTATTGATCACTTATTGATCGGAACTGAAACTAGGGGAAGTAACAGAAGCATCATGGTCGAGTCTGTACGTATGATTTTTTTATTTTGTTTTTTTTTCCTTTCTTTGAGTGTTTTTCCTGTGAGGAGGTCGGATGAACGATCGCAGTGTTTTTAAGATTTGGAATATTTTTGTTTTGTGTATTGATCGGCTCCTGTTATCAGCTGTAAACACCCCCCCCCCCCTCCTCCTCCTCCTCCTCCTCCTCCTCCTCCTCCTCCTCCATGTTCACACCTCCTCTGTTCTTATTAGACCGTTGCTTTATTTAACCAAATAAAATGTTTGTGTATAAAAATCAACCTCTGGGTCAAGACTCGTGTTTTTATTGTTCAGAGTTTAAATACAGATACACATGAAGAAATGAACATGAGCTCCAACACTCACTGATGTGTTTTAAATAAATATAGTTATCATCAATAAGATCAATAAGAAGCAAAGACTGATCCAACGTGACACATTAAATAAACTTAAACAATTAAAGCAGGATTTATAAAGAAAAGAAAAAGATCAAATAAATGAAGTTGTGCAGAACAACTAACTGGATGTAAAGTACGTTTTTGTCAATCTATACTCAACATCCCATAATAACAACTGACATGTCTATCGATTAAACACAAGAATCTGTCATGTGTCTCTTTTCTTTAATTATCTCTTATTTTGTCACTGTGTTTCAAAATAAAACCAGAGTCCTGTAGAAACAGGAACTCCTGTGTGGACCTTCAAAATAAAAGCGCAGTGAGAGCTGCAGGTTGAGATCAGTGTGTGTGAAGCTTCTTCTGCAGCTTTAAAGGATCCAACTGAACTGGACCTGAATGGGTTTCATCATCATCATCATCAGTGGACGGGAAACAGGAAGTGAGGTCACAGACAGATGTGACGTCACGCTGCAGTGTGTATGACGTCCATGTCCACAGTGTTTTATGTCCATGTTGTTTTGTTTGAGTGTCAACCCGTCTGATGGAGGAGGAGGAGGAGGAGGAGGAACACTGAGGGACACTCCTCCTCCCTAACCCCCCCCCCCCCTCCTCCTCCTCCTCCTCCTCCTCCTCCTCCTCCTCCATTCATCCACTCATGAGCTCTGACCCAGATTCTCCTGGCGAGAGGAGGAGCAGGAGGAGGAGGAGGAGGAGGAGGAGGAGGAGGAGGAGGAGGAAGGCTGCAGAGTGTCTGTGTTAGACGATGAATCCAGGTCCAGACTAGAGTACTAATACTATGCAGTAAAAATACATCACAAATACAAGCCTGTACTGACATAGATAGATAGATAGATAGATAGATAGATAGATAGATAGATAGATAGATAGATAGATAGATAGATAGATAGATAGATAGATAGATAGATAGATAGATAGATAGATAGATAGATAGATAGATAGATAGATAGATAGATAGATAAATGGATGGATAGATAGATAGATAGATAGATAGATAGATAAATGAATAGATAGATAGATAGATAGATAGATAGATAAATGGATAGATAGATAGATAGATAGACAGATAGATAGATAGATCATAGATAGATAGACAGATAGACAGATAGATAGATAGATAGATAGATAGATAGACTAGATAGACTAGATAGACAGATAGATTTGATAGATAGATAGATAGATAGACAGATAGATAGATAGATAGACAAATACAGATAGATAGATAGATAGATAGATAGATAGATAGATAGATAGATAGATAGACAGAAGACAGATAGATAGATAGATAGATAGATAAATGAATAGATAGATAGATAGATAGATAGATAGATAGATAGATAGATAGATAGATAGATAGATAGATAGATAGATAGATAGATAGATAAATGAATAGATAGATAGATAGATAGATAGATAGATAGATAAATGGATAGATAGATAGATAGATAGACAGATAGATAGATAGATCATAGATAGATAGACAGATAGACAGATAGATAGATAGATAGATAGATAGATAGACAGATAGATAGATAGATAGACAGATAGATAGATAGATAGATAGACAGATAGATAGATAGATAGATAGATAGATAGATAGATAGATAGATAGATAGATAGATAGATAGATAGATAGATAGATAGATAGATAGACCCTCTAAGCCACCGTAGCTTTGCGTTTTGTTAAATCTGTTGCGTTGTGTTATTGTCCTATGGCTCCTCCGGGCCACCGTAGATTTGGCGTTATTGCTGTGTTTTAACCGTTTCTATGATATTTTTTATAAACAGTTGTTTTGTTCTCGTTGTTTCTGGTGTGTTGCTGTCCAGTGGCTCCTCCCGGCCACCGTAGCTCGGTCTGTAATAATTATCCAACTCAGCGGTTCTGCCGGTCTGACCCTTCACCCAGACCTGGTCCTCAGGTGACCCACATCATCAGGGCTCTGTGCGTGTGTGCGTGTGCATGTGTGTGTCTGCGTACGGGTGCGGGTGTGGGTGTCTCCGCTGGGGGCGGCATCGAGCAGGGGCCGCTGCTGGTTGATGCTGAGGAAGCAGCAGCTGAGGAGGAGAGAAGCTCCGACTTCCTGCCTCCTCTCCGGGAGGCTGAGGCTCTGCTCACCGGCCACGACCCACCACACTGCGGCTGCGAGAGGAGAGGAGAAGCCGCTGCTGAGGAGAAACCCTCTGTGCAACAGAACCAGAACCAGGACCAGGACCAGAACCAGGACCGGCTCCGGCTGCGGCGACAAGCGGCCTCGGATCGGACTGTTTACCGCGGCGGAGCGGGTGGAGCTGCTCCCCGGCGCTGCCTCCGCTTCTCCCCGGGACTCGGAGCAGCAGCAGCCGCACACAGCGACGGAGGAGCCGGGCTGATGGCCTTCATCATCACCATCCTCCGCAGCAGCAGCCGCTAAGAGGAGCAGCAGGAGAACCGGAGCAGGAGCAGCAGGAGAACCGGAGCAGGAGCAGCAGGAGAACCGGAGCAGGAGCAGGAGGAGAACCGGTGCATGGTGCCTGGGAGCCGGAGGGAGCAGCCGGAGCAGAGCCGGAGATGGCGGTCCTCAAGCTGGCCGAGCAGGTTAGTCAGTTAGCCTCCGTTAGCTTCGTTAGCCTCGGAGGGACCGGTCGGTGTGTTTGGATGTCTCTCTTCTTGTCTTGTCTTTGTGTTTCCGGTCAAACGGAGACGATAAAGCTCCAGACCGACAGTCCGACCTCCAGCAGCCGGACACCGAGAGGCCGAGCCCCGGGTCACAGGGCTGCGGGGAACCGGCTGCTGCAGCCCGGGTGTTGGAGTAGACAGTGTCGGAGGGTTCGGTTTAAATTCTATCAAGTCTCGTTAAAATGCACACAGATACACACACTTCCTGTTATGTCCTCCTTCCGCACGCACACATGCACGCACATATGCACGCACATAGGTGTCCTGCAGCTCAGCACCTGCTCAGGTAGCTGGACTCACCTGGACTCACCTGGACTCACCTGGACCTGAACCTCCAGCCTCTGGTCCTTCACACCTCCACAGCCTCTCACTCACATTTAGGCTTCATGCACAGCTTCCTGAACTCAAACCAGCTCCTTTATTTCCTGTCTTACATTGTTGGACAAACCGATGAATCCAGGTGTGTCTGACTCTGACCTCAGTCGTCACAACAGTGGTCATGACAACCAGTTGGTCCAATAATGTAAGGCAGGAAATAAAGGAGCTGATTTAAGTTCAGGAAGTAGTGGAGCTGTGCATAAAGCCTATTATTGACAAGATTGATTAATCTGCTCATCAATTATTCCCATTAATTGACTGGACATGGCAGCATCCACCTCCACCTCCACCTCCTCCAGGCCACGCCCCCTCCCGTCATCATCACACCTGACAGGTTCATTTCCTCTCAGTCACGATTTATTACTGAATTATTGTGTCTGTGACTGTTGCTTGTAGAAACAACCACAGTTTGAACTAAAACTGTTGATAATTAGCTCCGCCCCTTCTACAACAGGAAGTGAACCATTATTATCCAATCATACACCGACAGTGAAACACTCACAGTGACTGTTTAGAACTAGGCTACTTCCTACATTTTGCAAATGAAACTACTTTCTGTTCTTCTGCTGAAGTCAGCTCCTTAGTTAACGGTTAGCCCCGCCCCCTTTCTGTAGCTTTAGCTGGTTAGCCCCGCCCCCTTTCTGTAGCTTTAACCGGGTAGCCCCGCCCCTTTTCTGCATTTTCCACAGTGAGTTCAGTCTGAAGATGATGTGTGAAAACAAAGATTCTCTCATAGAGAAGATGTCAACACTTCCTGTCTCCTGAGTGGGCGTGGTCACGAACACCTGTTCAGGTCACAACAAAACTCAACCTGTTGGACCTGCAGCTCGTCTCCTAAAGGGGGCGGAGCTACATGACACAGACACAGGAAGTGATTGGAGATATAACTTAACTGTTACTTCCTGAAAAAGGATAATTCATTAACTGTAAACATCTTAATAAAGCACTAAAACAACGGGGGGGAAATAAAATCTTTATTCATAGGTTAGCATGCTGTTATGTTTATTTATTTATTTGATATGGACATCTTTGAGCCTGTTCCAGTGACAGACCACATACTTTGCTTGGGTGTGTTTAATTAGCACACGTGCTAATTTTCAACACCAGTCCATACGCGGCTAATCTAAAAATACAGACCATAATATCGACAAGTAGTATGAGATAAAACCAAGTGCATGACACAACAACGCAGTCACAGTTGTGGGATGCTCGTGTGTCTTTTTATCAGTGCAGTGTTGTTGTACTTGTGGCTCCTGAACCGACGTGAGTGAGACGGCGCTGGCTTTAAATCGACCTGAAACCATTTATCAGTTCAGTATTGATCGTCCAACGGTCTGACGTCAACATGGTGAAAAATAAAAACCTTTATATGATGAAGCAGCTGGTTCTGGTTTCACTGCTGCAGACGACACAAGTTCAGAGATGAAAATATGAATTTAAATTGAGACCAAATTCATCTTTTTTTCTGCTCAATAACACCGTTACTGTTTGTTTGTTTTTGCACGTAATCCAAAATGAGCAAGTGCAAGTTCAAACTGCATGGACTCTTGTGTGTTTTAATGATCGTGGCCACGCCCACTCAGAAAACAGGAAGTGTAAAGCGTGTGGTACCTGCAGCGTCTTCTCTTTGCTGCTGTGTCTCTACTCTGTCTCATCTCTTCCTCATCCTGTCAAATCAAAGATGTCCGACCACGTTCGGCTGCAGAGGAAGCTCTGAGTCAGCGTCGTGGTCGTAACGTAGCCGAGCCGCTTCCTGCTTGTGCTCCTGTTGAAGTAACTTTTACTTTTTGGTACTTTTGGTACTTGGACCTGGAGCAGATGAACTGTGAGCGACGTCCTTGAAACCAAAACACGAGATAAAAGTTCCTTTTTATTAACATTTAGTCCCCGAGGCGTCGACGCTCTGAGACAGAAGGAGCTTTTTGTTGCATCACATGATCTTCTTCAGTGTGAACACAGCGTCACGGAGTCGGAGGCCGTCGGCTGCTCAACATCTTCATCATCACCATCCTCATCCTCATCCTCATTATCATCATCATCATCTCTCTATCACTCATCAGTCTGCTGCTTGTTTTCTTAATCTATCAGTTTTATCTTCTCGGCTTCAACGTGTGAAATCTCTCCTCGGTGAAGCATCAGATCGTCCGAGGAGCAGCGACCACAGAGTTTTAAATCAGTTAGATCAGTGTAATTATAATTATGTCGGTCACTTTAAGAAGGAATGCACTGCATGAGTTCAAAGCCGTGATGCCTTCAGGTGCCTCGGTCTGCAGTGGGAGTTTACAGTGCTGTGACACTGACGGTCAGATCCTCAGATCAGTGAAGATGTTTGTAACCAGATAAATAAAGAGTAGAGCTCAGACTGAGCAGCAGCAGCATTAAAGGGATAGTTCACCCAAAATTCAAATTTCTTTCATTTCCTCCCCTCAAATGACGACTAAGAGCTGGGAGAGTTCCATACTGCTGGTCTCAATTTTGGTGGGAGCCCCCACATGAGAAATTGTTCAGAAAAAATTCAATAAGTCCATATTTTAAGCTTGTTTGTAGCAGAAGCTCCCAGTGTCTCAGTTCACTGCTCTCCCTGACCGATCTGGATGTTTGTTGGTGTGTCTTTTTGGACCAAGAAAGTCGGTGTCCATTGACAAATACTGGTGCGTGGAAATTTTAATTTTGAGTGAACTATCCCTTTAACAGCAGCAGCTCCTCCTCATGTGACTGGCTGTTGATCAGCACATGATAGAGTGAATGTAAACCACAGAGACACGCTGACGTTCCTCTATCAGCCGCCATCAGCTCGCCGCTCGCTCGCTGCTGCAAACAGGAAGTCGCTCAGAGACAGAAAAAAACCAGCTGCTGCTCTGGTCCTTGAAGGCAGCACGGATCTGATCAGACACTGATACAGGAGGAGTACTACTACTACTGCACTACTAGTACTACTGTAACTACTGCTACCGTTACTACTAGTCCTCGTGGTCGTGGTTTAGTGTGAAGACAGAGTCAGAGGTCAAAGGTCACAGAAGGAGATTTATTAAAAATATTAGTATCAGGAAAAACAGGAAATAGTTGACTTCTGACTTTCTGCCACAGCTGCTGCTGCACCGTGTGTGTCTGTGTGTGTGTCTGTGTGTGTGTGTGTCTCTGTGTGTGTGTGTGTGTGTGTGTCTCTGTGTGTGTGTGTGTGTCTCTGCTCTTCCGTCTGAAGACGAGTATCTTGGAGGACGTGATGTCATGTTGTGTCAACTGAGCTCCTCTCTGATTGGACGACAGCAGGAGAGTGTCGTTGACCCGGTTATAGGCCGTCGCCTTGGCAACGAGACAAATAAGACTTTTCCTTTATGATCCACTGTTGAGACGCGTGTGTGTGTGTGTGTGTGTGTGTGTGTGTGTGTGTGTGTGTGTGTGTGTGTGTGTGTGTGTGTGTGTGTGTGTGTGTGTGTGTGTGTGGAATGAAAACAGGTTTAATCTGATGGAGGAAGTTTGTGTAGGACAGAAGGGGAAGTGTGTGTTTGTATATGTGTGTGTGTGTGTGTGTGTGTGTTTGTATATGTGTGTGTGTTTGTGTGTGTGTGTGTGTGGTGAGGACTCGGTTCCTCAGACACACACTCTGCTCCTCCGTCTACTTTAAAGGGATAGTACCATGTTTTTAAAGTGTGGTTGTATGATCTCCAAATAGCCCCTAAGTACTTTAATTACAGTAGAAGACTCTCTGCACTCCTCCCGTTAGCAACGCCAGCCCATAATAGCCCTGCCCAGAGATTTACAACATATTTTGTTGTGAATGGACCCAAAGAAACGGCCTATTTTCACGGCCTGAAAAAAAAACACAGTTCCATTGTTGGCTATAATATAATGTTTTCCAGCCAGGACTAAATAAGGAGTGCAGAGAGTCTTCTACTGCAGTTAAAGTACCTAGAGGCTATTTGTAGATCATACAACCACACTTTAAAAAACACGTCACTATCCCTTTAATCTGGACTTTATGTTTCTTTATTATTAATTGATTAGGTTTGATATTAATGTTATTGTGTTATTATTATTATATCTACTCAGTGTGTCAGCAGCCGATCAGCTCTGTTGGTTATTGACGACTGATTGAGACGATGTGGCGGCGACGCAGCGTCGACCGTCTCTTCACTTCCTGTCTGTTCTCCTGCTTCACTTCCTGTTGCTCAGAAACCAGTTTCACTTCTCTACAGCAGCAGCAGCACAAATCAGACCACTTCCTCCTCCTTCTTCTTCTCCTCCGTTTGAATGTGGCTCCAACGCCTCGTCATCACAGTGTAACGGCTCTGATCTAAGCTCCTCCCACTTTTCTCTCTGACGACTGAACTCATGATGAAGCAGCTTCAACTTTCCTTTTATGGAGAAACATTTCTGTCTTTATTCAGAACAGATCTGATGAATCCAGTGTATTTACTGTGTGAACTCTAGCATCGTCCCCAATAAATAAATAAACAAGTAAAGCAACAAAAATACAGATTTGAGAGCAAAAGAAAAAGAGCGGCCATCAAAAAAGAATTTTAAAAAAGATGAATTTTACTGATTTATAAAATGAACGATCGTACGTTTTTACTCACAAACATTAGTTTTGATTGAAGTTGAAGAAATACAATCGAAACCCATTGTGTTACGCTCTCAATTTTATTCTATTTTTTGATCACCACTTATTCTCTTTAGCTTTCAGATCTATTTATTGGTTGCAAATCTGTTCTACTGTATTTGATTAAATAATAAAGAGACAAATTTGTCAAACTAGACGACCTGGACCGAAGGCAACAAACGTATCAAATACAAACACACAACAAACACTGGTGTGTGTCTCTGTTACGATGCAGAGGAAGTGAAACCAGCCGCCGGTCGGGACGAGAGCTGAGCTTCCACTGGTTCTGTCGCATCACGTCTTTGTCAATAAAGTTATATTGTGACCAGACGACGTGGCTGCAGTCGATCCACTTCCTGGTGTCGTGGAGCTGTCGCACAGTTTGTGTTGTTGTGTAGGACGACGTCACGCTGCAACAACTACACAACGGTCTCATTTCTGTCAAAACTAAACTTAAAATCAGACTCAGCAGCTAAAAATCGACTTGTTTTAACATCGTTTTCACTTGAAATCAGTAGAAAAATCTGCTCCACGTTCAGATTTTTCTACTGATTTCAAGTGAAAAGCTTCAATGAGACGAGTCTGATTCTAATAGAATGAGTTCAGCAGCTTCCTGTCGGTGGCTCCGCCCCCTCCGCCCGCAGCCTCCATCTACCTGCTGTCTGTGTGTGTGTGTGTGTGTGTGTGAAGAACAATAAGGGCTCGACCTCCACGCGGTGTGTGTCTGTGTGTGTGTGTGTGTGTGTGAAGAACAATAAGGGCTCGACCTCCACGCGGTGTGTGTCTGTGTGTGTGTGTCCTGATGTGTATCTGTGAAGGAGTTTTAACAACAACAGTTTCTCTGTCGGAGTCTGAGACACAACCCTGTGGGTGATGAAGAACGTGTTGTCGCGGCGACAGGTTAAACAACACTCGGGTAATTTAACTGAGGGAAGTAAAAACAACACGTATGAACGACAACACAACAACACAACACACAGACAGACACACAACATGAGGCAGAAGTAATGTGAAACACAAAGACACAAAACTGATGAAGACACACAAAGAGACACAACGCGGCAACAACACAAGAAGAGCATCACACACACACACAGACACACACACACACACACACACACACACACAGACACACACACACAGACAGACACACAACCACTGTGACTTCCTGTCTGCAGCTCAGATTCTGCTCTTTGTGTCCAGAGTCACAGTCGTCCCTCAACTCCATCTGTTATAAACACAGCAGCTGCTACACACACACACACACACACACACACACACACACACACACAGACACACACACACACACACACACACACACACACACACACACACACACACACACACAGACACACACAGACACACACACACACACACACACACACACACACACACACAGACACAGACACACACACACACACACACACAGACAGACACACACACACACAGACACACACACACACACACACACACACACAGACACACACAGGCCTCCGTATCGTGGGAAGGATCTCTCTTGTGGAATCTTCCTGTGAGATCTGATCTGGTTTGAGAACTGACCATGTGTAGTTGTGTTGTTGTTGTGTATTTATTGTGTAGTTGTTGTGTAGTTGTTGTGTAGTTATTGTGTAGTTGTTGTGTAGTTGTTGTGTAGTTGTTGTGTAGTTGTTGTGTAGTTGTTGTGTAGTTGTGTTGTTGTTGTTGTGTAGTTGTGTATTGACCCCCCCCCCCTCTCTCTCCTCAGCCCCCCCTCATCCAGGCCATCTTCAGTGGAGACCCTGAGGAGATCCGGATGCTCATCTACAAGTCTGAAGACATCAACGCTCTGGTGAGGAAGGGGTTAACACGCCGCGCCTTAAAGGGACAGTTCAACATTTAGTCAAACTGGTCCATCACCATAACCCCTATAGTCATAGCAGTAGGTTCATCACCTTTAATTGTCAGTGCAAGCTGTTTTTAGAGCGGCGGAGCAGAGCCGTGAGCTGCTCTAGCTTCTCTTCCTGCTCCGTGATTGGTCGATGTGTTTGTTCGCTGAGTGAAAGCCTCACATCAGGTTTCTATCAGTCAGCTTCATGAATGGACTTCCTGTGTCCACTGTTCCCATGTGACATCACTGCTGTGTGTGTGTGTGTGTGTGGTCCACGTGGTAACCAGCGTGTCACCGACGACCTCCAGAATAAAAGTACAAACACCTGTTGGAGTTTAACTCGGAGGAAACGATCGAGTGGAAAATAATGTATTTTTATAAAATATAAACAATAGAAGATGAAACCTGAGTTTTAGTCCTTACACCTTCAGTTAATAAATAAATAAATAAATAAATCACATGAGCTGAGTTTGACCTCAGGACCTTCAAAATAAAAGCCCTGCTCAAAATAGTGTTTTTGTGTTTTTACAACCAGCTGACTTCTCCCCCCCCCCCCTCCTCTCTTCCTCCTCCTCCCCCCCCTCCTCCCCCCAGGCCTCAGAGAAGCGGACTCCTCTCCACGCAGCAGCCTTCCTGGGTGATGCTGAGATCACTGAGCTCCTCATCCTGTCTGGTAAAACTCAGCATTGACCCTTTATTGTCTTGTTGTTGTTGTTGTTGTTGTTGTTGTTGTTGTGTGTCTTCTCTCTCTAACCCGTGTGTGTGTGTTTTCCTGCAGGTGCTCGGGTCAACGCCAAAGACAACATGTGGCTCACACCGCTGCACCGCGCCGTGGCGTCTCGCAGCGAGGTGAGCGCACACACACACACACACACACACACACACACACACACACACACACACACACACACACACACACCCCCACACACACACACAGGTGAGGTGTTTACCTGTAAACAGAGGAAACACACCGTCAGCAGCAGCAGCTTCAGTCGATGTGGGTCCAGGTGTCGACTCAGCAGCTTCAACAGGTCCAACCAGCCCAGACTCAGAGGATTCACTGGTGTCTGTTACACCTCGCCATGACGGACAGCGACGCTCAACCCTGAAATTAACGCTCGTGTTGTCTCCATCTGGACGACATTTCGCGGCGGTGTCCCGCCCCTGAACACTTCTTATTGGTTGAAAAGTACACGGTGCTTTCTGTTGACAAGCTAGTTGTCAGAGAGAGGAAAAAACACTCAGAGACGTGAAAAACAGCGATCAGGAAATGACAGGAATCTCAAAATAGCGCCGCAAGTTTGTCAACGTCCCTTTATAATTTGATTGGTTTGGATTCTGAACCAATAGAATGTACTCGTCACGCTGCCTATCAGGACACCCTCGCGAGTTTTCGTTGTCGTTTCACTCGCTGTTTGTCATAGCTAGGGGGCTTAGCAGAATTACCGTTACGGAGCGGACAAAAGTGTCAAAATTTGTATGATGTTTCTTTATAGTCTAACAAATAATTTTAGCCTAGGAGCCCTGAAAAATTTTTCTGTAAAATATCATATTACAAAATCATCATTATCAATGAAATATTTCCAAAATACCTGCTATTTTTAAGCCTCAAAGCATCATAAAATTATTTTAAAAAATATAAGAATACTCACAAAATGTGGGTACATTACATACATGTGTGTGTGCTGAATATGTGTTTATTATATACTATATGTGTGTATATTACATAATGTACGTATTGCATAGTTTTAGCTTTATATTAAAAGTGAGAAAGAAACAAAAAATATTTTTCCCCCTCATCAATCTACACCCAGCCCCCCTTAATGACAGCACAAACCCAGAATTTTAGAAATGTTTGCAATTAATAAAAATAGAAAAAATGAGGCTACATATTTGAACATTCAGAGGCTTTGCTGCAATGCTCATGTATGCCAATGTATGCCATTCAGGAGGTGTCAACTAATTGTTTTTGATAAATAAATACAATTACATAGATTGGACATGATTTGAAAGACACACCTCAATAAGATGCAGTTAATACAGCTCATTTGCATATCTGAGCAAAGTGAGATCCATGAGGTCAAAGGAACTGCCCCAAGAGCTCATGTAGCAAGACATAGACCTGGACAAGGCTACAAAAAGAAATGTGATAATCCTTCAATTTTCAGGCTGCTAATTATGGGTGGTATGGTGGTGCAGTGGTTAGCACTGTCGCCTCACAGCAAGGGGGTTCTGGGTTCAAATCCACTGACTGAAGCACTCCTCTCACCAGTGAAGTGAGAGGCTCCAGCTCACCCGTCACCCTAGTGCAGGATAAGCGGTGGTCAGTGAATGACATATGAAAGGTTTGAATTTGCAAACAACCACCTAAAGGTTACGAGTAACTCGATGCAGCCTTTCATGTACACTGAGGAGTGAGCGTTCATTGGTCCACTCTGCTGTATAGCCCTGATTGGTGGAGGCTGCAGCAATGGCTCATCTTCTGAGCCATCTTCTGTTACTTTCTTCCTTCTCCCAAAAGGATCTGGAGCTCAGCTTTGTTTTGTTTTTGGGGTTCTTTGTTACCTTTCTAACCAACTCTCACCAACTGTTCAGTTTGGCTGGATGGCCAGCTCTACGAAGAGTCCTGGTTGACCCAAACCTTTGATGGAGGCCACTGTGCTCTTAGAAACAATAAGTGCAGCAGGTCTTCTTTTGTAGCCTTGTCCAGATCTGTGTCTTGCTATAATTATGTCTCTGTATTTACTGCAGACGCATCTGTGCAGTTGTTACTGTCAAGAATTACAAGATCTTTGAAATCATACAACAAAGGATTACCCATTCTAGTAACAGATAATCAATTAACTACATTCATTAACTTCATTTAATTTATAATAATTCATGATAACTTTGGAATGATAAGGCTCCAGTGCTTCTCCACCTCTTCCAGATGATTTTGCGTCTTTGCACAATTAATCAATAATGATACTGTAATGCATGTTTTATACACATCATTTGGAATGTTACTGGTCAGTGCACTAATTAAAAGCAGATTCAGGTTATACAATGGCCTAAAAAGAGCAAATTAGCGACCACCAATTTCTTCTTAAGACTTGAGAAAAATGACATTTTTCATCATATAATTTGATCAAGAGAATATGGTTCTTTATATGGATATTTCAAAAAAATTCTGGTGGGCTCCTAGGCTAAAATGGTGTAGTAGGTACTGGCCTAGCCTCGTGCAAAATTTCACGCTTTTGTCCGCTTCGTATCGGTAAGCCCAAAAAATGGTGCTAAGCCCCCTGACTATCAGGACGAGGTGTAAAGCCCTCGATATACTTGCTGTTAACTACGCGTACGCGTACACATCATGGCTGCCACGCGTATCCTGCGTCGGTTTGATGCGTCGTCTGCGACCGACCGCGCATATCGACGCATTGTGACGGCGCGTTCGCGTAGTTAACAGCAAGTATATCGGGGGCTTAACTCAGGTCCATCTCACGCTGCCGGTTCCCGTCGACACCGAGACCAGCTGCTCTCACTGTGAACCTTCAACCTGGAACTCACCTCACTTCTATCAACAAGGCCGTTTAAATCGATGATTACATCATATTTGACCTCTAACTGCTTTTAACTACACGTTTACTTTTGTTTTCAAGTCGTGCTTCTTGTTTTGTCTTTTTATCATCTCGGCTTCATTACAAATGTTCCTCGATGTGTCTCTCAGTCTAAATAAAGGTTATGAAATGAAGGAGTTACATGTAACCCCCCCCCTCCTCCCCCGCGCCCCCCCCCCCATCTCCCCCTCCTCCCCCAGGACGCGGTTCGTGTTCTGATCCGTCACTCTGCCGACGTCAACGCGCGGGACAAGAACTGGCAGACGCCGCTCCACGTCGCCGCCGCCAACAACGCGCTGCGATGCGCTGAGGTCATCATCCCGTTGCTAAGCAGCGTCAACGTGTCGGACCGCGGCGGCCGCACGGCGCTGCACCACGCCGCCCTCAACGGACACACGGAGGTACTGCAGCCTGGGGTTGTTGTGGTGTTGTGGTGTCGTTTAGTTGTGTAGCTGTGTCGTTGTTGTAGTTGTGTAGTTGTTGTGGTGTTGTTGTGTCATGTTGTTGTGTAGCTGTTGTGTTGCAGAGCAGCAACAGGAAGTGCAGCTGCTTCATTCACAACCTGCTGCTGGAGCTAAAATTACCAGTGTTGATCTGCTGTTACGTAAAGAACCCACACACTGATGGATGTGTGTGTGTGTGTGTGTGTGTCTGTGTGTGTGTTGTGTGTCTGTGTGTGTGTCTGTGTGTGTGTGTGTTGTGTGTCTGTGTGTGTGTAGATGGTGAACCTCCTCCTCACTAAAGGAGCCAACATCAACGCCTTCGACAAGAAGGACGGACGAGCGCTGCACTGGGCCGCGTTCATGGGTATGACATCACACTGACGCTGCTGGCAGTCGCACAACATTACAACTCTATTATATACTTGTACTGTAGTACAACTCTATTGTACTGTAGTACAACTCTATTATATACTTGTACTGTAGTATAACTCTATTATATACTTGTACTGTAGTATAACTCTTATTATATACTTGTACTGTAGTATAACTCTATTATATACTTATACTGTAGTACAACTCTATTATATACTTATACTGTAGTACAACTCTATTATATACTTGTACTGTAGTATAACTCTTATTATATACTTGTACTGTAGTATAACTCTATTATATACTTATACTGTAGTACAACTCTATTATATACTTGTACTGTAGTATAACTCTATTATATACTTATACTGTAGTACAACTCTATTATATACTTGTACTGTAGTATAACTCTATTATATACTTATACTGTAGTACAACTCTATTATATACTTGTACTGTAGTACAACTCTATTGTACTGTAGTACAACTCTATTATATACTTGTACTGTAGTATAACTCTATTATATACTTGTACTGTAGTATAACTCTTATTATATACTTGTACTGTAGTACAACTCTATTATATACTTGTACTGTAGTATAACTCTATTATATACTTGTACTGTAGTACAACTCTATTATATACTTATACTGTAGTATAACTCTATTATATACTTATACTGTAGTATAACTCTATTATATACTTATACTGTAGTATAACTCTATTATATACTTGTACTGTAGTACAACTCTATTATATACTTGTACTGTAGTATAACTCTATTATATACTTGTACTGTAGTACAACTCTATTATATACTTATACTGTAGTATAACTCTATTATATACTTATACTGTAGTATAACTCTATTATATACTTATACTGTAGTATAACTCTATTATATACTTGTACTGTAGTATAACTCTATTATATACTTATACTGTAGTATAACTCTATTATATACTTATACTGTAGTACAACTCTATTATATACTTATACTGTAGTATAACTCTATTATATACTTGTACTGTAGTATAACTCTATTATATACTTATACTGTAGTATAACTCTATTATATACTTGTACTGTAGTACAACTCTATTATATACTTATACTGTAGTACAACTCTATTATATACTTGTACTGTAGTACAACTCTATTATATACTTATACTGTAGTACAACTCTATTATATACTTGTACTGTAGTATAACTCTATTATATACTTATACTGTAGTACAACTCTATTATATACTTGTACTGTAGTATAACTCTATTATATACTTATACTGTAGTACAACTCTATTATATACTTGTACTGTAGTATAA
Organism: Decapterus maruadsi; assembly: GCA_030347415.2. Classification (NCBI taxonomy): domain Eukaryota; kingdom Metazoa; phylum Chordata; class Actinopteri; order Carangiformes; family Carangidae; genus Decapterus; species Decapterus maruadsi. The sequence continues at coordinate 28,221,758 of CM064902.1, forward strand.
CTCTAGTATATACTTATACTGTAGTACAACTCTATTATATACTTGTACTGTAGTATAACTCTAGTATATACTTATACTGTAGTACAACCCCATTATATACTTGTACTGTAGTATAACCCTATTATATACTTGTACTGTAGTATAACTCTATTATATACTTGTACTGTAGTATAACCCTATTATATACTTGTACTGTAGTACAACTCTATTATATACTTGTACTGTAGTACAACTCTATTATATACTTGTACTGTAGTATAACTCTATTATATACTTGTACTGTAGTACAACTCTATTATATACTTGTACTGTAGTATAACTCTATTATATACTTATACTGTAGTACAACTCTATTATATACTTGTACTGTAGTATAACTCTATTATATACTTGTACTGTAGTACAACTCTATTATATACTTATACTGTAGTACAACTCTATTATATACTTATACTGTAGTATAACTCTATTATATACTTGTACTGTAGTACAACTCTATTATATACTTGTACTGTAGTACAACTCTATTATATACTTGTACTGTAGTATAACTCTATTATATACTTGTACTGTAGTACAACTCTATTATATACTTGTACTGTAGTATAACTCTATTATATACTTATACTGTAGTACAACTCTATTATATACTTGTACTGTAGTATAACTCTATTATATACTTGTACTGTAGTACAACTCTATTATATACTTATACTGTAGTACAACTCTATTATATACTTATACTGTAGTATAACTCTATTATATACTTGTACTGTAGTACAACTCTATTATATACTTGTACTGTAGTATAACTCTATTATATACTTGTACTGTAGTACAACTCTATTATATACTTATACTGTAGTATAACTCTATTATATACTTATACTGTAGTATAACTCTATTATATACTTATACTGTAGTATAACTCTATTATATACTTGTACTGTAGTACAACTCTATTATATACTTGTACTGTAGTATAACTCTATTATATACTTATACTGTAGTACAACTCTATTATATACTTATACTGTAGTATAACTCTATTATATACTTGTACTGTAGTACAACTCTATTATATACTTGTACTGTAGTATAACTCTATTATATACTTGTACTGTAGTACAACTCTATTATATACTTGTACTGTAGTATAACTCTATTATATACTTGTACTGTAGTACAACTCTATTATATACTTATACTGTAGTACAACTCTATTATATACTTATACTGTAGTATAACTCTATTATATACTTATACTGTAGTATAACTCTATTATATACTTATACTGTAGTATAACTCTATTATATACTTATACTGTAGTACAACTCTATTATATACTTATACTGTAGTATAACTCTATTATATACTTATACTGTAGTATAACTCTATTATATACTTGTACTGTAGTACAACTCTATTATATACTTATACTGTAGTACAACTCTATTATATACTTGTACTGTAGTATAACTCTATTATATACTTATACTGTAGTACAGTGGTTCTCAAAGTGTGAGAGAGTGAGCCCCCTTAATGAAAGATAAACAGCTGTGCGCCCCCCCCCCCCAAAAAAAAAAAAAAAGAGAATTAAATATATTTGATTCATTAAACATAAATTGGTCTTTTTTGTAAGATTTATTTGATTTATCTTGTTTCTCAGCATATTAAAGCAGATATCGGCTGAATGTTTTTATTAATATAAATCCTAACACAAGTCTCTCCGTCTCTCTGCTCTGCTGTAAACCAGGAGAAAACTTTCCTTGTGGGATACAAGTGTTATCCAATGAGGAGAGAGAACGGCATGAAGGGCTGTGTGTGCAGCCAAGGGATGCGCGTGAATGTGGTGACGTAGGGACGAGGACCAATAGATCCATGACGAGGGCGGGGGCTGCTAACTCATGGTGCGTTCAAGGAAACTCGTAACTTGTGTTTTTCCTTCCTGTGAAGTCGTACCAGTTCCATCTGGTACAAGTTCACGGGTCGGAAGTTACGAGAGGCCGTTATAGTGAATTTCACAGGCAACAGGACGGTAAAAACACGAGTTACGGGTTACCTGGAACGCTACAAAGTTGTAGTCGTGACTTGAAGCTGTAACTTACGGTTTCAAAAGTCTGCCTTGAACGCAGCATTAGTCGAAACGGCCGGATCGCTTATCTGCTTTAATTATCATGACAACATAAAGCACTGAAAAATAAGCCTAAACATTCTCTCTAACACACTCATCACAAAAGCAGCAACATGCTCTCCCTGTGTGATCATCTGGGAAGCAGAGAGTCTGAAGTTTATATTGTAAATGTAGCTACAGGTGACACTGTGACTCCACTACGTCTCGACCACATCAGCTGTTGAGGAAAACTCCGCCGCCACGTGCAGCTTTTTTTTCTCTCTCTTTTTTTTTAGAAGCGGTATATTGCTAGGGGACACGCGGTTCTACTGCTGATTAAATTTATTTATCTGAGCTTGGTCACTGTGAGAGGCACCGGCTCGCTTGAGCTTCGTTCCTACCTGACGCTGTGCAGCACCTGACGCTCTTCTTTTTCTAACCAGAATAGTTCACAGCCGACGGACTAGTGCTACATCCAGCCGAGGCCAGCGGAGCCCCGCTCTCCCTGCAACAGTCTCTCTGATCACTCGCTCTGAGCGTCATATCGCCGCGGAGATGATTGCATTGGGGCGCCTTGAGCGTCAGTGCACAACGCAAAAGGGCTCTGACCAAGCCTATGCCACGGCGAGTTGCTCCCAGATGCTGCTGAGCATAATCGCAGCCTGTGTGAACTTACAAGATCGTGTTTTATCATATTGCAGTATAATCGCAAACTATAGGCTACTGCAAAAACATTAATCATTTAGCCCCCCTACAAGTGACATGTAACTCATGTTTTGTTTGAATGTTTTCAGTTTTTTTTCTTTTTCTCATGTCGCGCCTCCCCTCAAACTCTCTGGCGCCCCCCAAGGGAGGCGCGCCTCACACTTTGAAAACCCCTGCTGTAGTACAACTCTATTATATACTTGTACTGTAGTATAACTCTATTATATACTTATACTGTAGTACAACTCTATTATATACTTGTACTGTAGTATAACTCTAGTATATACTTATACTGTAGTACAACTCTATTATATACTTGTACTGTAGTATAACTCTAGTATATACTTATACTGTAGTACAACCCCATTATATACTTGTACTGTAGTATAACTCTATTATATACTTGTACTGTAGTATAACTCTATTATATACTTGTACTGTAGTATAACTCTATTATATACTTGTACTGTAGTATAACTCTATTATATACTTGTACTGTAGTACAACTCTATTATATACTTGTACTGTAGTATAACTCTATTATATACTTGTACTGTAGTACAACTCTATTATATACTTGTACTGTAGTATAACTCTATTATATACTTGTACTGTAGTACAACTCTATTATATACTTGTACTGTAGTATAACTCTATTATATACTTATACTGTAGTACAACTCTATTATATACTTGTACTGTAGTACAACTCTATTATATACTTATACTGTAGTACAACTCTATTATATACTTGTACTGTAGTATAACTCTATTATATACTTATACTGTAGTACAACTCTATTATATACTTATACTGTAGTATAACTCTATTATATACTTATACTGTAGTACAACTCTATTATATACTTGTACTGTAATATAACTCTATTATATACTTATACTGTAGTATAACTCTATTATATACTTATACTGTAGTATTACTCTATTATATACTTATACTGTAGTACAACTCTATTATATACTTATACTGTAGTATAACTCTATTATATACTTATACTGTAGTATAACTCTATTATATACTTATACTGTAGTACAACTCTATTATATACTTGTACTGTAGTACAACTCTATTATATACTTATACTGTAGTACAACTCTATTATATACTTGTACTGTAGTATAACTCTATTATATACTTATACTGTAGTACAACTCTATTATATACTTATACTGTAGTACAACTCTATTATATACTTATACTGTAGTACAACTCTATTATATACTTATACTGTAGTACAACTCTATTATATACTTGTACTGTAGTACAACTCTATTATATACTTATACTGTAGTACAACTCTATTATATACTTGTACTGTAGTATAACTCTATTATATACTTATACTGTAGTACAACTCTATTATATACTTATACTGTAGTATAACTCTATTATATACTTGTACTGTAGTACAACTCTATTATATACTTATACTGTAGTATTACTCTATTATATACTTATACTGTAGTACAACTCTATTATATACTTATACTGTAGTATAACTCTATTATATACTTGTACTGTAGTACAACTCTATTATATACTTATACTGTAGTATAACTCTATTATATACTTATACTGTAGTACAACTCTAGTATATACTTGTACTGTAGTATAACTCTAGTATATACTTATACTGTAGTATAACTCTATTATATACTTGTACTGTAGTATAACTCTAGTATATACTTATACTGTAGTACAACCCCATTATATACTTGTACTGTAGTATAACTCTATTATATACTTATACTGTAGTATAACTCTATTATATACTTGTACTGTAGTATAACTCTAGTATATACTTATACTGTAGTACAACCCCATTATATACTTGTACTGTAGTATAACTCTATTATATACTTGTACTGTAGTATAACTCTATTATATACTTGTACTGTAGTATAACCCTATTATATACTTGTACTGTAGTACAACTCTATTATATACTTGTACTGTAGTATTACTCTATTATATACTTGTACTGTAGTACAACTCTATTATATACTTGTACTGTAGTACAACTCTATTATATACTTGTACTGTAGTATAACTCTATTATATACTTGTACTGTAGTACAACTCTATTATATACTTATACTGTAGTACAACTCTATTATATACTTGTACTGTAGTACAACTCTATTATATACTTATACTGTAGTATAACTCTATTATATACTTATACTGTAGTACAACTCTATTATATACTTGTACTGTAATATAACTCTATTATATACTTATACTGTAGTATAACTCTATTATATACTTATACTGTAGTATTACTCTATTATATACTTATACTGTAGTACAACTCTATTATATACTTATACTGTAGTATAACTCTATTATATACTTATACTGTAGTATAACTCTATTATATACTTATACTGTAGTACAACTCTATTATATACTTGTACTGTAGTACAACTCTATTATATACTTGTACTGTAGTATAACTCTATTATATACTTGTACTGTAGTATAACTCTATTATATACTTGTACTGTAGTACAACTCCATTATATACTTATACTGTAGTACAACTCTATTATATACTTATACTGTAGTATAACTCTATTATATACTTGTACTGTAGTACAACTCCATTATATACTTATACTGTAGTACAACTCTATTATATACTTGTACTGTAGTATAACTCTATTATTACTGTAGTATAACTCTATTATTACTGTAGTATAACTCTATTATATACTTGTACTGTAGTATAATCTGATTACTTATATCATACTATAGTATATTATATTACACTATATTATATCCTTATCCTGTATTACATCCCATCCTTACATCACACAGTAAACAGATCAACACGCGTCACGTCTTTATTCATGTGAAGGTTTTTATTTACATCAAAACAAGACAAACAGGAAGTGACATCACATTCAGTTTGACAGTGACCTGATGATGTCATCACTCACACATTTATTACTATGTTAACTCACTGTGTTGTTGTTGTTGTTGTTGTTGTTGTTGTGGTGGTGGTCGTCATGGCGCCCAGGCCACCTGGACGTGGTGTGTCTGCTGGTGAGTCAGGGAGCAGAGATCAGCTGTAAGGACAAACGAGGCTACACGCCGCTGCACACGGCCGCCTCCAGCGGACAGATCGCCGTGGTCAAACACCTGCTGAACCTGGCCGTGGAGGTCAGCGCACACACACACACACACAAAGAGACACACACACACACACAAAGAGACACACACACACACAAAGAGACACACACACACACACACACTGCAAAAACTCAAAATCTCTCCAAGAATATTTGTCTAATAATCTTTAATAATCGTTATTATGGACTCTCATACACATATTTAAAGCAGTTATCAGCGGTTCGGCCGTTTCGTCTAACGCTGCGTTCAAGGCTTTTGAAACCATAAGTCACGGCTTCAAGTCACGACTACGACTTTGTAGCGTTCCAGGTAACCTGTAACTAGTGTTTTTCCAACCTGTTGCCTGTGAAAGTCAATATAACGGCCTCTCGTAACTTCGACCCGTGAACTTGTACCAGATGGAAAAACACGGGTTTCCTTGAAGGCACCATGAGTTAGCAGCCCCCGCCCTCGTCAGGCATCTATTGGTCCTCGTCCCTACGTCACCACATTCACGATGCAGCGATGCATCCCTTGGCTGCACACACAGCCCTTCATGCCGTTCTCTCTCCTCATTGGATAACACTTGTATCCCACAAGGAAAGTTTTCTCCTGGTTTACAGCAGAGCAGAGTGACGGAGAGACCAGACACTCTATGGAAGTGATGCTGACCATGGAGAATAGGAACATTTAGGACTTAGAGGAACTACAACATTCACCTCACATCTGCTTTAACATATAAAGACAAAACAAGGCAGACAAACAACCAAACAAATAATATAAAACACAGTCATTTGTCACAGCTACTTTAAAAAGAACAGAACAAACTATTGAGCCGGAGCTTTCAGACTCATCGCCTATAAATGAACTTGTTTTCACATCATTTTCACTGTAAATCAGTAGAAAAAGTTGTTTGTGTTTGTAATAAGAAAGAAAAACTTGCTCCACTCTCAGATTTTTCTACTGATTTACAGTGAAAAAAGACTTTAAATAAGTAAAAAGTGTCTAAAAACAAACAGCCTTTTTATATATAATATGTGTTTATGTATAAATATACTGTATATGTTTTAGTTCTAATGAGACGAGTTGTGACCAGAATGAGAGTTTGTTTCCCACTCGGCTTCACACTTGAGGAAAATGACTCACACTCTGTTGAAGCAACACAACGACTCTATTGTGTTGTCACTGACCAGATGGACACACACACACACACACACACACACACACACACACACACACACACACACACACACACACACACACACACACACACACACACACACACACTCTGACTGCCGTCCTCTGACCTCAGATCGATGAGTCCAACGCCTTCGGGAACACGGCGCTCCACGTGGCGTGTTTCAACGGCCAGGACGCCGTGGTCAGCGAGCTCATCGACTACGGCGCCAACGTCAGCCAGCCCAACAACAAGGGCTTCACGCCGCTGCACTTCGCCGCCGCCTCCACGCACGGAGCGCTGTGCCTGGAGTTCCTGGTCAACAACGGCGCCGACGTCAACGTGCAGGTAGGAGGTCAGGAGGTCAGGAGGTCACGGGACGCCGGCGCTTCCTGTCCCCGCTCCAGTATCGATGTTTAAATGGAGCAGACGGACGCGGTGGTGGCGGCGGCGGCGGCTGCACAGCCTCAGGCTCAATCTGCTTTTACAGGACAGTGTGGTTATTACCCAGAATGCACCAGTTCCCTGCAGCTGATTGGTCGGTGCATTGACAGGAAATCAATCTGCAACAATTCTGTTAATTGATGGTTGAGTCGTTGTGTAAAGATCCACCTGCAGCAGCAACAGTCTGTATGAGCTGGGATGCAATGCATTCTGGGTAAATTAAGACTATTTCAAAATAAAACAGAACCGACAGAGGAACCAGGTTCTGCAGCTCATGTGGTGAGTTGAGTCCTCAGGGTTAAATATGTCTGTAGGGAATAATCAGGATATGTTATTATGTAAGTTACTGGGAAGCAGAAAATTAATAATCATTAGTCACTAATTAATTCCAGTTAAAGGGATAGTTCAACATGTTGTTTTGGAGGGAAATACAGAGACTGTTGATGAACAACTGTCCCTGAAGGCAACGTGCATCAGAGGTTTTGCATGAATTTCCCTCTAAAACAACTCTGTGTGGTAACGTTGTGTTATTATCTCATAGCGTGGTGAATGTGCAGGTCACAACTTGTCCACCAGAGCGTTGTGGAGTTGTTGGATTGTGTATTTGATGAGTTTGATGAGGGAAACCAAGAAATCCCATGAGCCTCCGTAGCGTAGCTCTGAGCAGCTCACGGCTCTGCTCCGCCGCTCTAAAAACAGCTTGCACCGACAATTAAAGGTAACGAACCTACTGCTATGACTATAGGGATTATGGTGATGGGACAGTTTGACTAAATGTTGAACTGTCCCTTTAATTAAGTCCAGACTAATGTTGTTTTTTGGTGGAGGAGGAGGAGGAGGGAGGAAGAAAAGGAGGAAAGAGAAGACCGGGGCACAATTCAACCTGCAAAGCAAATATTCAGATTTTACATAGTTGCTGATCAACAGTTTGATGATGATGATGATCCTGGTCCTGATCCTGATCCTGATCCTGGTCCTGGATCCTGATCCTGATCCTGATCCTGATCCTGATCCTGATCCTGGTCCTGAATGCCTCCATTAAGGGGCAAACGTCTGAATCCCTGCCTGTTGTCGTTGTGTCTGATTTGTCCTCCTCCGTCTCCAGAGTCGGGACGGGAAGAGTCCTCTCCACATGACGGCCGTTCACGGACGCTTCACCCGCTCTCAGACTCTGATCCAGAACGGTGAGACCTGGTCCTCCCGGATCCTCCCGGATCCTCCAGACCTCCGCCTGCTTGTGTTTCTCTCTCTGAGCCAAACGTTGTTTCATTTCAGGAGGTGAGATCGACAGCGTGGACAAAGACGGTAACACCCCCCTTCACATCGCCGCCCGCTACGGCCACGAGCTCCTCATCAACACGCTCATCACCAGCGGCGCCGACTGCACCAGGTTGGACCTCCTTTCCTCCTGCTGAGGAGCTGTTGTCATGGTGACATGGTGATGTGTTACTAACAGACTGTTGTTGTGTGTGAAGGAGAGGAGTCCACGGCATGTTCCCTCTGCACCTGGCCGCCCTCAACGCTCACGCCGACTGCTGCAGGAAGCTGCTGTCCTCAGGTACGCCAATTTTCTATCAAACATCCCATCATTCTGACTATTTTTGCCTCCTACGGTCGGAATTACGGTATTTTTTTCTTTTTTTTAAACATCCTGCCTTTCCAACAATTCCTTTAATAGCGTATTTTTCCCCCAAAACCTGTAGCTATGGTTGGGTTTATATTCCTCTATCAGCACGTCTTAAAGGGATAGTTCAACATTTTTTTTCTTTTTTTAAACATCCTGCCTTTCCGACAATTCCTTTAATAGCGTATTTTTCCTCCAAAACCTGTAGCTATGGTTGGGTTTAGTATTCCTCTATCAGCACGTCTTAAAGAAGGGAGGAGCCTGTAGAGGAACGCACATTTCCTTATATGGAAAGTCTTGTCGGAATGGTGGGATGTTCGCATGTCGGAATAGCGGCATGTCTAAATGGTGGGATGTCGGAATGACAGCATACCAGTCATCTTCAGTAAAGAGCGCCGACCTTTGACCCCCAGATGACACTTCATTAGCTCCATTTCAGTTTGTTAGCTGAATATCAATTTATTGGATGAACATCATGTTTTTAGCATCAGTTTATTAACTACGCCTCAGTTTAGCTGAAAATCAGTTTGTTTATTAGTTGCACAACAATAACAAATACAAAATATCTACAACAAATCAAGGTTGAAACTGTTTGAAGCTGATTCAACAGAGATGCTCTAACTGAATTGTAATGTGTGTTATAATGGGCATTTCTTGTTTATCTGCTAGCATGTCTGGCTAACTAGCTTACCGCTAACAGTTAATCTTTCACTTCAGAAGCTAAACGTTAGCCACTACTTTGCTAATTCCTGAGGCTCCCTGTAGAACAGCTAATGTTAGCTACGTGTTAACAAAACCTGCTAGGTTAGCATGTCATCACATCAGTTTATGGGGTTGTAAGGTAATTTTAGCTAATGGAAAGCTAACGGTAGTTTCTCTGTCCTGCTCTTTGTCTTCTACTACAGAAACAGTCAATATCCCATTCAAGATTTAAAAAACAAACAAACTTGTCTTTAAATAGGCTGTTGCTATAGTCGTGGATGGAACGATGGAAAATATAATTTAGCAGACCTTTAACTAACAGCAAATACATGTTAGCTTGTTGGATAGTTTTCTGAATGGATCTTTTCTCCCCCAACCCGGCGCTGATAGTGTGGTATTTTTCTTGGCGCGGTTGATGTGAAGCTTCATGGACTGTGTTGTCCTGGATGCTAATGTAGCATTAGCTTTGGTCCGTGTGGTTTTCAGCAGTAAAACCTTTAATGAGTAAACAGCCTGAAGCTGCTGTGGTTGAATCATGAACGGATCAGTTTGTTGGAGCTCGTCAGTCGGTCGGTCGGTCTGATGGTGACCTGGGTCTTTGCTGCTGATCCAGGGTCTGTTTCCCTGTAGCTCTGTGTGTTTCTTTCTGTGGAGGTTTGTTAGAGCTCAGTTGTTTTTCTCTCCGGTGAATTCCTCCACAAACGCTCTCATTCAGCTGCAGCCAAACTCAAGTCACAATGTTCCCAGAACGACGAGCTGGGCCCGGCTCGGTCTAATTACTGAAGGGATGAACCAGCCTGGCTGTCGCAGCAGCAGCAGCAGCAGCAGCAGCAGCAGCAGCAGCAGCAGCAGCAGCAGCATCTCTATCTCTATCTCTCCTCCACACTGTGCTGCTTGTTGTTTACATCTCAACAGTTTCCTTGTTGGTTTTGGCCATGAAATAATTAGTGTCTGTGCTCATCCCACTTATTGTTGAGGAGCTCCGTCCAGCAGCACAGAGCAGGAAGTGTTGGTTAGTAGGAGGAGATGAGTCCAGATCCTGGTGGTGGGAGGCCCTGGCATTGGAGGAGGAGGAGGGGGGGGGGGGGGGCTCTGATGACCTGTCGCTTCCTGCTGTTTCTGTTTCCACCTGAACCTCCTGTCTCCTCCTCACCTGTTGCACTAACACCTCCCTCTCTCTCCTCTTCCTCTTCCTCCACCTCCCTCTGTCTCTCTGTTGTCTGGCCTCCCCCCTCCTCTCCTCACCGACCCCCCCTCCCCCTCCCCCCACGGCCCCCTTCAGGTCGGAGCTTTAGTATAATGTGTAACGACTCGGTCCTGTCTGCAGGCTTCCAGATCGACACCCCCGACACTCTGGGCCGGACCTGCCTGCACGCCGCCGCCGCCGGGGGGTGAGACGCTGTTATGAACTAATATGTAAATAAGGTTCAACAAGGACCATTGAAAAGAGACAGTTTAATGTCACAGCAGCAGGTTCATCACCTTTACTTATGGGTGCATGTTGTTTTGAGATCAGCGGGGCGGAGACGTGAGCTGCTCAGTGAACGGTACAGGTCCCTCATCAAACTCATCAAATACACAATCCAACAACTCCACAACGCTCTGGTGGACAAGTTGTGACCTGCTTTGATGAGCGACCTCTTCGGTTCACTGAGCAGCTCACGTCTCTGCTCCGCCCATCTCAAAACAACATGCACCCATAGTTAAAGGTGATGAACCTGCTGCTGTGACTATAGGGGTGATGGTGAGAGGAGGATCTGACAAAATGTTGGACTGTCCCTTTAAGAATGAAATTCTATTGTTTGATCCATAATATTATATAATAGTGTTAAATGTGTGTGTGTGTGTGTGTGTGTGTGTGTGTGTGTGTGTGTGTGTGTGTGTGTGTGTGTGTGTGTGTGTGTGTGTGTGTGTGTGTGTGTGTGTGTGTGTGCGCGCAGGAACGTGGAGTGTGTGAAGCTGCTGCTGAGCAGTGGAGGAGAACACAACCGGAGAGACAAGTGTGGCAGGTGAGACGACGACACGATGAACGGACCAATCAGCTGACAGAGAGATGTTTAATGTTTAACCTCCTTCCTTCCTCTTTGACCCATCTGCCCCCCCCCCCCTCCGGTCCAGGACGCCGCTCCACTACGCTGCAGCCAGTCGTCACTACCAGTGTCTGGAGACTCTGGTTTCCTGCGGCACCAACATCAACGCCACCGACCAATGGGGTCGCTCCGCTCTGCACTACGCCGCGGCCTCCGACCTGGACCGCAGGTGAGGGGGGGGGGGCTGTCACCATGGTTACCTGAGACCTGTTCAGTAACACATCAGCTTTTAGTCAGAGTCACATCTGGATGAGAACATCTGGAGTAGATACCATACTGGTGGCCATGGTAACCAGGGGTGACACTGATGATGATGTTTCTGCTCCTCAGGCGCCGCGTCGCCCTGGAGCCGGAGAGCGAGGGAGTTCAGGCCGAACGAGAGAAGGAGGCGGCGCTGTGAGTACACACACTAAACATCTGGATCACACACTCTCTAAACATCTGAATCACACCCACACTGAACATCTGGATCACACACACACTAAACATCTGGATCACATCCACACTAAACATCTGGATCACACACACACTGAACATCTGGATCACACCTACACTAAACATCTGGATCACACACTCTCTAAACATCTGGATAACACCCACACTGAACATCTGGATCACACCCACACTAAACATCTGGATCACACACACACACACTAAACATCTGGATCACACCCACACTAAACATCTGGATCACACACTCTCCAAACATCTGGATCACACCCACACTAAACATCTGGATCACACACACACTGAACATCTGGATCACACCCACACTAAACATCTGGATCACACACACACTGAACATCTGGATCACACCCACACTAAACATCTGGATCACTTTCACACTAAACATCTGGATCACACCCACACTAAACATCTGGATCACACCCACACTAAACATCTGGATCACACACACACTGAACATCTGGATCACACCCACACTAAACATCTGGATCACACACACACTGAACATCTGGATCACACCCACACTAAACATCTGGATCACTTTCACACTAAACATCTGGATCACACCCACACTAAACATCTGGATCACACCCACACTAAACATCTGGATCACTTTCACACTAAACATCTGGATCACACACACACTGAACATCTGGATCACACCCACACTAAAACATCTGGATCACACCTACACTAAACATCTGGATCACACCCACACTAAACATCTGGATCACACCCACACTAAACATCTGGATCACACCCACACTAAACATCTGGATCACACACACACTGAACATCTGGATCACACCCACACTAAACATCTGGATCACTTTCACACTAAACATCTGGATCACTTTCACACTAAACATCTGGATCACACCCACACTAAACATCTGGATCACACCCACACTAAACATCTGGATCACTTTCACACTAAACATCTGGATCACACACACACACTGAACATCTGGATCACACCCACACTAAAACATCTGGATCACACCTACACTAAACATCTGGATCACACCTACACTAAACATCTGGATCACACCCACACTAAACATCTGGATCACACCCACACTAAACATCTGGATCAGGAAACAGGTAAACAGATGAGACACTAAAACATCTGGATCACACCTACACTAAACATCTGGATCACACCCACACTAAACATCTGGATCACACCCACACTAAACATCTGGATCACACCTACACTAAACATCTGGATCACACCCACACTAAACATCTGGATCACACCCACACTAAAACATCTGGATCACACACACTGAACATCTGGATCACACACACTGAACATCTGGATCACACCCACACTAAACATCTGGATCACACCTACACTGAACATCTGGATCACACCTACACTAAACATCTGGATCACATCCACACTAAACATCTGGATCACACCTACACTGAACATCTGGATCACACCTACACTAAACATCTGGATCACACACTCTCTAAACATCTGGATCACACCTACACTAAACATCTGGATCACATCCACACTAAACATCTGGATCACACCTACACTGAACATCTGGATCACACCTACACTAAACATCTGGATCACACCCACACTAAACATCTGGATCACACCTACACTGAACATCTGGATCACACACACTAAACATCTGGATCACAAACTAAACATCTGGATCACCTCTGAACATCTGGATCACAAAACATCTGGATTTCACTAAAATCTGGACACAGTGTCTGAACATCTGGATCACACCTACACTAAACATCTGGATCACACACTCTCTAAACATCTGGATCACACCTACACTAAACATTTGGATCACACTCACACTAAACATCTGGATCACACCCACATCTAAACATCTGGATCCGCTGCTGAAAATAGTTCCAGTAAATTCACATTTCCTCCAGCCAGATGTTTGATGATGTCACTGACACATCTGGAGCCACAACTGAGCTGTTTGTGTGTTTTCTGTCCAGATGTTTGGAGTTCCTGCTGCAGAGCGGAGCGACGGCGTCCCTGAAGGACAAGCAGGGCTACAGCGCCGTCCACTACGCCGCCGCCTACGGACACAGACACTGTCTGGAGCTGGTCAGTCGCCACGGCAACACGCCACACTATGTTACCACGCCAACCCTCAGCATCAACTCATCAGCTCAGTTTGAGGGAGCTGACAGGAAGTTCAGGTTACCATAGAAACTCTGAGACAGGAAACAGGTCCAGATGAGACAGGAAGCACACGGCTGCAGCTTCAGATTTTCAAAATAAAAGCTTCATGTGTGTTTGTGTTTTCTTGTGACCTGCAGCTGCTGCACAGAGACGACAGTCACCATGACGACCCCGAATCTCCGAGCGCCAGGAGTCCGCTGCACCTCGCCGTGAGTCACTCAACTTATTCATTTTTACTTTTTGCTTATTTTTCTTTTTCCGATGATTTTTTATATATATATATATATTTTTTTTTTCTCCATTTCATTTTACAATTTTTAAACTCTTCCTGCATTTTTTAAAATTTCACTTTTTTCCAAAAAAGGTTTTGAAATTCTTTCACATTTCTATAAATAGTTTCCTCCATTAAAATGATTTTATTTCATAAAAACAGCAGTGTCTGTTTTAGTTTCCATAGATCGTAGTTTGAGTGAAACATGTTAAACATGGCGGCGTATGCAGATGAGCTTATGAATATGTAATGAGGTGGGCGTGTCCCCAGGCGTACCACGGCCACGCCCCGGCGCTGGAGGTGCTGCTGCAGCGCCACAGGGAGGTCGACCACGGCGACGAGCTGGGCAGGACGGCGCTGGCGCTTGCCGCGCTGCGAGGTCACAGCGACTGCGTCCACACGCTGCTCAGCCAGGGGGCGTCGCCGCGCTCCACCGACGCCCAGTACGGACGCACGCCGGTTCACCTGGCAGGTGAGTCACACCCATCATCATCATCATCATCAATGACATCATCATCTTCATCTTCATCTTCATCGTCTAACCGCCTCCTCCTCCTCAGTGATGAACGGCCACACGACGTGCGTTCGCCTCCTGCTCGACGAATCAGACGCTGCAGATCTGGTCGACGCCGCCGATTCTCAGGGACAGTGAGTCATCACCTCCTCCTCCTCTCACCTCCTCCTGCTCCTCCTCCTCCTCCTCCTCCTCCTCCTCCTCCTCCTCTTCTCACCTCCTCCTCCTCCTCCTCCTCCTCCTCCTCCTCCTCCTCCTCCTCCTCCTCCTCCTCCTCCTCCTCTCTCCTCCTCCTCCTCCTCTCTCCTCCACCTCCTCTCCTCTCTCCTCCTCCTCCTCCTCCTCCTCCTCTCTCCTCCTCCTCCTCTCTCCTCCTCCTCCTCCTCCTCCTCTTCCTCCTCCTCCTCCTCCTCCTCTCACATCCTCCTCCTCCTCCTCCTCCTCTCTCCTCCTCCTGCTCCTCCTCCTCCTCCTCCTGCTCCTCCTCTCTCCTCCTCTTCTCACCTCCTCCTCCTCCTCTTCTCTCCTCCTCCTCCTCTCTCCTCCTCCTCTCACCTCCTCCTCCTGCTCCTCCTCTTCTCACCTCCTCCTCCTCCTCTCTCCTCCTCCTGCTCCTCCTCCTCTTCCTCCTGCTCCTCCTCTCGCCTCCTCTTCTCACCTCCTCCTCCTCCTCCTCCTCCTGCTCCTCCTCCTCCTCCTCCTCCTCTCACCTCCTCCTCTTCTCTCCTCCTCCTCCTCCTCCTGCTCCTCCTCCTCCTCCTCTCACCTCCTCCTCCTCCTCCTCCTCCTCCTGCTCCTCCTCCTCCTGCTCCTCCTCTCTCCTCCTCTTCCTCCTCCTCCTGCTCCTCCTCTCTCCTCCTCTTCTCACCTCCTCCTCCTCCTCTTCTCTCCTCCTCCTCCTCTCTCCTCCTCCTCCTCCTCCTCCTCCTCCTCCTCCTCCTCTCACCTCCTCCTCCTCCTCCTCCTCTCACCTCCCTCCTCCTCCTCCTCCTCCTCTCTCCTCTCTCCTCCTCCTCCTCCTCCTCTTCTCACCTCCTCCTCCTCTCACCTCCTCCTCCTCTCCTCCTCTCTCCTCCTCCTCCTCCTCCTCCTCCTCCTCCTCCTCCTGCTCCTCCTCCTCCTCCTCCTCCTCTCACCTCCTCTTCCTCCTCCTCCTCCTCTCACCTCCTCTTCCTCCTCCTCCTCCTCCTCCTCTCAATTCCTCCTCTTCCTCCTCCTCCTCCTCCTCCTCTCACCTCCTCCTCCTCCTCCTCCTCCTCAGGACTCCTCTCATGCTGGCCGTAGCAGGAGGTCACGTGGACGCCGTGTCTCTGCTGTTGGAGCGTGAAGCCAACGTCAACATGGCCGACAACCACGGCCTGACGGCGCTGCACCTGGGGGTGAGTCACCATGACATCACACCTCCTCACCATGATGTAACGATGACATCACACGTCCTCACCTGTCTGTGTTATGATGATGTAACGATGACATCACATCTGAATCAAAGTGTGAACGTGGATTAAAGATTTAAAAACAGACGTAAAACAGCTGTAGCTCCGCCCACTCCCCTGATTGGCCGACACCACCCTGCTCTCTGATTAGCTGACCCCTGCTCTCTGATTGGCTGACCCCTGCTCTCTGATTGGCTGACCCCTGCTCTCTGATTGGCTGACCCCGCCCCCTGTGTCTGCAGCTGCTGTGCGGTCAGGAGGAGTGCATCCAGTGTCTGTTGGAGCAGGAAGCGTCCGTTCTCCTCGGCGACGCTCGCGGTCGGACGCCCATCCACCTGGCGGCGGCGCGAGGCCACGCCTCCTGGCTGAGCGAGCTGCTGAGCATCGCCTGCTCCGAGCCGCCGTCGCTGCCGCCGCTCAGGGACCAGGCCGGGTACACGCCGCTGCACTGGGCCTGTTACTACGGTAACACACACACACACAGGCAGATGTCACTGTTTTTATTTGTTTAGTTGTTTATTAACAACATCTGTGTGCGTGCAGGTCAGGAGGGGTGTGTGGAGGTGCTGCTGGAGCAGAAAGGTTGTCGCTGTATCGACGGGAACCCGTTCACGCCGCTGCACTGCGCTGTGTAAGTCACTTCCTGTCTGGTCGTAGTGACATCATCACCAGCTGTGTTTTGATTTGAGGTTTTTCAACGTGGCTGTTTTTTATTGTGGTATTTGAGATTTTGTTCATTTGTAGCTGTTAAACTAGTGACATCACAGTGACATCACAGACCTGCTGTCCCCGTGTGTGTGAACAGGGTGAACGACCACGAGTCGTGTGCGTCTCTGCTGCTGGAGGCGATGGGCTCCGACATCGCCGGCTGTAAGGACGCCAAGGCCAGGACGCCTCTGCACGCGGCGGCGTTCTCCGGTCACGTCGACTGCGTCCAGCTGCTGCTATCACATGACGCACCTGTGGACGCCGTGGACCAATCGGGACGCACGCCGCTGATGATGGCGGCGGAGAAGGGGCGGGTCGGCGCTCTGGGTACGGACACGTCGCTGTTGTCGCTTCCTGTGTGTGTGTGTGTGAGTCCAGGTCTAACAGTGTGTGTGTCGTCTGCAGAGCTGCTGATGTCATCAGACTGCGACCTCACGCAGACGGACGGAGACGGGAACACGGCGCTGCACCTGTCCTGCAGCAGCGTAGGTGTCACAGGGGGCGGGGCCTCTGCATGTCCTCTGTGTCTGAATGCAGCTCACTGATTGGTCCATCTGGAGGTTTCTGAAACATCTGGAGGTTTCTGAACCATCTGGAGGTCTCTGAAACCTCTGGAGTTCTCTGGAACATCTGGAGGTTTCTGAACCATCTGGAGGTCTCTGAAACATCTGGAGGTTTCTGGAACATCTGGAGGTTTCTGAAACCTCTGGAGGTTTCTGAAACATCTGGAGGTTTCTGGAACATCTGGAGGTTTCTGGAACATCTGGAGGTTTCTGAAACCTCTGGAGGTTTCTGGAACATCTGGAGGTTTCTGAAACCTCTGGAGGTTTCTGAAACCTCTGGAGGTTTCTGGAACATCTGGAGGTTTCTGAAACATCTGGAGGTCTCTGAAACATCTGGAGGTTTCTGAACCATCTGGAGGTCTCTGGAACATCTGGAGGTCTCCGAAACATCTGGAGGTCTCTGGAACATCTGGAGGTTTCTGAAACCTCTGGAGGTCTCGGAAACCTCTGGGGGTCTCGGAAACCTCTGGAGGTCTCTGGAACATCTGGAGGTCTCTGGAACATCTGGAGGTCTCTGGAACATCTGGAGGTCTCTCTAACGTGGTCCAGGTCTCTGTAGTCCAGGTCTAATGTGGTCCAGGTCTAACGTAGTCCAGGTCTAACGTGGTCTCGTCCCCAGGGGAAGGAAGACTGTGTCCTGTTGATCCTGGAGAAACTGTCGGACTCGTCTCTGATCAACGCCGCCAACGCCGCTCTGCAGACGTGAGTATCTGAGGCTCCGCCCACAGACACACCTCCACCTGTCGTCCTCAGCTCACCTGCCCCCCCCCCTCCCCTCCCTCTCTCAGGCCTCTCCACCTGGCGGCCCGTAGCGGACTCAAACAGGCGGTCCAGGAGCTGCTGTCCCGAGGAGCCAGCGTCCAGACGGTGGATGAGAACGGTAAGGAGACAACGCTGCTGCTCTGTGATTGGCTGTCGCTGCACGACGCCGTCGGCATGACAACGTCATTGTGTATGTGCTGCATGAGTTAGTGTGCCGGTCTCTGAGGTCAGAGGTCAAACTGACGCCTACATTTCCCACAATGCACCTGGAGTCTGACCTGTGACCTCAGAGCTCTTTGCTGCCGTGTCGTTACTTAAAGTCCAACTGAACGTTCGTTTTATATTTTCTCATGAAAACATTGAATATTCACACAGGAACAGTCATGTTCAACATCATGAACATTAAAGAATAACTAATGGAGAAATGAATGAAATTAGTCCAATATTTACTTCTGTGACACTGAGCAAAAGAATCACCATAAGCTCACGTTCACTCAAGACCCTCTACTGCTGGTCCCCTAAAGGGGGCGGAGTCACTGTCTGCTATTCCCCTAAAGGGGGCGGAGTCATGCTCTGCTATTCCCCTAAAGGGGGCGGAGTCACTGTCTGCTATTCCCCTAAAGGGGGCGGAGTCACTGTCTGCTATTCCCCTAAAGGGGGCGGAGTCATGGTCTGCTGGTCTCCTAAAGGGGGCGGAGTCACTGTCTGCTATTCCCCTAAAGGGGGCGGAGTCACTGTCTGCTATTCCCCTAAAGGGGGCGGAGTCATGGTCTGCTATTCCCCTAAAGGGGGCGGAGTCATGGTCTGTTGGTCTCCTAAAGGGGGCGGAGTCACTGTCTGCTGGTCTCCTAAAGTGGGCGGAGCCATGTCTTGTTTGTCATGTTATTGAGTGTTACCATAGCTGCAGCTCTGACTCTGTAAAACACATGAACATGATCACGACCTCATCGACACGACTTCAGTTGGACTTTTAACTGTGTTGTTGTGTTTGTTCGTTAAGCCCCCCCCCCCCCCCCCCCTCGTTAGTCGGCTGCTGGACACTAATTGGATGCTGCTTGTCTGTCTCTGCTTCGCCTCCCGCTTCCTCCATGCCCCCCCTCCCCTCTGTATCTATGTCTCTCTACCTCCCTCCCCCCTTGTCTCCATGTCCCCCCCCCCCCCCCCCCCCATCTCCAGGTTTGACCCCCGCTCTGGCTTGCGCTCCGAGTCGAGAGGTGGCCGACTGCCTGGCTCTCATTCTGGCTACCATGATGCCTTTCTGCTCCCCTTGCAGCTCCGGGGCCCCCTCCCCAGGCTCCCTGCTGAGGCAGCTGCCCCTCCCCCAGGGGCTCAAAGGCCCCGCCGGCCCCCCCGGGCCCCCCCGCGGGCCGCCGCGCCGCCCCCGGGCCCGCGCCGGCCCCTCAAGCGAAGGAACCCCAGAGAACGACTCAGAGGACTCAGAAACCTTCTGACCCCCCCACCACCACCTCCACCCCCACACACCTGTGCACCTGAGCTGTTACTGCCCCCCCCCCTCCTCCTCCCTCAGGTGGAGGTGTAGAGACTCAGTGATGGAGCCAAGTGTTCAATATCAAATCAATGGATCAATAATCACATCAATATAAAAAAATATAAAAAAAACAAGTCGAACAATTAAATAAGGTAAAATCTCATTTAGTTTCAATAATATTATTTATGTTTTTTAGCAGCAAAGTGTTGTTTCTAAATATTTTAAATATATTTTAATATATTCCTTCTTCGTCACTTCAGTTCAGCTCATTAGAATAAATTAATATTAATGAGACGAAACAGGAAGTTTCATTCAGATTTAAAATAAATGTGATTATTTGTAATTGATTTAATATTGGACACTGAGAGGACACGGACAGAATCGTCCTCTGTCTCCTGGACCTGGACCTGGACCTGGACCAGCTGAGGACCGGCTCTGGTCCTGGTCCTGGTCCTGGTTCTGGTTCTGCATGCTGTTTAACTCACCACGGTTCGTTCTTTCTTCTCACGGTGCTTCGACCCAAACCGACCTCGGTACTTCGTCTCAGCTGAGACTCGTTTGTCTTAAAATAATAATAATAATAATAATAATGAGAATTTAGAAAAAAAAGAAGAAAAAAGCAGAAGCCATTTTTACCTGTTTGTACAGAAAGGAAGTCGTTTTAACTTTGACGTTTTCAGCTCGTTGTTTGTACCAAATATCAGAGACTGAGGAGGAGGAGGAGGATGAAGCACAACCACAACCTGATGAACTGAAGCTCCGGGTGAGAGAGGAGAGTCTTATTGATCGCTGATCGACTGATCGACTGATCGACAGGTGGAACATCCCAGCTCCGGGTCGTGATGCGTTCAGGTGCACCGGCCAGAGTCTGGACCAGCCAGCGCTTCCTCACAGACAGGGAGTCGTTGTTTCTTCGACCTGGTTCTGGTTCTGGTTCTGGTTCTGAGAGCTGGGATGTTCCCACTGGGATGTAAACACAGGGTTTGTTTCCATGACGACCAGGGTAACCACGGGGACCAAGTGACTCCTCTCCACCTGTGAAAAGCAACGCCAGGTGTTTTTTTTGTGTTATTTTATTGTTATTGTTATTATTAACACATGATGGTACAGATGCTGCAGCACTTCAATGTAACACAGGGCCTTCACCCCCCTCACCTCCTCCTCCCCCCCCCCCCCCTCCCCCCTCGCTGCCCTCGTCTCCAACGTGTCCAGTGCCTTGATGTTCATCTTCATCTGGTTTAACCCTCGTGTCTGATTCAGGTTCACTAGGAGACAAAAAGTGTAGAAATAGAAAACGTGAATCATTTTTTTCTGCATCTATCGTCTATTCTACTTCTCCTCTGGTGATCAATACCAAATATTCAATTGATTTCAGACTTTTTAACCCCTTAAATGCCAGTATATTGGGTCCGGACAAAAATTGGGTTGTTTTTTTTTTTTCAATATACTGAATACAAACTGCATCAGTCTGTTAATTGGATTATTTCAGGCTTGGACGTGTCATCGATCAACAATTTTTAGTTTTTTGGTGAAGTCAGATTCAAAGAAAAGTTCCCATCCATTATAATACATGACTATTATAATGGGAAATAGTGGCATAAAAACCCATCAGGCACAAGGGTTAAGATTAAAGTTCATCACAATCACAACACAGAGCCACAGGTCTGTCCACACCTGGACAGATGTGGACAGATGTGGACTCTGTCCCAGACTCCAGATGAATCTGAACCGACTTCTGCTCCAACGTGGATCAAAAATAAAGAGAAGAAAATGTTAAATATTAAATGAAATGTGAATATTTTCCACTAACGAGTTGAAACTGAGCTGAAGGAAACCACGTGACCAGAGCAGCTCAAGTTTCTCTTTTTATTTTAGATTTTAAATGAAAATGAATCAGAAACATTTTTTAAAATAATTGATTAGATCAATTTATTGATGTTTTTAAAGTTAATATTTGCTGGTTGGAAACTTTTTATTGTCAGTTAACAGATGAGAAGAGTTCAGGACAAATGATGGAGTTTTGTGATTGCGGTGAACTGATGATTTGATGTTTGATTAGTATCAGGATCAATACAGATGATTAGTTTGTCTCTACTGTTTATCACTGCCTTTTCTTTACTTTAAACTTATGTTTTGTTTCATTTTGTCAACAAATCACATGATGACGGGACTTCCTGTTTGTCCCAGAATCAAAACAAAAGCATCTTTCATGAGGAACTACTTTCTGCTGCGGAGGGACACGTTGGTGTGTTTTAATGATTTGATTTAGGATAAAAATTAATATTGATTTTGGTCTTTTTATGTGATTTGTCGACAGTTGCAGCCTTTTCCTGTGTGTGTCTGTGTGTGTGTCTGCGTGTGTGTGTGTGTGTGTGTCTGCGTGTGTGTGTGTGTGTGTGTTAGGTACTGGTATGAACCTGCTTTTGTACATAATGTTGACATCATCACTGAGCGACGTTGAATACAAACAAACAGTGTTTAGTTTTTTTCTATTTGCCGATGTTCTAGGACACAGATGTGCAGATGTGTCCAGATGTTCTTTAAAGGGATAGTTCAACATTTTGGTGCAAGCTGTTTTTCAATTAAAGGTAACAACAAAAAATTTGACAAAAAGTTGAACTATCCCTTTAATGAGTTGACAGAGGTTTGAGTTCCTCTTTGAAACTGAACCTAAAGAAGCACACGTTAACAAGCACAGTCTTCCTCTGCCTCCACTGCCCCCTGCTGAGACGCCATCTGTCTGCCAGTATTACTATTATTATTATTGATTATTGATTCTTCTTGTTGCTGTTGCCCGGACGATGAGTCCTGACAGTCGTGGGTCTCGTTGAGTCTGATGATGATTTTCTGACCAGTTCCTGATGCAGTACGACGACGTCGCAGCTTCTCCTTTTCTAGAAACTCTTCAATATAAAACCAGTTTGAACTCACTCGCCTGTCGCCTCCCTTTATTCTCAGCTGCGGCTGCGCTCTTATTTTGAAAAGTCTCTTCCAGCTGAAGTGCAGGAGGTCGTTTCCTCCTCCTCCCTACAGTGTTTTGGTGCTGTTGGTTTATTCTTGTATATTTTTCAGTAGCGAGAGACAAGAGACGCTTCATTAGGTTTTATTTTTCATTTCAACAACTAACAAGTGAAAAAAAGATGAACTATCGTGTGTTGAGATGTAAAAGAGGAAGTGCAGGGGGTTGCAGTGTGTTGGGCAATGGAAAAGTACTTAACACTTCATAGTGAGTGACAAGGAAGGGATGACCATATAAGGGCACAGCGTGTGGCATGAAGACATCAACATGTCGCTGAAGGAAAGGGAGCGTCGTCCAATCGGTGGCTTTAAAGCCGAGAACATGGAGGTGAGAACGGAGAAGAACCTGAACGGACAAAGATCTGGGAGTTTCCTGATGGAGCCGATAACACACTGCAAAAACTCAACATCTATCCAAGAATATTTGTCTTATTTCTGGTCAAAACTAATCTCTTTCAACTTGACTCATCACCTAAAAATTAACTTGTTTTTAGATCAAACAAAATTTAACTTGAAACAAGTAGAAAAAGCTTTTTTTGTGCTTGTAATAAAAAAACTTGCTCCATTATCAGATTTTTCTACTTATTTCAAGTGAAAATCTGCTTGAAAGAAGTAAAAAGTGTCTAAAAACAAGCTGCTTTTAATGTGATGAGTCTGATTTTAAGTAGAATGAGATTAGTTTTTACTAGAAATAAAACACATATTCTTGGGGTAAGAGTGAGTTTTTGCAGTGCAGCAGCGATCGAGGTCCCAGGACTCTGACATCAAACCCAGACGAACGACACATTAAATCAGTGATTATGAATGAATGAATAATTGTTGTAATCAATAATAATAATAATAACTAGAAAATTTCCTCTCAGGAAATTCTGAAAGGGCACCGGGAGCTACTGCCGTTCTGTCAACATGGGAATCAAACCCACGATCTTAAGGTCAAGACAGAGTTGATCAGACACATGATCATCTTTCTATAAGCACTGATATGGAGGAGCTGTAATCACATGAGGTTACCTGTGTGTTTTTAATGTGTGTGTGTGTATAATAACTAATAATGAATAAGCTGGTTCAGAGTCTATATTGTTATTGATAATCCTGTATCAGTCTGATTTAGCTGTGTCTGTGTTTACAAACAAAACTCAAGGTGGATTGTTTATGGAGTTTTCCTGACCCTGGCCTGAGAGAAAAGTTACCATGACAACTGAGCTGGTTCAATGAGTCAATAGAGGCCACCATTCTGAGGCAGACAGAAACATACAAACATAGCCATTTTCTGCCTCTGCACTGGTCACGCATTTAGGCTTATTCATGCAAAACTGGATATCAGAACAAAACATGGATCAACGGTGCCCTAAGGACTTCCTGAAAATTTTGGAAAATTTTGTTTCTACAGTAAATATTTTACTGATTCATGATAGTTCAAAACATCAGTAGTTCTGCTCCTCTCAGAAAGTTTTTTTATTGGAGTAAAATGAGGCAAAGAAAACAGAAATGGCCGCACTCAGAGGCTGATTTAATTCAAATTCTGTAATTTTCTCTGATATTTTGAACACATTGTGGGATACAACAAGTTTGTTACAAAACTTAAAAATTATTGTTTACAGTGTAAATTGTGTCCAAGAGGAGTGTGGAAAGAGAAAGAATCAGGAGTTTTTCTGGGCTCTCCCCCCACTCTAGCTGATGACATCATCACTCTAGCGCGAACATTCCGTGCAATACACACCCATTATAATCTCATAATTTCTCCAAAAATGATCATGGTCATTGATCAGGGATTGATCAGAAACTGGGCACTGGTCCCTCGGCTATTTCATAACTGTTGGGTGTGGCTCCCAGCAGGATGAACCCTATATAATAATAATAATAATAATAACTGATCAGTATTATATTGTTATTGATAATTTCCTGCTGATTGAACTGATTCAAGGATCTGATGCTGAATTCCTGCAATAAAAACTACAAACTGGAAGTTTAAGAGTTTTCCTGCTTTCTTTACTCCTATGGAGAAAAGTTCAGCTGCAGCTGATCAATGAGTCAATAGAGACAATTCATTCATGGGATCGTACAAACATACATACTGTACATACATGCATTCACACATACATCCATACATGCACATGACTGGATGTCATCATCTAGACGCAGATTGAGAAAATGTTTGCTGGGTTATGTTTACTGATTCATGATAATCAATGATCAATAGTTGGCCAGAAATGTTTTTTTTTTTTTAATTTTATATAAAAGGTATGTAGAAGAAAACAATAAAATACCACACTTTCATCCTAGATTTACTCAAAAATAGGATTTTGCACAGAGTTTGTCCTCCATCGTCTGACAGATGAGTTTTTACACTAATGTTACTTAGGACGCACAGTGTAGAGTTCTCAACGGGCCTGAAAATTACAACCCGAACCGACCCGGCCCGCGGGTTATTAAGCCCGGACCCGACCGAGCCCGAGACACCATCATTAATTATCTGTAAATACAGGGGCCGGAGACTGAGTTTGATGAGGGAAACAAGAGGCGGCGGCTCCATAGGCTGCTGCTGCTTCACGCTGCACTTCTCTCCTAAAAATACTCCTCACAAGCTCCACACTGACAAGCTACCGGCAACACATTTGCCTCTGTCTGCACTTTCCTTTAAAAAGTCCTAACTTAGTGTTACAGGTTCAAGATAAAGCGTCAAAGAGAAACACAAAATAAGATGCGGTGGTGCGGGTCTGGGCTGGAGGGTTAAAATACTTAATAGATACGGTGTTAAACAAACAGGAAGTCGGTTATGAGACAGCAATGATTTATCAATGTTTTTTTGTTTTTTTTCACTACACCCGAGGTCCGACCCTGGAAAGTCAGCTGGTTTTAGATGGTTAAGATGGTTTGATGGTTTGATGGGTGGAGCTAGGTTTTAGTCAGCTGGTCTTAGCTGGTCCTGAGAACTCTAGCACAGTGGGCTTTAATTCATGTTTCTTTTTCTCACTTTGAAATGAATCTCTTCTAAAACCCGCTCTAGCACAGAATTTTGTGGCTTCAGTTCAGAAAGACAAGCATTCACAAACTTCAGGTTTCCTATAATGATTGCCTGGGAATTTTGGTGGGAAAACCCAGGTGGTGCAGAGCCAGTGAGTCATTTTGTCAAGTGTAAAGTAAATATATTTCATGCTCTGTTGCGGAAATCGATGCATGAATTCATCTGTCGACTAATTCACCAGTCGGCCACGAGGAAACACTGCCTCCTTTAAATCTGCATGTGTGTCTTTTTTAAATGGACTTCGAGTCTAATAATAAAAGTCTACTGGTAATAACACACCTGGTCTTAACCCCGCCCACTGGAAGTCAATGCAGTGCCTACATTTATTTTAAAGGGATAGTTCAACATTTTGGCAAATTGGCCCATCACCATAATCCCTATCGTCACAGCAAAATGAACATCCTTTAATTGTTGGTGCCTATTTTTGATCCGGAGCATGAGTCACTGAGTCCAGTCCTGGCTGAACGGAGGCAAAGGGAATTTCTTGGTTTCCCTCATCAAACTCATCAAATACACAACCCAGCAACTCAAAAGGCTGTTCAGAGCTGCAGAACCACCACGCTATGAGAAAACAGAGACAAAGCAACAGTTAGATTGATGGAGAACCGTTTCAGAGGTAAATACAGGGTAAATCGGAGACTGAGTTTGATGAGGGAAACCAAGAAATCCCTAAATACATGAGCCTCCTCAAACAATCAGACATTCACCGTATTTGCTACTGTACATAACTGAACAGCTGTGTTACGATAATGAAGATAAATGATAAAGATGGGGACTAAACTATAGCGATTATGGCAATGGGCCAATTTGCCAAAATGTTGAACTATCCCTTTAAACTAATTCACTAAGTTAGTGTTACAGGTCCAAGATAAAACGTCAAAGAGAAACACAACTATCTAAACTCGGTGTAACCTGCGTCTGCAGCTGGAGTCTATTCATTTCATTTTAAACAAACAGGAAGTCATTTTATGAGACAGAATGAAATAGTTTTCATGCTGAAAAAACCAGCTGGTTTTAGCTGGTTTTAGCTGGTTAAGATGGTTTGATGGGTGGAGCTAGGTTTTAGTCAGCTGGTCTTAGCTGGTCCTAAATAACAGATATACCGTGAACATAATTACAGTCTTTCTCACTGAAATAAACAGGTAAAACTGCATGATATAGCACAGAATTTTATTGCTAAGTTCATCTTGACAGTAAATTACCAGTGGCTGTGGTTTCCAGAATTTCACCATACAGTTTGTCAGCGCATATTTAACACTCAGCAGTTGCTTATGGTGAGTTTTAAAGGATATAAGAAAGTAAATACATCATGAACCAGAGTACAGCCCATCATTGATAAACTTTAAGAAACTCTTTTTACACATGAAAAACAGAACTGCCCCAATACCTTGTCCATTACACAGTGTTGAGATTTTGAAAAAACAGCATGTGTCCATATGATAATCCATGGTGAAAGAAAATGAACATCCTTAAAAGACATTAGCCATGGCCTCTTGCCCTCGGTTGATCCAGAGTAATGAGTCACTGAGTCCAGTCCTGGCTGAACAGGGTGCGACACACAGAGCTTTCACCCGTCACCAGCTCTGATCATGATGCTGGAGCCTCCGTCTCCTCACTGACCTGCTGCTCTGCTCCATCCTCCATCCATCTAAATACGGACGCCCCGGGCTGTTCTTGTTTTTTTCCGCAAACGCCAACCTGGTTGCGAGACAACGGAGCGCTATCAGCCTTGTGTATTAGCTTCTTAAAGGGCAATTCCAGGCAAATTCAACTTCAAGTTCCGCTGGTTAGCCTGTTTACATCCCTCAAAGCCGCAATTTTTTTCCACAGACAGCGTCGGATGGCGACTCAAACACGTACCGAGAAGTTTATTTACTTCAAGCAAGCCGACATGCTTGTAAAACTAGATCTAATTCAAAGTCTCGTGCGAGACCCTGCTGCCGTGCTCGGTGCATTCAGGTGCAGTAGGAGATACCGTTTGTGTCATAAACACAGGAATATCAACTCTTTACTTGCTTCAAGCGTACATTTTTTTCAGTTTTTTTTACTTGAAGCAAGTCAAGAGTCGATATTTCTGTGTTTATGACAAAAACAGCAGAATTCTAACTGTCCCTGAATGCACCGAGCGGCAACAGGGTCTCACGCGAGACTTTGAATTAGATCTAGTTTTACAAGCATGTCGGCTTGTTGAAGTAAATAAACTTATCGGTACATGTTTGAGTCGCCATCTGACGCTGTCTGTGGCTTTGAGGGATGTAAACAGCCTAACCAGAGGAACTTGCATCCACTCCATTCATCGTTGCCGTAGCGATGCAGGGACAGACGCAGCTACCACAAAACAGGAGCGATTAAACTGAAAATCTTCACATTCCTTCTTTTAGACCTAAAATAAAAAACATACACCCTCAAGTTGAATTTGCCTGGAATTGTCCTTTAAAAATGGATTCTTTGGCATTTGGCAACCAAACCACTGCTCACCTGTAATGAGCCTTGACAGGACGGGTGCTGGAGTCGTTGGGTCCAGACTGAAGTGAGCACAGGTGGGACGGAGCATCAGGAAACTGGACCTTTGAGCAGGTGATGTCATCAATGCTGCTGAAGATTCTCAATCAGGTGTTTACCGTGGATCCTCTCTGTCACCAGAAGAACAACAACAAACAAACATTATTATCAGTCATAATTTCATTTTATCTATTTAATAATTCTTTGTAAATGTACTCACTGAAGCTGAGTGTTGATAACGCTGAAGATGTAAACTGGCCACATTCCTGTACAAACCTGTCTGTTGAACACAAAATTAACTCATGTAACTCTTCAGTAACATGAAATAACAACATGGATCTGAGCAAGAACATTTTCAAACCGTGTATTTCCCCTCTTATACACACACACCTTTTACAGTGATGATGATGGCCTCCCTTAGGACCTCCTGAGGATGACTACACCTCCAAGAGAGCACGGCTCCTCTGCAGACTGGCTCTCTCCATGTGCAGCTTCCACATACTTTATCTGATTAGAAAACACATGAACAGCTCTCAGGTGACTCTCAGGTCTGGTCATCATGCTACAGCAGCAGGTCACGCGACTAAAATCCACACCAACGCACGTAAAACACTGTTTCCTTTAGCACGACATGCTAAGCTACATGCAGACAGAGGACCGTCCAGCCATGAACCACTGAGCCGGACTGTTCAGCATGACTGACCGCTGGTCCACCGGACACGGCCGCTGACCATGTGTGGTGGTCACCATGATCACGGTCGTGTACGTGGGTCAGCGTCAAACACGAGGAAACCTCCACATCTACAGCCCTTCTCTGAGTCTGAAGGTTATCCATGAGTGCAGCTGATATAATAAACTAAGTTACTAGCATTAACTCTTACATTACAGTCGGTACTGCGGAAAGTAACGACGATAGCTTCCTTTAAAAAAAAAATGGCGATAGCTTCGCATGCAGCATATCGACAGTTAGCGTTAGCCTAGCTCATGTGCTAAACGGCCAAAGTAACAAACCATGCGCATTGTAAATACTTACAGCTGGACGGTCTGTGTCCAACAGCAGAGCAGCTTCCCGGTGGTGACAGCGCTCCAGCCGGCCCAGTGGCCCACTGGCTCGGCTCTTTGCCATAATACATCCATGGTCTTTGCAGGTAGCTGCAGGTAGCCTAGCTATCCTAGCTGCCCGTTCATTTTTCAAATGAACCGGATGTGATCAGGGAGCATTACCGCCACCCACCCGTGGATGTATGCACCTACCGAGCAGGAGCTTCAAAAGTGGCCAGTCTAGTCCTAAGGTTGTCATTCTAAATACAACAAAAACAAGGGATTTTATCATTAAAGTGGGGGAAAGTAAAAGTGAAAAAAAAAACTAGCGCGGTGCCTCCACTGATCTACAGCTGTACAATTGTGTGATTTACCGATGACAGTGAATGCAGCAACCTGCTGCGCACGTCACGTTTCCTGGCCGCTGATTGGCTAGGCCGAAGGCGGAAGAAAAAAATAAAAAGGTGCGCGAGAGCAGGTGGCTCGGTTTCTTGTAGCGTTTAGTTCCCACGTGTCTCCGGTTACCGGCGGTCATGACGCTGCTGCTCCAGGACTCACTCACCGAACCTGAACCCCGACCAGAGGAGAACCGGACCGCAGCTCAGAACCTGAACCCCGACCAGAGGAGAACCGGACCGCAGCTCAGAACCTGAACCCCGACCAGAGGAGAACCGGACCGCGGCTCAGAACCTGAACCCCGACCAGAGGAGAACCGGACCGCACAGCTCAGGTGTGGAGCTGTGGTGGCGGAGGAGGACTTGACCTTACTTAGCTACTTATTTATTTATTTAACCGTGGGACTGATGTTGTGGAGCCGCTTCAAGGAGCGAAATCCTCCGCCGTGAACCGGCTTCGTGAACCGGCTTCAAGAAGCGAAATCCTCCGCCGTGAACCGGCCGCCGTGTCAGGCCTCCATGGACGGAGAGACGCCATCGTCAACCAGCTTCATGGACGGAGAGACGCCGCCGTGGACGGAGATTCTCCCCGCTGCATGGACGCGTCCAGCGGACATCTCCTGATCTGTGTCCCGGTTCTACAGGTAAGTGCTGCATGGTTCTTTTTTTTTTTGAGTCTGCCCGTGAGCGACTGATGTGCTGTTGTTTGGCTTTGGTTTATGTGTTTGTTTGGGGGTTGATTGAACAGCTACAGAGGCTGGTTTTCATTACTGTTTAAACAGTTTGGGCAGAAAGTGTAACTCTATGGAGCATTGAGTTATTACACTGCTGTTGAATCTAGATAATGGACTGGAAACTGAGAGTATTCACGTGTTGCACTGACGTCACGTCGAAGTGACCGCCGCCATATTTGTGTAGGATTTGCCAGTTCTCATATGAGAGCTGCAAACCACAGGATGGAAATGACAGTTTCTTGACCAAATGACAGCGTTTCATGCATCCTGTCTGGGTTTATTTCTCCATAACAACAGACTAACTCTACATTATCCCACGTATTACACGGTTTATGAGTTAATTAATTTGATACGTGATGTTGATCAAAGTCCGAGGTCCGGTCACTTCTCCGCTGTTTGCTCCTCAGCCTCCTCCCGGTCTAATTGTGTCCAGTTGTTTTCAACATGCTTTTGATAATCAATCAGTAGATCGCCCTCTATCTATCTCTCCATCACTCACCCAAGTGCTGCATATTTCTTTCTTTTTTTATTTTTGGACTTTGCCCGTGAGCGACTTATCTATCTCTCTATCTCTCTCTCTATCTATCTATCGCCCCCCCCCCCAGTCCCCGCTACAGTCAGCGACTCATCTATCTATCTTTCTTTTTTATTTTGGAGTCTGCCATCTATCTATCTATCTATCTATCTATCTATCTATCTATCTATCTATCTATCTATCTATCTATCTATCTATCTATCTATCTCTCTATCTCTTTGTCTCTCTCTCTCTCTCTCTCTCTCTATCGCCCCCCCCCCCCCCCCCCAGTCCCTGCTACAGTCAGAGACCCTATGTTTCTTTTTTTATTTTGGAGTTTGCCCTCCATCTATCTCTCTATCGCCCCCCCCCCCCGTCCCCACTACAGTCAGAGACCCCACCACCCAAGTGCTATGTTTCTTTTTTATTTTGGAGTCTGCCCTCCATCTATCTATCTATCTCTCTATCTATCTCTCTATCGCCCCCCCCCCCAGTCCCCGCTACAGTCAGAGATCCCACCACCCAAGTGCTATGTTTCTTTTTTATTTTGGAGTCTGCCCGTGAGCGACTCATCTATCTGTCTATGGTCTCGGCCTTTGTTTTTTTGGTCTCGGTCTTGGTCTCGAGCTGAACTGGTCTTGGTAGTGTCTTGGTCTTGGTAGTGTCTTGGTCTTAGTAGTGTCTTGGTCTTGATACTCTCTGGTCTTGGTAGTGTCTTGGTCTTGATACTCTCTGGTCTTGGTAGTGTCTTGGTCTTGATACTCTCTGGTCTTGGTAGTGTCTTGGTCTTGGATAAGGCGGTCTTGACTACAAGTCTACTGTTTCAACAGTTTGGGCAGAAAGTGTAACTCTATGGAGCATTGAGTTATTACACTGCTGTTGAATCTAGATAATGGACTGGAAACTGAGAGGATAGGCTGCAGTCACTAAATAGCCTGCTGTGGTAAGTGTTTTTTTTGCATGTTCTTGCGTTCACAACATCACCGTCTCTCTTCTGGGGACGATGCAGGTTTATGCTGCGATTTAACAAGTGTGTATGGAGAATGACAAAGTCCCATTGTTGTGTTGTCATGTGTATCAGTGCTTGAATAGCAAGTTCAGTCTTGGATAATGTCTCGTGTCTGTCTCCTATCTCACTGCTAAGCTAATGTCGGAGCGAACTAGCATCACTGCTAAGCTAATGTCGGAGCGAACTAGCATCACTGCTAAGCTAATGTCGGAGCGAACTAGCATCACTGCTAAGCTAATGTCGGAGCGAACTAGCATCACTGCTAAGCTAATGGCGGAGACCTCGCTGTCGCGACTTGGAGGAAAAAAACTTCACCGTCGTGTAAAGTAAACGCACTCGACTGAGATACGTGAAGAGTGTTGTGACCGATTAGAGTCTCTCTGGTGCAACATCTGGGACAACCTTTAGTCCGAGTCTCCAAACATGGACTTGTTTCTCTCTGAGAGGTTTGAAAAATAACTAGATGTTGTGCACCGGCCTCCCGGAGGGAGAACCTCCATCGTGCACCGACCTCCTGGACGGAGACTCTCCCCGCTGCATGGACGCGTTCAACGGACATCTCCTGACCTGTGTCCTGGTTCTCCAGGTAAGTGTCTGCATGTTCATAAAAATGTTTTCTTTGCGGATGTTTGAGTTTGTCCGTGAGTGATTCACGTGGTGTTGTTTGGTTTATTTGTTTGTGTGGGGGTTGATTGAACAGCTACAGAGGCTGGTTTTCATATTATTATTATTATTATTATTATTATTATTATTATTATTATTATTATTATTATTATTATTATTACTGTTTCAACAGTTTGGGCAGAAAGTGTAACTCTATGGAGCATTGAGCTATTACACTGCTGTTGAATCTAGATAATGGACTGGAAACTGAGAGTATAGGCTGCAGTCACTAAATAGCCTGCTGTACCCTGTTGCTGTTATGCTGGTTGTTGGTTGTTTCTTTTTGGTGACCCCTCTTGAGGTCAAAGTGTGCAAGTAGATGTCGTGCACCGACCTTCTGGAGGGAGAACCTCCATCGTGCACCAACCTCCTGGAGGGAGAACCTCCATCGTGGACCGGCCTCCCCGAGGGAGAACCTCCATCGTGCACCGGCCTCCTGGAGGGAGAACCTCCATCGTGCACCGACCTCCTGGACGGAGAACCTCCATCGTGCACCGACCTCCTGGACGGAGACTCTCCCCGCTGCATGGACGCGTCCAGCGGACATCTCCTGACCTGGGTCCCGGTTCTCCAGGTAAGTGTCTGCATGTTCATAAAAATGTTTTCTTTGCGGATGTTAGAGTTTGTCCATGAGTGATTCATGTGGTGTTTGGTTTATTTGTTTGTGTGGGGGTTGATTGAACAGCTACAGAGGCTGGTTTTCATATTATTACTGTTTCAACAGTTTGGGCAGAAAGTGTAACTCTATGGAGCATTGAGTTATTACACTGCTGTTGAATCTAGATAATGGACTGGAAACTGAGAGTATAGGCTGCAGTCACTAAATAGCCTGCTGTACCCTGTTGCTGTTATGCTGGTTGTTGGTTGTTTCTTTTTGGTGACCCCTCTTGAGGTCAAAGTGTGCAAGTAGATGTCGTGCACCAACCTTCTGGAGGGAGAACCTCCATCGTGCACCGACCTCCTGGACGGAGACTCTCCCCGCTGCATGGACGCGTCCAGCGGACATCTCCTGATCTGTGTCCCGGTTCTACAGGTAAGTGCTGCATGGTTCTTTTTTTTTTTGAGTCTGCCCGTGAGCGACTGCTGTGCTGTTGTTTGGCTTTGGTTTATGTGTTTGTTTGGGGGTTGATTGAACAGCTACAGAGGCTGGTTTTCATATTATAATTACTGTTTCAACAGTTTAGGCAGAAAGTGTAACTCTATGGAGCATTGAGTTATTACACTGCTGTTGAATCTAGATAATGGACTGGAAACTGAGAGTATTCACGTGTTGCACTGACGTCACGTCGACGTGACCGCCGCCATATTTGTGTAGGATTTGCCAGTTCTCCTCATATGAGAGCTGCAAACCACAGGATGGAAATGACAGTTTCTTGACTAAATGACAGCGTTTCATGCATCCTGTCTGGGTTTATTTCTCCATAACAACAGACTAACTCTACATTATCCCACGTATTACACGGTTTATGAGTTAATTAATTTGATACGTGATGTTGATCAAAGTCCGAGGTCCGGTCACTTCTCCGCTGTTTGCTCCTCAGCCTCCTCCCGGTCTAATTGTGTCCAGTTGTTTTCAACATGCTTTTGATAATCAATCAGTAGATCGCCCTCTATCTATCTCTCCATCACTCACCCAAGTGCTGCATATTTCTTTCTTTTTTTATTTTTGGACTTTGCCCGTGAGCGACTTATCTATCTCTCTATCTCTCTCTCTATCTATCTATCGCCCCCCCCCCCAGTCCCCGCTACAGTCAGCGACTCATCTATCTATCTTTCTTTTTTATTTTGGAGTCTTCTATCTATCTATCTATCTATCTATCTATCTATCTATCTATCTATCTATCTATCTATCTATCTATCTATCTATCTATCTATCTATCTATCTATCTATCTATCTATCTATCTATCTATCTATCTATCTCTTTGTCTCTCTCTCTCTCTCTCTCTCTATCGCCCCCCCCCCCCAGTCCCTGCTACAGTCAGAGACCCTATGTTTCTTTTTTTATTTTGGAGTCTGCCCTCCATCTATCTATCTCTCTATTCCCCCCCCCCCCCCCCCCCCCAGTCCCCATTACAGTCAGAGTCCCCACCACCCAAGTGCTATCTTTCTTTTTTATTTTGGAGTCTGCCCTCCATCTATCTATCTATCTCTCTATCTATCTCTCTATCGCCCCCCCCCCCAGTCCCCGCTACAGTCAGAGATCCCACCACCCAAGTGCTATGTTTCTTTTTTATTTTGGAGTCTGCCCGTGAGCGACTCATCTATCTGTCTATGGTCTCGGCCTTTGTTTTTTTGGTCTCGGTCTTGGTCTCGAGCTGAACTGGTCTTGGTAGTGTCTTGGTCTTGGTAGTGTCTTGGTCTTAGTAGTGTCTTGGTCTTGATACTCTCTGGTCTTGGTAGTGTCTTGGTCTTGATACTCTCTGGTCTTGGTAGTGTCTTGGTCTTGATACTCTCTGGTCTTGGTAGTGTCTTGGTCTTGGATAAGGCGGTCTTGACTACAAGTCTACTGTTTCAACAGTTTGGGCAGAAAGTGTAACTCTATGGAGCATTGAGTTATTACACTGCTGTTGAATCTAGATAATGGACTGGAAACTGAGAGGATAGGCTGCAGTCACTAAATAGCCTGCTGTACCCTGTTGATGTTATGCTGGTTGTTGTTTGGTTGTTAGTTATTGGTTGTTGCTGTTGGTTGGTTGTTGTTGCTGTTTAGTTGTTGCTTATTTGTTGTTGTTAGGTTGTTGGTTATTTGCTGATAGTTGTTGCTGTTAGGTTATTAGCTGCTGGTTGTTGCTGTTAGGTTGTTGCTTATTGGCTGATGGTTGTTGCTGTTTGGTGACCCCTCTGAGGTCAAAGTGCGCGAGTAGATGTCGTGCACCGACCTCCTGGAAGGAGAACCTCCATCGTGGACCGACCTCCTGGAAGAAGACCTCCCTGCTGCATGGACGCGTTCAACGGACATCTCCTGACCTGTGTCCCGGTTCTCCAGGTAAGTGCTGCATTTTCTTTTTATTTTTGTGTTTGCCCGTGAGTGACTCATGTGCTGTTGTTTGGCTTTGGTTTACTTGTTTGTGTGGGGGTTGATTGAACAGCTACAGAGGCTGGTTTTCATATTATTATTACTGTTTCAACAGTTTGGGCAGAAAGTGTAACTCTATGGAGCATTGAGTTATTACACTGCTGTTGAATCTAGATAATGGACTGGAAACTGAGAGTATAGGCTGCAGTCACTAAATAGCCTGCTGTACCCTGTTGATGTTATGCTGGTTTCTGGTTGTTTGGTGTTAGTTGTTGTTGTTTGGTTGTTAGTTATTGGTTGTTGGTTATTCGTTGTTGGTTGTTGCTGTTAGTAGTTGCTGTTGGTTATTAGTTGTTGCTTATTGGTTGTTGGTTATTGGTTGATGGTTGTTGTTGTTTGGTGACCCCTCTGAGGTCAAAGTGTGGCAGTAGATGTCGTGGACCGACCTCCTGGACGGAGACTGTGTTCTGACGCCCCGTCTCTATAGCCGTCCTGTCAATTAAACGCAAAAAAGACACACAAATAGGCTACTAAAAAAAACGAAAGAAAAGATAACGAAGAAAACTGCACAATTATCGCTGACCATATATTTTTGTAAAGAAACATCACAATTTGTCAGTCAATGAGGCCCCGCCCTCCGTCCTCCATACCTTTACAGTGTTAACGGGTGAGGAAATAATTTGCACAGAACAAAACTCACAAGTCTGATAGGGTTTAAATTCAGAACATAAAACAGTGATTTTCTGCAGAGCTGCACGGCTACATTAACACCCTCGCGATTCAGTTAAAAATTTGACCTCATTCAAAGACTTCCTGCCATCAAGCAGTTCTTTCATTTCCTCAAAATCCAACATTTCAACCCTGAAGTTGTGTTTCTTCGAGCCATCTGAAGATGTGGAAGCAAAGTCTGTGTCTGCTGTCTGTTCTGTCTGTGCTCGTCACAGGTAAGAGTCTTGTAAGTGGTAAGTGTTTTTTTTGCATGTTCTTGCGTTCACAACATCACCGTCTCTCTTCTGGGGACGATGCAGGTTTATGCTGCGATTTAACAAGTGTGTATGGAGAATGACAAAGTCCCATTGTTGTGTTGTCATGTGTATCAGTGCTTGAATAGCAAGTTCAGTCTTGGATAATGTCTCGTGTCTGTCTCCTATCTCACTGCTAAGCTAATGTTGGAGCTAACTAGCATCACTGCGAAGCTAATGTCGGAGCTAACTAGCATCACTGCTAAGCTAATGTCGGAGCGAACTAGCATCACTGCTAAGCTAATGTCGGCGCGAACTAGCATCACTACTAAGCTAATGGCAGAGACCACGCTGTCGCGACTCGGAGGAAAAAAACTTCACTGTCGTGTAAAGTAAACACACTCGACTGAGATGTGAAAAGAGTGTTGTGACCGATTAGAGTCTCTCTGGTGCAACATCTGGGACAACCTTTAGTCCGAGTCTCCAAACATGGACTTGTTTCTCTCTGAGAGGTTTGAAAAATAACTAGATGTTGTGCACCGGCCTCCCGGAGGGAGAACCTCCATCGTGCACCAACCTCCTGGACGGAGACTCTCCCCGCTGCATGGACGCGTTCAACGGACATCTCCTGACCTGTGTCCTGGTTCTCCAGGTAAGTGTCTGCATGTTCATAAAAATGTTTTCTTTGCGGATGTTAGAGTTTGTCCATGAGTGATTCACGTGGTGTTTGGTTTATTTGTTTGTGTGGGGGTTGATTGAACATCTACAGAGGCTGGTTTTCATATTATTATTATTATTATTATTATTATTATTATTATTATTATATTATTATTATTATTACTGTTTCAACAGTTTGGGCAGAAAGTGTAACTCTATGGAGCATTGAGCTATTACACTGCTGTTGAATCTAGATAATGGACTGGAAACTGAGAGGATAGGCTGCAGTCACTAAATAGCCTGCTGTACCCTGTTGCTGTTATGCTGGTTGTTGGTTGTTTCTGTTTGGTGACCCCTCTTGAGGTCAAAGTGTGCAAGTAGATGTCGTGCACCGACCTCCTGGAGGGAGAACCTCCATCGTGCACCGGCCTCCCCGAGGGAGAACCTCCATCGTGGACCGGCCTCCCCGAGGGAGAACCTCCATCGTGCACCGACCTTCTGGAGGGAGAACCTCCATCGTGCACCGACCTTCTGGAGGGAGAACCTCCATCGTGCACCGACCTCCTGGAGGGAGACTCTCCCCGCTGCATGGACGCGTCCAGCGGACATCTCCTGACCTGTGTCCCGGTTCTCCAGGTAAGTGTCTGCATGTTCATAAAAATGTTTTCTTTGCGGATGTTAGAGTTTGTCCATGAGTGATTCACGTGGTGTTTGGTTTATTTGTTTGTGTGGGGGTTGATTGAACAGCTACAGAGGCTGGTTTTCATATTATTACTGTTTCAACAGTTTGGGCAGAAAGTGTAACTCTATGGAGCATTGAGTTATTACACTGCTGTTGAATCTAGATAATGGACTGGAAACTGAGAGTATAGGCTGCAGTCACTAAATAGCCTGCTGTACCCTGTTGCTGTTATGCTGGTTGTTGGTTGTTTCTGTTTGGTGACCCCTCTTGAGGTCAAAGTGTGCAAGTAGATGTCGTGCACCGACCTCCTGGAGGGAGAACCTCCATCGTGCACCAACCTCCTGGACGGAGACTCTCCCCGCTGCATGGACGCGTCCAGCGGACATCTCCTGACCTGTGTCTCGGTTCTCCAGGTAAGTGTCTGCATGTTCATAAAAATGTTTTCTTTGCGGATGTTTGAGTTTGTCCATGAGTGATTCACATGGTGTTGTTTGGTTTATTTGTTTGTGTGGGGGTTGATTGAACAGCTACAGAGGCTGGTTTTCATATTATTATTATTATTATTATTATTATTATTATTATTATTATTATTATTATTATTATTATTATTATTACTGTTTCAACAGTTTGGGCAGAAAGTGTAACTCTATGGAGCATTGAGCTATTACACTGCTGTTGAATATAGATAATGGACTGGAAACTGAGAGTATAGGCTGCAGTCACTAAATAGCCTGCTGTACCCTGTTGCTGTTATGCTGGTTGTTGGTTGTTTCTGTTTGGTGACCCCTCTTGAGGTCAAAGTGTGCAAGTAGATGTCGTGCACCGACCTTCTGGAGGGAGAACCTCCATCGTGCACCAACCTCCTGGAGGGAGAACCTCCATCGTGCACCAACCTCCTGGAGGGAGAACCTCCATCGTGCACCGGCCTCCTGGAGGGAGAACCTCCATCGTGCACCGGCCTCCTGGAGGGAGAACCTCCATCGTGCACCGGCCTCCTGGAGGGAGAACCTCCATCGTGCACCAACCTCCTGGACGGAGACTCTCCCCGCTGCATGGACGCGTCCAGCGGACATCTCCTGACCTGTGTCCCGGTTCTCCAGGTAAGTGTCTGCATGTTCATAAAAATGTTTTCTTTGCGGATGTTGGAGTTTGTCCATGAGTGATTCACGTGGTGTTTGGTTTGTTTGTGTGGGGGTTGATTGAACAGCTACAGAGGCTGGTTTTCATGTTGTTGTTGTTGTTGTTGTTGTTGTTGTTGTTGTTATTATTATTACTGTTTCAACAGTTTGGGCAGAAAGTGTAACTCTATGGAGCATTGAGCTATTACACTGCTGTTGAATATAGATAATGGACTGGAAACTGAGAGGATAGGCTGCAGTCACTAAATAGCCTGCTGTACCCTGTTGCTGTTATGCTGGTTGTTGGTTGTTTCTTTTTGGTGACCCCTCTTGAGGTCAAAGTGTGAAAGTAGATGTCGTGCACCAACTTCCTGGAGGGAGAACCTCCATCGTGCACCAACCTCCTGGACGGAGACTCTCCCCGCTGCATGGACGCGTTCAACGGACATCTCCTGACCTGTGTCCCGGTTCTCCAAGTAAGTGCTGCATTTTCTTTTCTTTTTTTGAGTCTGCCCGTGAGCGACTCATGAGCTGTTGTTTGGCTTTGGTTTATTTGTTTGTGTGTGGGTTGATTGAACAGCTACAGAGGCTGGTTTTCATATTATTACTGTTTCAACAGTTTGGGCAGAAAGTGTAACTCTATGGAGCATTGAGTTATTACACTGCTGTTGAATATAGATAATGGACTGGAAACTGAGAGTATGTCACTAAATAGCCTGCTGTACCCTGTTGTTGATATACTGGTTGTTGGTTGTTTGATGTTGTTGCTTATTCGTTGATGCTGTTCAGTTGTTGGTTATTGGTTGATGGTTGTTGCTGTTCGGTTGTTGGTTATTGGTTGTTGTTGGTGGGTTTTTTTGAGTTTGCCCGTGAGCGACTCGTGCTGTTGCTTGGCTTTTTGGTTTTTTGCAGTCACTAAATAGCCTGCCATTGATGTGTAGTTGTTGGTTGTTGTTGGTTGTTGCTGTGTAGTTATTAGCTGCTGGTTGTTGCTTATTCGTTGTTGGTTGTTGCTGTTTAGTTGTTGGTTGTTGCTGTTTAGTTGTTTATTGGTTGTTGGTTGTTGCTGTTTAGTTGGTTATTGGTTGTTGTTGGTGGTGGTTGCTGTGTAGTTGTTTGTTAGCTGCTGGTTGTTGCTTATTGGTTGCTGGTTGGAGCATTGAGTTATTACACTGCTGTTGAATCTAGATAATGGACTGGAAACTGAAAGTATAGGCTGCAGTCACTAAATAGCCTGCTGTACCCTGTTGCTGTTATGCTGGTTGTTGGTTGTTGTTTGGTGATGCTGGTCGGATATGCGATGTCTGTGCATATGTTTGCTCCGTGCGCTGAATGACGCCTGTGCTTTGTTGCTTGTGTATGCGAACGCTTATGATGTTACAAGGAGGAACGCTGATGATGCCTTGTTGAAATGAATTGCTCTGATTGCGCATTGTGGATGGATTTAAATGTCACAGATCGCTGAAACTGAATAATAAAATAAATGGGTCAAACAAATGATGGTGCCTTGTGCTCTGAAATGGAGTCTGGGAAAAGGGAGAGGAAACTCACTGAAAAAGCTCTGTTGAATGAAATTGAAAGCCTGCAAAAGGAACGCAAATGTGTTGTGGTTAAAATTAAAGGGTTGATACCACAAACGAAAGAGTTGATGAAGCAAAGGGAAAATGCGTCTCAAGTGAAACAATGTTTGGGGGATATTAATACACTTTGTGAAAATGCTACAACCTTACACAATGAACTGTTGCCTCTACTTCCTGAGGATGAACTCAATGTAGTGGCCTTTCTCTTACACTTATAAAAAGAAAGTCCCTTCCTCGGTGGTTGATGACACGATGTTGACGCGTGCATATGCGTGGAATTTAAACCAGTCCAAAACGGTTTTCATCAAAACTTCAATTTCATTTATTGTCACAAAAATAACTTAAAACTCACGCCATGTCACGGTAAAGAAAACGTGTGCTTCCATTAACCACACCTATGGCTTGTTCCACATCAAACAAATAACCCCCTGACCTGTGGGGAACCTACGTCACTTCCCTTTTTCCCTGAGTTGTATATATTGACTCAATGTAAACCAACAAAATAGAACACAAACTAAACATCAAAATAAAAGGGCAAAATGGCTCTTACACTCAATAAACAAAAGGAATGGTTTTCAAGTATTATGAACTACAGCAATACATTTCAAAAGAACTCACTCAAATATGGATTGTTGAAACTGAACAAAGAATCTCTCAGGAACAACAGGCTTCACCAGAAATACCATTACTCCCTGTGGAAATGAATGAAGCAAATGAAAATGAGGATGATATTAAACCAAGCAACAGTGTTTCAAATGTTGGAAGCCACAAAACATCTCAGTCACAATGCTCTTCAACCTCTTCAGCACGTTTAATGACAGAAGCCGAGCTGGCAGCCTTAACCATGAGGCACAAATTATTAAAGGAGGAGCACGCTTTGGAAGAAGAGGAACACAACGTCTGAGCAAAAGGAGAGAAGAGCTCAAATTGAACACTGAAATTGCTGAAAAATGGCAACACTTCAAATTGTCAATACAAAAAGCACAAGTTGAAAAAGAACATCAAAAGTCTCGGATGGAATGAAATCATATTTTGAAAGGGCACAAACTAAACAGTCACTCAATGTCAATGCAAATGAGTTTATTCCAAAACAAACTGAAATAAACAAAACCATGAATGCAACTTCATATGAACAAAACCAAATGCAATTTCATATGAGCCCATTCAACACACAAGATTCACATGGACAACAAGGAGTGGAAACCAGCAATGACGTTCTTGGCATCATGAGGAAACAAAATGACATCACAACATTGCTAATACAACAGTAATGCCTCTCAGCCCTACCTAAGAGAGAAATCCCAATTTATGACGGTGATCCATTAAAATACCACACCTTCATTAACGCTTTTGAGAATGGAGTTGAGAGGAATACAACTAACAGCTGATCGTTTACATTTTTTTAGAGCAACACACAAAGGGTCATGCCAAAGAACTTGTGAAAAGCTGTCAACACATGAATCCAGAACGAGGATACACAAAAGCAAAAGCTTAAAGGCGCAGTTCGGAAATGAACAAAAGATCGCCTTTGCTTACATGGACAAAGCCCTCTCATGGCCTCCAATTAAATCAGAGGACTCAAAGGCCCTGCAGGACTACAGTCTCTTCCTCAGAGGCTGTTGTAACGCCATGAAGGACGTGCAGTATCTTTTGGATATGGATATGCCTTCGAACATCTTGAGCATCATTAAAAAACTGCCCTATAAATTCAGAGACAAATGGAGAAACCGAGCATGTGAGTTGCAAGAACGATACGGCAATATACAAGACTCTCAACCAACAACGATTAGAGGAACAAACAAACCTAACCCAAACAAGCCACAGTTTCGTCCTGGAAACAAAGGGAGCAGTTTTGCTACCACTGTAGGCCCTTTGGAGAACAAACATCAGTCTGCAAGGAAAGAAAAGGAAATTAAACAAACGGGAAGGAAAGTATGCATCTGCTGTGGAGGAGGACACACATTAGATGTACGTGTACAAATGGGAAAAATGCCTCATGAAAGGAAAATAGGCTTCTTAAAGCCCCAGTATGTGACATTTACCCCCATCTAGCGGTGCGGTTGCATGTCGGCACGTATTCCTGCTGTTGCATTTACGTAAACTCGGGTGGAAGTCAGAAAAACAACAGACACTGCATGTAACAGGATAAACAAGCCTCCATGTAAAGAAACGGTCCGCCAGCATGAGGCAAAACAATACTGGCGTGACAATATGTTGTCATGGTAATGTCGTATTGTTTACCTGACCCACGTTTTCGAGCAACACCAAGCTCTTTTTCAAACTCTGTATATGTATTTTTACCTCGTCGACTAAAATAACATCCAGTCAGTTTGCTGACGGCATCACTCACTGCGTCATTCAGGTGTCTGACTGCACCTGAAGGCAACACCAGTGCCTCCGTCCTCCCTCACACCAGCCGACACGGTGGTGACAGTTTTAACAGGTGCTGTCTGGAAAACTTTCTCCCGAGCCGAGAGCTCTGGTGAGGTGAATTTATGATTACCTACGGCCACGCTGCCACTGAATGTAAAACATGTCGATTCAACATGGCAGAGAAGGTTCTGTGCAACCCCGCTTGTAAATTTGTAACGACTTGTAACAACTCATTCTAAGGTACGAGAAAGTGCTCGTTTGTATGTGGGCGCGATTCCACTTAAGTGAAATACGTATTTATGAAAGTGATATTTGATTTTTGTCAATAAAAAGCCAATAAAGTCCCATACTGTCCCTTTAAGGAACGTTGACGTCAATATGCCAAATAACAAGAGAATTGTTGAGCAGCGTTTGTGCTATTTGAAAAGGAGGTTTCAGAAGGACTCAACATTTCACACTGAGTGTAACACTTTTATAAATGACCTGTTGGCTAAAGGCTACGCTGAGAAAGTCCCCAAAGAGGAGCTGGACCGTGGTATTGGGAAAGTATGGTACATACCACATCATGATGTTTACCATCCCACCAAAGGAAAGATCAAAATTGTATTTGATTGTGGAGCAGGATACCAAGGTACATCATTGAATGCTCAACTTCTACAGGGCCCTGATCTTACCAGCTGTCTGATTGGAGTGGTGACCCAATTCAGGAGAGAACCAGTTGTGATCATGGCCGACGTTGAATCCATGTTCCATCAGGTACAGGTAC
This sequence comes from Decapterus maruadsi, assembly GCA_030347415.2. Taxonomy (NCBI): domain Eukaryota; kingdom Metazoa; phylum Chordata; class Actinopteri; order Carangiformes; family Carangidae; genus Decapterus; species Decapterus maruadsi. Next base: position 28,266,183 of record CM064902.1, read on the forward strand.
CGCCGGATGACAGAGATCTTCTCAGATTCCTCTGGTGGCCAGACGGGGATATGGAGCAACTACCTGTTGAGCATAGAATGAATGTGCATTTGTTTGGAACAACATCATCTCCCAGTTGTGCCAACTTCGCTCTCGAAAGTGTGCAGAGGACTATGGACATCACTACAGAGAGGAAACGGTGGATAAAATATTGCACTGCTTTTATGTAGATTGCCTCGTGTCAGTGGGCACGGAGAAGGAAGCAGTGTTGCTTTACAGGAACCTGGTCTCTTTGTGTTTAAAAGGTGGATTTACTCTCACAAAGCGGTTGAGTAACAGGTCTGGAGTGCTGGAAGCTATCCCAGAGAATCACAGAGCAAAAATTGTTGAAGGGTTGGACATGGAGCTGGACTCATTACCTGTGGAGAGAGTGCTGGGTGTGGAATGGAGCATTAAATCAGACTCCTTTAAGTTCAAGATTGTACTTAAAGAGAGACCACTTACCAGAAGAGGAATCCTCTCAACCGTCAGTTCCATTTACGATCCCCTTGGAATGTTGAGCCCTGTGGTTTTAACAGCAAAAAAGATCCTGATCCTGAGAGACCTTTGCAGGAGAGGGATAGGCTGGGATGATACTGTGCCTGAGTCTGTCTCAAAGGAGTGGCTGCAGCAGCTGCATCTGTTGGACAGATTTGAGGTCAGTAGATGCATGAAGCCGCCAGGTTTTGGAGAAGTGGCTTCAGCATGGTTACATCATTTCTGTGATGCCAGTGAACACGGGTATGTCGCTGCAACTATGGCCAGCCGCATTGATACACTCTGGAGGAAGGAGTTACAGATGGATCTGCTGGACTCTGTGTTCTGGACGGACAGCACATCTGTTCTGAAATAGCCTACATCAGGAATGAGACTTCTCAGTTTAAAGTTTTTGTTGCAAACCGGGTCTCACAAATCCTCAAGGTATCCTTTCCGGCCCAGTGGAAGTATGTGAACACCAGCAGCAATCCAGCGGATATGGCCTCCAGAGGTGTGAGAGTTGATGTGTTTGTTGCTGATGCTACATGGGTGTCGGGGCCTCACTTTCTTTTACATCCTGAGAGTGAATGGCCTGTTCAGCCACATGAAGACCTCAATCGTCTTTCACCTGGTGACCCTGAGGTCAAAAGCGTTGCTGCAGTGAGTGTTGTCCAGGCCAGGGAAGAACCTGTAACTCACCTGATTGAATGCTTCTCTTCTTGGAGAAGTTTGAGGAAAGCTGTGGCATGGCTCTTGAAGATTAAAACCTTTCTCATGTCCTGTGTAAAGAAGAGAAGAGTTACACCTGGCCTTTGTACAGTTTGACATTAAAGGAAACCAGACATCCTCTGTGGAAGAGCAGATGAACAATTTTAAGAGGACAGTGGCACGGAGGAGTCTTATTGTCGAAAACTTGGACCAGGCTGAGCTTGCCATCATCAAGTTCTGCCAAGGTAAAAGGTTTGCCTGTTGCTGGAGGCTGAATGAGCATGTATGAGGTTAAAGGTGAATTCAACAATTTTGTGGGTTTGTGTGAAGAAACACACCAAGTGCATAAGGTTTTGTTGGGTCTACTGCCTGATGGTGATGCAGAAAAGCATGACATATGGTTTCAAGCTAAAATGTTGGATGTCCATGATTTCATTGCTGGTACAAATAAATGGTTGGCTGAAATTCAAAGTTACCCAGCCTCATTGGTCAATGTCACTGAACAAGTGGGCACAAAGGAAACAAAAATTAAAGCTGCAGCCCATCAGCAGGAGGATGAAAACAAAAATGGAGTGGAGGCTCAAAATCAAGCTGCTGGTGGTGGTAATGAGGAGGAGGAGATCCAGATCATGATAGCATCTAAAATGTTGCTTCAGAGTACTCCAGAAACTCATCACGTCATAAAGGTTCCTCATCAGCCAGTTCCTCTAGCAGCAAATCCTCTGCAGCACGAATAAAAGCAGAGGCGCAAAGGGCTGGACTTTTGGCTTGTGTTGCTGCTTTAAAGAACAAACATGCTCTGGACGACCAGGAACAGCAGTTAAAGAGACAAAGGGAACAGCTTGAGTTGAACACAGAGATAGCTGTTGCTAATGCTAAGCTGGCAGTGCTACAGGCCAGTGGCAGCACTAGAGGCGGCATTGCATCGAAACACTCTGATGGAATGGAGTCGTACTTCAACAAAGGGACCAGGCCAGTCATTCTCAATCCACACGCTTCACAATTTGTGCCTCAGCCCTCTCAGCAGCAAGTGTCTCATCAATCACCACAAGGCTAGGCCGAGCCAACGTCAAAACATGAGGTTGCATTTGATCCAAACACACCACACTATAACCGGCAGTTGAACCCTGCAGCTTATCCAGGTGACACCATCTCCAAGCCTTTTGTGTCTCAAATAAATTCACCGGTGATCTTAAGTTGTCCACCATCTAATTTTGAGTTGCCTAAAATTCCAGCTGTCATGCAAAGCATTCCATCTGTGACAGGTCAAACTCAAAAGGTAGGAGACCTCTACAGTGTGTTGCAACAACAAAATGACATAACTGCGCTCTTGGTTCAAATCACAGTTACTGCCACACCGGGAAATTCCAACTTAGGATGGAGATCCTCTCCAGTTCAATTCATTCATGAAAGCGTTTGAATTGAATATTGTGTGGAGGAAAAGACAAAGACCAAAGGAGAGTGTCTGTACTACCTTGAGCGGTACACAAGGGGGCAGCCAAGGGACATTGTGCACAGCTGCCTTCACATGACCGCCAAAAGAGGATACGCTGTTGCTAAGCGGCTGCTTAAGGAGCATTTCAGAAATGAGGTCCACATAACAGCAGCCTACATGGAGAAAGTCACTGACTGCCCAAGTATCAAGTCCGAGGATACTAAAGCACTGAAAGCCTATGGACTCTTCCTTCGTGAATGCTGCATTGCTATGGAGGAGTTACACTATTTAGAAGAGCTAAGCATGCCAGCTAATATGAGAACTCTGACTCAAAAGCTCCCATATAAACTCAGAGAAAAATGGTGAACAAAGGCAAATAAAATTTGTGAAAGAACTGGTCAAAGAGCACATTTAACAGACATTATGCATTTTATTGAGAAGTCTTCGGCGACATACAGGACACACCACCTGTTAAAGGAATAACAAGGCCAAGTAAGTCTCAAATGCAATCACAATTTAAAAGAAATAGTTTTGCAACTCATGTCTCCATTAACGACAAATGCAAAACATGTGCTCACGTCACAATGAAGAGGAAAATCAGGAAAAAGAGGTCTCCAAGACAAACTCTCCCTCTTGTTTGTATTGTGCACTTGATGGTCATGTATTGGAACAACGTTACCAACTGGGTAAAAAATCGCATAGAGAAAAACTAGACTTTCTAAAGGAGAAAGGTCTATGTTTCGGCTGCCTGAACACAAACATAAGATGGTGGCGCGCAGGTGTGCAGCGGCTTCTCAGCTCCCGGAGAGTGGTCTAGTTTTTACTTCTTTTCCTTCTTTCTCTTCTACTAACATGCTGAAATACAGTGCAACAGAACTTTTAAAGCTCGCTGACCCAACCACGGAAATACAGCAAGACCTGAGGGCTGCATTGGGCAGATTGAGACTCCTGAGGGGAAAATGCTACCGACCGAGGGGAATCAGGAAGCGGTGCGCACGGAAGCTGAAGAGGGGTAAATGAGCCGGCCTCCTAGCCAGGCTAAGGGCGAACACCAGACCCGCATTCCCCACTCTTTTCTTGGCCAATGTGCGTTCACTGGACAATAAAATGGACTTGTTACGACTCCGGATGAACACCTACAATGACATGAGGAACTGCTGTGCGCACATCCTAACAGAGACATGGTTACAAGACAACATGACGGACTCGGCGTACCACCTTGATGGATTACTTTTTTCTGTGCCGACCGTAACCATCTGTCGGGGAAAACTAGGGGAGGTGGTGTCTGCACCTACATCAACAGTCGCTGGTGCACTAACTGCTCCAAGGTAAGCAGCCACTGCTCTGAAGCAGCGGAATACCTGACACTGAAATGCCGGCCACATTACCTGCCGCGGGAGTATACAATGGTGTTTCTGGTGGCTGTTTACATCCCCAAGTGCTAATGCTAGCGACGCTCTCAAGGAGCTTTATGATCACATCACGTCGCTCCAGAACAAACACCCTGAGGCTTTTTTTTTGTGGTAGCGGGAGACTTTAACCATGTGGAGCTAACGGATGTTCTGCCCAGGTTTTACCAGCACGTCTCCATAGCAACCAGGGGTAACAATATGCTCAACCGGCTGTATACTAACAGACGGGACTCGTACAGAGCGGTGACCCGCCCCCACCTCGGCTTCTCGGACCACGACTCCATCATGCTGATTCCCACTCACCACCTATTGCTAAAAGCTTGTAAGCCCACACAGAAAAACATCACGGTGTGGCCCACTGATGCTGCCTTCATCCTCCAAGACTGTTTTGAACGCACCAACTGGCAGGTCCTCAGAGAAGCAGCAACAGTCGGGGGCAAGACCTGGAGGAATGCGTCATCTGTCACCGGTTAGCAAATGTACCGATGACATCATTACCACCAGGACCATCACCATCCATCCCAATCAGAAGCCCTGGCTAAATGGTGAGGTTTGTTCCCTCCTGAAGGCACGGGAATCTGCTTACAAGCAGGGGGACGCACCTGCGCTGAGAGCAGCAAGGAGGGATCTGGAGGCGGGGATTAAAAAAGCAAAAGCCAAATATGCACGTAAAATCCAAGGCCACCACCAACGACCCCCGCAGTGTGTGGAAGGGCATAAAGGCCATCACCGAGTGCCCCCAGGATCCATCTCTTCCTGACGCTTTGAATAACTTCTATGCACGGTTTGAAGCCTCCAATACCTCCCCCAACACCAGGCTCACTCTTACACCTGATGAACTGCCACTCAAGGTGGCTGCGGAGGATGTGAGGAAGTCCCTACTGAGTATCAATCCTCGTAAAGCGGCAGGCCCAGATAACATCCTCGGACTGTGCACACATGCTCACTGGAGTCCTGACATTTTTAACACCTCCTTTTCCCAAGCCCTGGTACCAACATGCCTCAAGACTGCAACCATCATCCCAGTTCCCAAAACACCTACAGTAACAGGCATGAATGATTATCGGCCAGTAGCTCTGACTCCAATAATTATGAAATGCTTTGAGCGTCTGGTCATGGCCCACATAAAGGACGGTGTGAACATCTACACAGACCTCCACCAGTACGCCTACAGGGAGAACCGGTCCACATCTGATGCCATCTCTTTTGTCCTCCACACAGCCCTCTCACATCTGTAGACCAGGGGTTCCAATGTCAGACTTTTTTTTTTGGATTTCAGTTCTGCATTCAACACCATCATCCCGCTGACCTTGATCAATAAACTGCAGCTGCTCTGACTCTAACCATCTCTCTGTAATTGGATCCTGGACTTTTTAACCAACAGACCACAAACCGCCAAGATCCATAATGTTACATCGACTCCTATCACTCTCAACACCAGCTCCCCAGCTCCCGCCAGGGCTGTCTTTTAAGCCCCCTGCTGTACACCTCCTCACCCATGACTGTCTGGCTATTCATCCTAGCAGTCATATTGTGAAGTTTGCAGATGACACGTCGTGATGGGATTATTCTCCCAAGGCAATGAGTCTGGGTACAGACAGGAGGTGGAACTGCTCGAGGAGTGGCGCAGAAAAAACAACCTGTTCCTCAACCTGGGGAAGACAAAAGAAGAAGTGGCCATGCCCCCCCCTCCCCTTCACATTGGAGGAACAGCTGTGGAGGTGGTGCCCTGCTTTAAATATCTAGGGGTGCACATCTCACATGACCTCACCTGGGCCACCCACACTGCCTGTGTCAGGAAGAAGGCTCACCAATGCCTTTACTTCCTGAGGAAGCTGAGGAATGCCGGCCTCAGCACAGCTGTCCTGACTGCTTTTTACAGGTGTGCGGTGGAGAGCATCCTCACATCTTGCATCACAGTCTGGTTCAGGAACTGCTCTGCTGCAGATAGGAAAGCCCTGCAGAGGGTGGTGAAGGTGGCACAGAAGGTCACAAAGTGCCACCTTCCCACGCTCGAAGACATTTACATCAGCAGGTGCAGGAGCAGAGCTTCCTCCATAATGAAGGACCCCACACATCCTGCGAGGGGACTGTAGGCCAAAACTTCAAGGCTAAGATCCAGCTTCTTCCCGTAGGCTGTGAGGCTGATGAACTCTATTCCAGGACCTGGAACAAAACTGATGTTTTTTTTAAATATTTTTTTTATGAAAGTACAATTTTATGCTATTTATTTCTGTGCACTATTGTTTGTTTTTAATTGCATCTGTTTTTGTGCCTGTCTCTCATGATTATTTATTTATTTATTATCTGGGACCTGCATATTTCGTTCTGTCATGTTTAACATGTGGAATGACAATAAAATGACAGAGCAGCTGAAGAGGTCCTCTGAAAGCTTCACAACTTCTGTAGGAGCCATTTAAACCTTATTGTGGTGTGTTTATGTGACATGTTTTATTTTGGAGCTGCTGGTCGTCACCGTAGCTATGGGGTTGCGGACCAACACAGCGGAGCGACTGGAGCTGCCGGTCTTCACCGTGGCTATTGGGGCCATGGTTCAACTCGTCAGCGCGGAGCAGCTGGAGCTCCGTGACCATGGCCTGGGTCGTCGTCAGCACAGCTGCAGGAGGGAGCTGCCTGCCGTCATCGTAGATATTGGGGCTACAGGTCGTCAGCGGAGAAGCCGGAGCTGCTTGCCGTCACCGTGGCTATTGGGGCCACGGTCTGACTCGTCAGCGGAACAGCTGGAGCTCATCGTCGGTCGTCACCGTAGCTATTGGGGCTACGCCACAACGGAGCTGCGGCAGAGCTGGACGTCACCATGGCTATTGGGGCTGCAAAGACTGTGTGAAAGATGTGTCTAGTATTGACTGTTTGATTTATTGTCATGGCTCCTTCTGGTATGTATGTTTTTTTTAATTGGTCTGTCTTTGGCCAGAAGCAATTTAGGGGTCGGTATGTAGGAGCCATTTGAACCTTATTGTGGTGTGTTTATGTAACATGTTTTATTTTGAAGCCGGAAGTGCCTTGGCGCACTTCCGGGTCACGGGAGATTTAAACTGCCTTGTAATCAGTGCCAGCCAGGTGTTGCTGGTCTGAAGGCAAACAGTTTTCGACCGTGCCATTGTGGCGTTTTGTGTCCTGCCTGTCACTACACGCAAGAGGTATTGTGCTGCTATTAATTAATGTTTTTACCACTGGAACCTTGTTGAGGCAACGTTTGTTGGATTGCACATGCACGCGTCCTAACACCTGAAGACCAGCCACCGTGCCCATCTTATTGGCAAAGGAAGGGCACTACAACTTTTTCAACTTGTGGTCATACAGGAGCTGACCACCGCAATGGTATTCTTCCCATCTTGCCTGTTCAAGTCAAGAGCTCAACGGGAAATAAGGTTATTGAAAGCTATGCCTTCCTGGACCCAGGGAGCACAGGCACCTTCTGCTCTGAAAACCTCCTTCATAAGTTGAACACCCGAGGACGAAAGGCCAGGATTCTACTTCCTTCCCAGGTGATGTTTCTCCCTGGTGATGTTTCTACTTCCTTCCTTGATGTTTCAAGGCTTTGTCTTGGCATATAACACACCGTGACAAATCTCGTGTCCTGAACATTTGGTAAGGTAGCAGTTGCATACCAGCTCTTTGTGTCATTATTTGTGTCAAAGGGCTCTTCATCTTGTTAAATGGCACTTTGCTGCCTTGTTTGAGGTATGATACAGTGTATATATACCTTATGAGACTTGAAGTCTCTACCCTGATCGCTGTGCAAGCAATGTTCCCATAAGGTTTTTGCGATGGTACCAGCTTCAAATCTGGAGGATGACCCCTTGACCTTTTCCTCTGGCGCCACACTCAGGACAAACCTGTGCATTGTTTGCAACACAGCTGAGAATGTGTGTGTGTGTGTGAGTGTGACTTCTTTAAAGGCTCTGGCTGGAGACCCTCGACGTGGGGAGCTGTCCCTCCTCATCAGGAAGGTCCAGCTGATGGACAACGGTCGATACGTCTGCAGGATGCATCTGGACAGCCAGAAGAACGCCTACCAAAAAGACACAAGGCCGCATGAAACAGGTGAGACTCACCTCAGACCTGATTGAAGAGCTTTTACTGTTAGAAAAAACATCAGAGTCTGTTGGACTTTAGATGCACAAAGAGACTTTATACAGAACCTCTGAATGTGAGTTATTATATTCTTAGATGAAGTGTTTGTAGTTTCCTGTCAGACACGAGGCTGAAGATCAACAATAGCAAACTTTTATTTTGTGAACTTACTCCATGTAATCAGTCATTGGCAATCATTGACAAAGAAAGAAACAAAAATTAGCTTCTGCAGATGTTGCTGATGATCAGTTCACAGGGGAAGTGTGTGTTTCTATTTTTGTGACCTGCTTCCAGTCCTAAGTTTGTCTTGTGACTTTATTGAAGTAAAAACACTCAAACTGTCGGCGATGAACTGCAGGAAGTAGATGTAACTGAGTCTCATCATCATCCTGATGTTCTGATTGGTCTGTTCACAGCCGAGCCTCAGATCCTGAATCTGTCTGTAGTGGACTCATCCTCCGGTCCAGACAGCGCCCCCGCAGGCTGCAGTGTGAGGTGGAGGGTCACCCTCTGCCTAAGGTCGTCTGGCTGCTCCCCTCCAGGAAGAAGATGGAGAACCAGGGGATGTCCGACCCATCAGGACCGTACCAGGTGACCAGCTCTGTGCCGTACCTGGAGAAGGGGGAGGAGCTCACCTGCAGGGCGGAGAACACGGTGGGCATACTACCTACTACCTACTACCTTTAGGCCAGTATGTACTAGTGATATGGGGTTTGCAATAGGCTACCTGTGTTCGTTGTGGGATGGATGGATGGATGGATGGATGGATGGATGGATGGATGGATGGATGGATGGATGGATGCATGCATAGTCTTGAAGAAGGAAGTCACCACACATTTCCTTATATTGAAGCCTTGTCGGAACGGTGGGACGTTCGCATATTAGAATAGCGGTATGTTGGGATGGATGGATGATGGATGGGTGGCTGGATGGATGGACAGACGAGGGATTGGTAGATAGACGGCAGGATGGATGGTTGGTTTGATAGGTAGATACAGATAGAAAGCCTTGTCAGAACGGTGGGACGTTCACATGTTGGAATAACGGTATGTCGGAATGACAGCATGTAACCAGGTGGATGGATGGATGGATGGATGGATGGATGGACAAGGGATTGGTAGATACACAGAAGGATGGATGGATAGATGGATTAATGGATGGACAGATAGATGGTTCTGACTATGAACCAGAAGAGTAGACCCTGACCTCCTGACCTCGTGTCATCTCAGCACTTCCTATTCAGCTGCTGATGACTCAGCTCTCTGGCATCAATGTGAAAGTTAACGTCTGTGTTTCTGTTTCAGGAGGAGGAGGAGGAGCTGAGGGAGACGCTGAGGCTCAGCTGGTTTACTCTGACATCACTCTGATCAGGAACACCTCCTGTGAGTCCACCTCTCTCTCAGCTCCATTGATCTGATCAGTTTTGTCTCTGATAAGCTTCAGGTCTGATGATGTTGTTTTTGTCTCCACAGCGCCGCCTGCTGACCGGAGCAGCTCCCAGAGGCAACAGGAGGAGGAGGAGGAGGAGGAGGAGCCAGGTGAGTGAGACACACACAGACTCTCAGCTAAACACATCAGTCTGACAGGTAACTGATCTCAGGTCAACACCTTGTTCCTCAGGTGTCCTGTCCTCGGCCATCAGCGTGAGACAGGAGTGATGTCATCTCCCAGGGACAACCCACCAGTGATGTCATCTCTCAGGGACAACCCACCAGTGATGTCATCTCCCAGGGACAACCCACCACACACCTGCCACCATGTGAAGCAGAGGATGATGTAATGCGTGATTGAAGCAATTTGGATTCAAGTTCACGTACCTCATCTGAAACCGCTGCTGATTGGCTGCTGCTATAGGCTGATATATGTGTGATGTTTGATAAGCCACCTTGGTTATGAAATTCATATACTAGGTGATTTAAACATAAATTGGAGTGGGGAAGGCTGCCCACTCACAGACAAACTCTTGGCTGTAGCCAATGTTGGTGTGACGCTCATGAAATGTAAGGTCACATTTTATGTAATTTTATTTGTTTTATGTTGAAATGTTATTTCTGTGAAAGAAATGTCTTAATTTGGGTAAAACTGCTCAATAATGACCTCTTTATTGTATAAAAGTGAAAGTTAGTGGGTGTTGTCTGTCTTCACTTTAGCGCTGCGTTTGATGTTATTGACCATTCTTTGTTATTAGGGTTATTATGGTTTTAGTTTGCCTGCCATAAAACTGATGGAGAGTTATCTGACAAATAGAAGTCAAACTGTTTTTTTTTTAATGGCAGTCTGTCTGATATTAAACATGTCGACTCAAGGGAGATGCCTTGGGCCGTTATTATTTTCTATCTTTGTAAATGATTTCCCACTTGTGTTGGATGAAACAAACTGTTATGTATGCAGATGATTGTACAATATATTCAGCTGAAACGTCCACAGTAGGATTAAATAACAAGTTACAGCGTGACCTAAGGGTAGTGGCAGAATGGGTGACTGAAAGCAAACCGATCTTAAATGTAGGAAAAACTAAATCTATTGTTATTGGGTCAAAGTATTTGCTGCGGAACGCACCTTCATTGGTGTTGAAAATAACATTTTGTTGAACAAGTTTATGATAAATGATAAAAAAGAGTCCTAAAAATGATTCCATTATAGATATTCTCAAGCAGGTCACAAATGCATTGGTATTGTCACAGTTAGATTATTGTTTTCCGATTTGGTCCAGTGCTTCGATGAAAGATTTAAACAAATTGCAAGTTGCTGCACATAAAGCAGCAGGTTGTGTCCTGCAGAGCTCCTATAGAACCAATGTGACACATGCATGAGCGACTTGGTTGGTTCAGATCACTCAAAGATGTGTGTTATGTTTTGTTGAACTTGATCAGGAATATTATTGTAAATAAGTCTAGACTTTTTGTACTGCCTTTGTTCACATCAGCTGTGTCCACATAATTATTTGACAAGACATGCTACAGCGAATGGAGATCCAATAAATAAATGTGATGTCGTTTGTAAATATTTAGCTCCATTTGTTCTTCTCCTGTTTGTCACTGATGATTATTGTTTAAATAAAGACTTGATTGAGTGATTTTATGATTACTTGCTGTTATTTCTTACACTCTGTTCCTTTATGTTTATGTGACGTGTGTTGATGATGTCGTGCCTTCAGCTCTTCATCTGGAGAGACATGATGTCACTCTGAGCTGTCAATCAAAGGAAACCCTTCAGCTTTGTGTAAAGATGGCTCCCACCAGGAAGGAAGAGAGAGATGAATCTGTGGATGTTCTCAGAGTCTGATCAGTTAAAGTCCAGTTTGAACCAGTTTGAGGCTCAGTTTGTCCTGGAGCCACTCAGCTGCCGTGAGGTGTTACTGCAGCAGCAGCCAGCAGGGGGCAGCACCACTGGGACTCTGTTACTGCAGCAGCAGCCAGCAGGGGGCAGCACCACTGGGACTCTGTTACTGCAGCAGCAGCCAGCAGGGGGCAGCACCACTGGGACTCTGTTACTGCAGCAGCCAGCAGGGGGCAGCACCACTGGGACTCTGTTACTGCAGCAGCAGCCAGCAGGGGGCAGCACCACTGGGACTCTGTTACTGCAGCAGCAGCCAGCAGGGGGCAGCACCACTGGGACTCTGTTACTGCAGCAGCAGCCAGCAGGGGGCAGCACCACTGGGACTCTGTAGAGCTGCTCTCAGGTCAGTTTATGGAAGAACTGAACATCTGACTGAGGATCAATCAATACTGAAACAATTCATACACAAAAGGATTTGGATAAAATGAAAAATAATTTTTATTATATAATTAATTCATATGAGACAGTTTGATTCACAGAAACAGGAAGTGACATCAGAGAGAGTTCAGATCATCAACATGTGATTTTCAGACAAATCCACTTCCTGTTTTTAATAACATGTGTTCAAATAACTTTTTCATTTTATTTATGATTGGAGCCTGTCAGACTTAAAGCCTGAGAGACCCTCTGAGTCAGAAAAGCTGAAATGGACAAAACACATTTCCAAAAGTCGTACAGTTCCGGGGGCCCTCTGTCTCCTTGAGGCCGCTGTTTCCATAGAAACCAACCGAATCACTTGAAACTTGGCCTGTGGACTCACGGTGACGCCCTTATCCATTACCCCGACACCCAACTCTGAGGGAGCATGGGAAAGCCAATTGGCCCCCAGTGCAATGGGGCCACAATATTCTCTCTGATGCACAACATATCTACATTTCATGATGATTACTTAAGGCGTGTGTGTTTTATTAGGAAATGGCTTGGAGTCACTTTGATGTTTTGACCTTTGACCAACTGGCTTCATGCACAGCTCCCCTACTTTCTGATCTTACATTGTTGTACAAACTGATTAATCCAGGTGTGTCTGACCATTGTTGTGAGTAGAGCTCTGATATATTATGAACTCAGGTTCCTAGGAAGGAGAAGGAGGGGGGTGTTTTCTGGAATATAAAAATATACAGGACTTGAGTTAACACCAGGAACAATATGCAAAAGGAATGAGGATGACACCTATGAAGGAATTGATGTGACCTAAGGTCAAAGGTCAGCATATTGTAACTGGGTTGTGTTATAAGGGCGACTTTAATGTCATTTTTCTCCAGATTTCTACAGTAAAATGCCACCAAAATGATACCAGAGGTAGAGTGAGATGTCAGGAACAACATGCAAAAGGAATGAGGATGACACCTATGAAGGAATTGATGTGACCTAAGGTCAAAGGTCAGCATACAGTGAGTGGGATTGAGTCATTATGGGTGAGATTTTTAAAATGATTTTTCTCCAGATTTCTACAGTAAAATGCCACCAAAATGATACCAGAGGTAGAGTGAGATGTCAGGAACAATATGCAAAAGGAATGAGGATGACACCTATGAAGGAATTGATGTGACCTAAGGTCAAAGGTCAGCATACTGTAACTGGGTTGTGTTATAAGGGCGACTTTAATGTCATTTTTCTCCAGATTTCTACAGTAAAATGCCACCAAAATGATACCAGAGGTAGAGTGAGATGTCAGGAAGAACATGCAAAAGGAATGAGGATGACACCTATGAAGGAATTGATGTGACCTAAGGTCAAAGGTCAACATACTGTAACTGGATTTTGATATAGGGGTGACTTTAAAATGATTTTTCTCCAGATTTCTACAGTAAAATGCCACCAAAATGATACCAGAGGTAGAGTGAGACACCAGGAACAATATGCAAAAGGAATGAGGATGACACCTATGAAGGAATTGATGTGACCTAAGGTCAAAGGTCAGCATATTGTAACTGGGTTGTGTTATAAGGGCGACTTTAATGTCATTTTTCTCCAGATTTCTACAGTAAAATGCCACCAAAATGATACCAGAGGTAGAGTGAGATGTCAGGAACAACATGCAAAAGGAATGAGGATGACACCTATGAAGGAATTGATGTGACCTAAGGTCAAAGGTCAGCATACTGTAACTGGGTTTTGATATAGGGGTGACTTTAAAATGATTTTTCTCCAGATTTCTACAGTAAAATGCCACCAAAATGATACCAGAGGTAGAGTGAGATGTCAGGAACAATATGCAAAACGAATGAGGATGACACCTATGAAGGAATTGATGTGACCTAAGGTCAAAGGTCAGCATACTGTGAGTGGGATTGAGTCATTATGGGTGACTTTAAAATGATTTTTCTCCAGATTTCTACAGTAAAATGCCACCAAAATGATACCAGAGGTAGAGTGAGACACCAGGAACAACATGCAAAAGGAATGAGGATGACACCTATGAAGGAATTGATGTGACCTAAGGTCAAAGGTCAGCATACTGTAACTGGGTTTTGATATAGGGGTGACTTTAAAATGATTTTTCTCCAGATTTCTACAGTAAAATGCCACCAAAATGATACCAGAGGTAGAGTGAGATGTCAGGAACAACATGCAAAAGGAATGAGGATGACACCTATGACGGAATTGATGTGACCTAAGGTCAAAGGTCAGCATATTGTAACTGGGTTGTGTTATAAGGGCGACTTTAATGTCATTTTTCTCCAGATTTCTACAGTAAAATGCCACCGAAATGATACCAGAGGTAGAGTGAGATGTCAGGAACAACATGCAAAAGGAATGAGGATGACACCTATGAAGGAATTGATGTGACCTAAGGTCAAAGGTCAGCATACAGTGAGTGGGATTGAGTCATTATGGGTGAGAATTTTAAAATGATTTTTCTCCAAATTTCTACAGTAAAATGCCACCAAAATGATACCAGAGGTAGAGTGAGACACCAGGAACAACATGCAAAAGGAATGAGGATGACACCTATGAAGGAATTGATGTGACCTAAGGTCAAAGGTCAACATACTGTAACTGGATTTTGATATAGGGGTGACTTTAAAATGATTTTTCTCCAGATTTCTACAGTAAAATGCCACCAAAATGATACCAGAGGTAGAGTGAGACACCAGGAACAATATGCAAAAGGAATGAGGATGACACCTATGAAGGAATTGATGTGACCTAAGGTCAAAGGTCAGCATATTGTAACTGGGTTGTGTTATAAGGGCGACTTTAATGTCATTTTTCTCCAGATTTCTACAGTAAAATGCCACCAAAATGATACCAGAGGTAGAGTGAGATGTCAGGAACAATATGCAAAAGGAATGAGGATGACACCTATGAAGGAATTGATGTGACCTAAGGTCAAAGGTCAGCATACTGTAACTGGGTTTTGATATAGGGGTGACTTTAAAATGATTTTTCTCCAGATTTCTACAGTAAAATGCCACCAAAATGATACCAAAGGTAGAGTGAGACACCAGGAACAATATGCAAAAGGAATGAGGATGACACCTATGAAGGAATTGATGTGACCTAAGGTCAAAGGTCAGCATATTGTAACTGGGTTGTGTTATAAGGGCGACTTTAATGTCATTTTTCTCCAGATTTCTACAGTAAAATGCCACCAAAATGATACCAGAGGTAGAGTGAGACACCAGGAACAATATGTAAAAGGAATGAGGATGACACCTATGAAGGAATTGATGTGACCTAAGGTCAAAGGTCAGCATATTGTAACTGGGTTGTGTTATAAGGGCGAATTTAATGTCATTTTTCTCCAGATTTCTACAGTAAAATGCCACCAAAATGATACCAGAGGTAGAGTGAGATGTCAGGAACAATATGCAAAAGGAATGAGGATGACACCTATGAAGGAATTGATGTGACCTAAGGTCAAAGGTCAGCATACTGTAACTGGGTTTTGATATAGGGGTGACTTTAATGTCATTTTTCTCCAGATTTCTACAGTAAAATGCCACCAAAATGATACCAGAGGTAGAGTGAGACACCAGGAACAACATGCAAAAGGAATGAGGATGACACCTATGAAGGAATTGATGTGACCTAAGGTCAAAGGTCAGCATATTGTTACTGGGTTTTGATATAGGGGTGACTTTAAAATGATTTTTCTCCAGATTTCTACAGTAAAATGCCATCAAAATGATACCAGAGGTAGAGTGAGATGTCAGGAACAACATGCAAAAGGAATGAGGATGACACCTATGAAGGGATTGATGTGACCTAAGGTCAAAGGTCAGCATATTGTAACTGGGTTTTGATATAAGGGTGACTTTAATGTCATTTTTCTCCAGATTTCTACAGTAAAATGCCACCAAAATGATACCAGAGGTAGAGTGAGATGTCAGGAACAATATGCAAAAGGAATGAGGATGACACCTATGAAGGAATTGATGTGACCTAAGGTCAAAGGTCAGCATACTGTAACTGGGTTTTGATATAGGGGTGACTTTAAAATGATTTTTCTCCAGATTTCTACAGTAAAATGCCACCAAAATGATACCAGAGGTAGAGTGAGACACCAGGAACAATATGCAAAAGGAATGAGGATGACACCTATGAAGGAATTGATGTGACCTAAGGTCAAAGGTCAGCATATTGTAACTGGATTTTGTTATAGGGGTGACTTTAATGTCATTTTTCTCCAGATTTCTACAGTAAAATGCCACCAAAATGATACCAGAGGTAGAGTGAGATGTCAGGAACAACATGCAAAAGGAATGAGGATGACACCTATGAAGGAATTGATGTGACCTAAGGTCAAAGGTCAGCATACAGTGAGTGGGATTGAGTCATTATGGGTGAGATTTTTAAAATGATTTTTCTCCAAATTTCTACAGTAAAATGCCACCAAAATGATACCAGAGGTAGAGTGAGATGTCAGGAACAACATGCAAAAGGAATGAGGATGACACCTATGAAGGAATTGATGTGACCTAAGGTCAAAGGTCAACATACTGTAACTGGATTTTGATATAGGGGTGACTTTAAAATGATTTTTCTCCAGATTTCTACAGTAAAATGCCACCAAAATGATACCAGAGGTAGAGTGAGACACCAGGAACAATATGCAAAAGGAATGAGGATGACACCTATGAAGGAATTGATGTGACCTAAGGTCAAAGGTCAGCATATTGTAACTGGGTTGTGTTATAAGGGCGACTTTAATGTCATTTTTCTCCAGATTTCTACAGTAAAATGCCACCAAAATGATACCAGAGGTAGAGTGAGATGTCAGGAACAACATGCAAAAGGAATGAGGATGACACCTATGAAGGAATTGATGTGACCTAAGGTCAAATGTCAGCATACTGTAACTGGGTTTTGATATAGGGGTGACTTTAAAATGATTTTTCTCCAGATTTCTACAGTAAAATGCCACCAAAATGATACCAGAGGTAGAGTGAGACACCAGGAACAATATGCAAAAGGAATGAGGATGACACCTATGAAGGAATTGATGTGACCTAAGGTCAAAGGTCAGCATATTGTAACTGGGTTGTGTTATAAGGGCGAATTTAATGTCATTTTTCTCCAGATTTCTACAGTAAAATGCCACCAAAATGATACCAGAGGTAGAGTGAGATGTCAGGAACAATATGCAAAAGGAATGAGGATGACACCTATGAAGGAATTGATGTGACCTAAGGTCAAAGGTCAGCATACTGTAACTGGGTTTTGATATAGGGGTGACTTTAATGTCATTTTTCTCCAGATTTCTACAGTAAAATGCCACCAAAATGATACCAGAGGTAGAGTGAGACACCAGGAACAACATGCAAAAGGAATGAGGATGACACCTATGAAGGAATTGATGTGACCTAAGGTCAAAGGTCAGCATATTGTTACTGGGTTTTGATATAGGGGTGACTTTAAAATGATTTTTCTCCAGATTTCTACAGTAAAATGCCACCAAAATGATACCAGAGGTAGAGTGAGATGTCAGGAACAACATGCAAAAGGAATGAGGATGACACCTATGAAGGAATTGATGTGACCTAAGGTCAAAGGTCAGCATATTGTAACTGGGTTGTGTTATAAGGGCGACTTTAATGTCATTTTTCTCCAGATTTCTACAGTAAAATGCCACCAAAATGATACCAGAGGTAGAGTGAGATGTCAGGAACAATATGCAAAAGGAATGAGGATGACACCTATGAAGGAATTGATGTGACCTAAGGTCAAAGGTCAGCATACAGTGAGTGGGATTGAGTCATTATGGGTGAGATTTTTAAAATGATTTTTCTCCAGATTTCTACAGTAAAATGCCACCAAAATGATACCAGAGGTAGAGTGAGATGTCAGGAACAATATGCAAAAGGAATGAGGATGACACCAATGAAGGAATTGATGTGACCTAAGGTCAAAGGTCAACATACTGTAACTGGATTTTGATATAGGGGTGACTTTAAAATGATTTTTCTCCAGATTTCTACAGTAAAATGCCACCAAAATGATACCAGAGGTAGAGTGAGATGTCAGAAACAATATGCAAAAGGAATGAGGATGACACCTATGACGGAATTGATGTGACCTAAGGTCAAAGGTCAGCATATTGTAACTGGGTTGTGTTATAAGGGCGACTTTAATGTCATTTTTCTCCAGATTTCTACAGTAAAATGCCACCAAAATGATACCAGAGGTAGAGTGAGACCCCAGGAACAACATGCAAAAGGAATGAGGATGACACCTATGACGGAATTGATGTGACCTAAGGTCAAAGGTCAGCATATTGTAACTGGGTTGTGTTATAAGGGCGACTTTAATGTCATTTTTCTCCAGATTTCTACAGTAAAATGCCACCAAAATGATACCAGAGGTAGAGTGAGACACCAGGAACAATATGCAATAGGAATGAGGATGACACCTATGACGGAATTGATGTGACCTAAGGTCAAAGGTCAGCATATTGTTACTGGGTTTTGATATAGGGGTGACTTTAAAATGATTTTTCTCCAGATTTCTACAGTAAAATGCCACCAAAATGATACCAGAGGTAGAGTGAGATGTCAGGAACAACATGCAAAAGGAATGAGGATGACACCTATGAAGGAATTGATGTGACCTAAGGTCAAAGGTCAGCATACTGTAACTGGGTTTTGATATAGGGGTGACTTTAATGTCATTTTTCTCCAGATTTCTACAGTAAAATTCCACCAAAATGATACCAGAGGTAGAGTGAGATGTCAGGAACAATATGCAAAAGGAATGAGGATGACACCTATGAAGGAATTGATGTGACCTAAGGTCAAAGGTCAACATAGTGTAACTGGGTTTTGATATAGGGGTGACTTTAAAATGATTTTTCTCCAGATTTCTACAGTAAAATGCCACCAAAATGATACCAGAGGTAGAGTGAGATGTCAGGAACAATATGCAAAAGGAATGAGGATGACACCTATGACGGAATTGATGTGACCTAAGGTCAAAGGTCAGCATATTGTAACTGGGTTGTGTTATAGGGGTTACTTTAATGTCATTTTTCTCCAGATTTCTACAGTAAAATGCCACCAAAATGATACCAGAGGTAGAGTGAGACACCAGGAACAATATGCAAAAGGAATGAGGATGACACCTATGAAGGAATTGATGTGACCTAAGGTCAAAGGTCAGCATACTGTAACTGGGTTTTGATATAGGGGTGACTTTAAAATGATTTTTCTCCAGATTTCTACAGTAAAATGCCACCAAAATGATACCAGAGGTAGAGTGAGACACCAGGAACAATATGCAAAAGGAATGAGGATGACACCTATGAAGGAATTGATGTGACCTAAGGTCAAAGGTCAGCATATTGTAACTGGGTTGTGTTATAAGGGCGACTTTAATGTCATTTTTCTCCAGATTTCTACAGTAAAATGCCACCAAAATGATACCAGAGGTAGAGTGAGATGTCAGGAACAACATGCAAAAGGAATGAGGATGACACCTATGAAGGAATTGATGTGACCTAAGGTCAAAGGTCAGCATACAGTGAGTGGGATTGAGTCATTATGGGTGAGAATTTTAAAATGATTTTTCTCCAAATTTCTACAGTAAAATGCCACCAAAATGATACCAGAGGTAGAGTGAGATGTCAGGAACAACATGCAAAAGGAATGAGGATGACACCTATGAAGGAATTGATGTGACCTAAGGTCAAAGGTCAACATACTGTAACTGGATTTTGATATAGGGGTGACTTTAAAATGATTTTTCTCCAGATTTCTACAGTAAAATGCCACCAAAATGATACCAGAGGTAGAGTGAGACACCAGGAACAATATGCAAAAGGAATGAGGATGACACCTATGACGGAATTGATGTGACCTAAGGTCAAAGGTCAGCATATTGTAACTGGGTTGTGTTATAAGGGCGACTTTAATGTCATTTTTCTCCAGATTTCTACAGTAAAATGCCACCAAAATGATACCAGAGGTAGAGTGAGATGTCAGGAACAACATGCAAAAGGAATGAGGATGACACCTATGAAGGAATTGATGTGACCTAAGGTCAAATGTCAGCATACTGTAACTGGGTTTTGATATAGGGGTGACTTTAAAATGATTTTTCTCCAGATTTCTACAGTAAAATGCCACCAAAATGATACCAAAGGTAGAGTGAGACACCAGGAACAATATGCAAAAGGAATGAGGATGACACCTATGACGGAATTGATGTGACCTAAGGTCAAAGGTCAGCATATTGTAACTGGGTTGTGTTATAAGGGCGAATTTAATGTCATTTTTCTCCAGATTTCTACAGTAAAATGCCACCAAAATGATACCAGAGGTAGAGTGAGATGTCAGGAACAATATGCAAAAGGAATGAGGATGACACCTATGAAGGAATTGATGTGACCTAAGGTCAAAGGTCAGCATACTGTAACTGGGTTTTGATATAGGGGTGACTTTAATGTCATTTTTCTCCAGATTTCTACAGTAAAATGCCACCAAAATGATACCAGAGGTAGAGTGAGACACCAGGAACAACATGCAAAAGGAATGAGGATGACACCTATGAAGGAATTGATGTGACCTAAGGTCAAAGGTCAGCATATTGTTACTGGGTTTTGATATAGGGGTGACTTTAAAATGATTTTTCTCCAGATTTCTACAGTAAAATGCCACCAAAATGATACCAGAGGTAGAGTGAGATGTCAGGAACAACATGCAAAAGGAATGAGGATGACACCTATGAAGGAATTGATGTGACCTAAGGTCAAAGGTCAGCATATTGTAACTGGGTTGTGTTATAAGGGCGACTTTAATGTCATTTTTCTCCAGATTTCTACAGTAAAATGCCACCAAAATGATACCAGAGGTAGAGTGAGATGTCAGGAACAATATGCAAAAGGAATGAGGATGACACCAATGAAGGAATTGATGTGACCTAAGGTCAAAGGTCAACATACTGTAACTGGATTTTGATATAGGGGTGACTTTAAAATGATTTTTCTCCAGATTTCTACAGTAAAATGCCACCAAAATGATACCAGAGGTAGAGTGAGATGTCAGAAACAATATGCAAAAGGAATGAGGATGACACCTATGACGGAATTGATGTGACCTAAGGTCAAAGGTCAGCATATTGTAACTGGGTTGTGTTATAAGGGCGACTTTAATGTCATTTTTCTCCAGATTTCTACAGTAAAATGCCACCAAAATGATACCAGAGGTAGAGTGAGACCCCAGGAACAACATGCAAAAGGAATGAGGATGACACCTATGACGGAATTGATGTGACCTAAGGTCAAAGGTCAGCATATTGTAACTGGGTTGTGTTATAAGGGCGACTTTAATGTCATTTTTCTCCAGATTTCTACAGTAAAATGCCACCAAAATGATACCAGAGGTAGAGTGAGACACCAGGAACAATATGCAATAGGAATGAGGATGACACCTATGACGGAATTGATGTGACCTAAGGTCAAAGGTCAGCATATTGTTACTGGGTTTTGATATAGGGGTGACTTTAAAATGATTTTTCTCCAGATTTCTACAGTAAAATGCCACCAAAATGATACCAGAGGTAGAGTGAGATGTCAGGAACAACATGCAAAAGGAATGAGGATGACACCTATGAAGGAATTGATGTGACCTAAGGTCAAAGGTCAGCATACTGTAACTGGGTTTTGATATAGGGGTGACTTTAATGTCATTTTTCTCCAGATTTCTACAGTAAAATGCCACCAAAATGATACCAGAGGTAGAGTGAGATGTCAGGAACAATATGCAAAAGGAATGAGGATGACACCAATGAAGGAATTGATGTGACCTAAGGTCAAAGGTCAGCATACTGTAACTGGGTTTTGATATAGGGGTGACTTTAAAATGATTTTTCTCCAGATTTCTACAGTAAAATGCCACCAAAATGATACCAGAGGTAGAGTGAGACACCAGGAACAATATGCAAAAGGAATGAGGATGACACCTATGACGGAATTGATGTGACCTAAGGTCAAAGGTCAGCATATTGTAACTGGGTTGTGTTATAAGGGCGACTTTAATGTCATTTTTCTCCAGATTTCTACAGTAAAATGCCACCGAAATGATACCAGAGGTAGAGTGAGATGTCAGGAACAACATGCAAAAGGAATGAGGATGACACCTATGAAGGAATTGATGTGACCTAAGGTCAAAGGTCAGCATACAGTGAGTGGGATTGAGTCATTATGGGTGAGAATTTTAAAATGATTTTTCTCCAAATTTCTACAGTAAAATGCCACCAAAATGATACCAGAGGTAGAGTGAGATGTCAGGAACAACATGCAAAAGGAATGAGGATGACACCTATGAAGGAATTGATGTGACCTAAGGTCAAAGGTCAACATACTGTAACTGGATTTTGATATAGGGGTGACTTTAAAATGATTTTTCTCCAGATTTCTACAGTAAAATGCCACCAAAATGATACCAGAGGTAGAGTGAGACACCAGGAACAATATGCAAAAGGAATGAGGATGACACCTATGACGGAATTGATGTGACCTAAGGTCAAAGGTCAGCATATTGTAACTGGGTTGTGTTATAAGGGCGACTTTAATGTCATTTTTCTCCAGATTTCTACAGTAAAATGCCACCAAAATGATACCAGAGGTAGAGTGAGATGTCAGGAACAACATGCAAAAGGAATGAGGATGACACCTATGAAGGAATTGATGTGACCTAAGGTCAAATGTCAGCATACTGTAACTGGGTTTTGATATAGGGGTGACTTTAAAATGATTTTTCTCCAGATTTCTACAGTAAAATGCCACCAAAATGATACCAAAGGTAGAGTGAGACACCAGGAACAATATGCAAAAGGAATGAGGATGACACCTATGACGGAATTGATGTGACCTAAGGTCAAAGGTCAGCATATTGTAACTGGGTTGTGTTATAAGGGCGACTTTAATGTCATTTTTCTCCAGATTTCTACAGTAAAATGCCACCAAAATGATACCAGAGGTAGAGTGAGATGTCAGGAACAATATGCAAAAGGAATGAGGATGACACCTATGAAGGAATTGATGTGACCTAAGGTCAAAGGTCAGCATACTGTAACTGGGTTTTGATATAGGGGTGACTTTAATGTCATTTTTCTCCAGATTTCTACAGTAAAATGCCACCAAAATGATACCAGAGGTAGAGTGAGACACCAGGAACAACATGCAAAAGGAATGAGGATGACACCTATGAAGGAATTGATGTGACCTAAGGTCAAAGGTCAGCATATTGTTACTGGGTTTTGATATAGGGGTGACTTTAAAATGATTTTTCTCCAGATTTCTACAGTAAAATGCCACCAAAATGATACCAGAGGTAGAGTGAGATGTCAGGAACAACATGCAAAAGGAATGAGGATGACACCTATGAAGGAATTGATGTGACCTAAGGTCAAAGGTCAGCATATTGTAACTGGGTTGTGTTATAGGGGTGACTTTAATGTCATTTTTCTCCAGATTTCTACAGTAAAATGCCACCAAAATGATACCAGAGGTAGAGTGAGATGTCAGGAACAATATGCAAAAGGAATGAGGATGACACCTATGAAGGAATTGATGTGACCTAAGGTCAAAGGTCAGCATACAGTGAGTGGGATTGAGTCATTATGGGTGAGATTTTTAAAATGATTTTTCTCCAGATTTCTACAGTAAAATGCCACCAAAATGATACCAGAGGTAGAGTGAGATGTCAGGAACAATATGCAAAAGGAATGAGGATGACACCAATGAAGGAATTGATGTGACCTAAGGTCAAAGGTCAACATACTGTAACTGGATTTTGATATAGGGGTGACTTTAAAATGATTTTTCTCCAGATTTCTACAGTAAAATGCCACCAAAATGATACCAGAGGTAGAGTGAGACACCAGGAACAATATGCAAAAGGAATGAGGATGACACCTATGAAGGAATTGATGTGACCTAAGGTCAAAGGTCAGCATATTGTAACTGGGTTGTGTTATAAGGGCGACTTTAATGTCATTTTTCTCCAGATTTCTACAGTAAAATGCCACCAAAATGATACCAGAGGTAGAGTGAGACCCCAGGAACAACATGCAAAAGGAATGAGGATGACACCTATGAAGGAATTGATGTGACCTAAGGTCAAAGGTCAGCATATTGTAACTGGGTTGTGTTATAAGGGCGACTTTAATGTCATTTTTCTCCAGATTTCTACAGTAAAATGCCACCAAAATGATACCAGAGGTAGAGTGAGACACCAGGAACAATATGCAATAGGAATGAGGATGACACCTATGACGGAATTGATGTGACCTAAGGTCAAAGGTCAGCATATTGTTACTGGGTTTTGATATAGGGGTGACTTTAAAATGATTTTTCTCCAGATTTCTACAGTAAAATGCCACCAAAATGATACCAGAGGTAGAGTGAGATGTCAGGAACAACATGCAAAAGGAATGAGGATGACACCTATGAAGGGATTGATGTGACCTAAGGTCAAAGGTCAGCATACTGTAACTGGGTTTTGATATAGGGGTGACTTTAATGTCATTTTTCTCCAGATTTCTACAGTAAAATGCCACCAAAATGATACCAGAGGTAGAGTGAGATGTCAGGAACAATATGCAAAAGGAATGAGGATGACACCAATGAAGGAATTGATGTGACCTAAGGTCAAAGGTCAACATACTGTAACTGGATTTTGATATAGGGGTGACTTTAAAATGATTTTTCTCCAGATTTCTACAGTAAAATGCCACCAAAATGATACCAGAGGTAGAGTGAGATGTCAGAAACAATATGCAAAAGGAATGAGGATGACACCTATGACGGAATTGATGTGACCTAAGGTCAAAGGTCAGCATATTGTAACTGGGTTGTGTTATAAGGGCGACTTTAATGTCATTTTTCTCCAGATTTCTACAGTAAAATGCCACCAAAATGATACCAGAGGTAGAGTGAGACGCCAGGAACAATATGCAAAAGGAATGAGGATGACACCTATGAAGGAATTGATGTGACCTAAGGTCAAAGGTCAGCATATTGTAACTGGGTTGTGTTATAAGGGCGACTTTAATGTCATTTTTCTCCAGATTTCTACAGTAAAATGCCACCAAAATGATACCAGAGGTAGAGTGAGACACCAGGAACAATATGCAAAAGGAATGAGGATGACACCTATGAAGGAATTGATGTGACCTAAGGTCAAAGGTCAGCATACTGTAACTGGGTTTTGATATAGGGGTGACTTTAAAATGATTTTTCTCCAGATTTCTACAGTAAAATGCCACCAAAATGATACCAGAGGTAGAGTGAGATGTCAGGAACAATATGCAAAAGGAATGAGGATGACACCTATGAAGGAATTGATGTGACCTAAGGTCAAAGGTCAGCATACTGTAACTGGGTTTTGATATAGGGGTGACTTTAATGTCATTTTTCTCCAGATTTCTACAGTAAAATGCCACCAAAATGATACCAGAGGTAGAGTGAGACACCAGGAACAACATGCAAAAGGAATGAGGATGACACCTATGAAGGAATTGATGTGACCTAAGGTCAAAGGTCAGCATACTGTAACTGGGTTTTGATATAGGGGTGACTTTAAAATGATTTTTCTCCAGATTTCTACAGTAAAATGCCACCAAAATGATACCAGAGGTAGAGTGAGATGTCAGGAACAATATGCAAAAGGAATGAGGATGACACCTATGAAGGAATTGATGTGACCTAAGGTCAAAGGTCAGCATATTGTAACTGGGTTGTGTTATACGGGTGACTTTAAACTCATTTTTCTCCAGATTTCTACAGTAAAATGCCACCAAAATGATACCAGAGGTAGAGTGAGACACCAGGAACAACATGCAAAAGGAATGAGGATGACACCTATGAAGGAATTGATGTGACCTAAGGTCAAAGGTCAGCATATTGTAACTGGGTTGTGTTATAGGGGTGACTTTAATGTCATTTTTCTCCAGATTTCTACAGTAAAATGCCACCAAAATGATACCAGAGGTAGAGTGAGACACCAGGAACAACATGCAAAAGGAATGAGGATGACACCTATGAAGGAATTGATGTGACCTAAGGTCAAAGGTCAGCATATTGTAACTGGGTTGTGTTATAGGGCGACTTTAATGTAATTTTTCTCCAGATTTCTACAGTAAAATGCCACCAAAATGATACCAGAGGTAGAGTGAGATGTCAGGAACAATATGCAAAAGGAATGAGGATGACACCTATGAAGGAATTGATGTGACCTAAGGTCAAAGGTCAGCATACTGTAACTGGGTTTTGATATAGGGGTGACTTTAATGTTATTTTTCTCCAGATTTCTACAGTAAAATGCCACCAAAATGATACCAGAGGTAGAGTGAGACACCAGGAACAACATGCAAAAGGAATGAGGATGACACCTATGAAGGAATTGATGTGACCTAAGGTCAAAGGTCAGCATATTGTAACTGGGTTTTGATATAGGGGTGACTTTAAAATGATTTTTCTCCAGATTTCTACAGTAAAATGCCACCAAAATGATACCAGAGGTAGAGTGAGATGTCAGGAACAACATGCAAAAGGAATGAGGATGACACCTATGAAGGAATTGATGTGACCTAAGGTCAAAGGTCAGCATATTGTAACTGGGTTGTGTTATAGGGGTGACTTTAATGTCATTTTTCTCCAAATTTCTACAGTAAAATGCCACCAAAATGATACCAGAGGTAGAGTGAGACACCAGGAACAATATGCAAAAGGAATGAGGATGACACCTATGAAGGAATTGATGTGACCTAAGGTCAAAGGTCAGCATACAGTGAGTGGGATTGAGTCATTATGGGTGAGATTTTTAAAATGATTTTTCTCCAGATTTCTACAGTAAAATGCCACCAAAATGATACCAGAGGTAGAGTGAGATGTCAGGAACAATATGCAAAAGGAATGAGGATGACACCTATGAAGGAATTGATGTGACCTAAGGTCAAAGGTCAACATACTGTAACTGGATTTTGATATAGGGGTGACTTTAAAATGATTTTTCTCCAGATTTCTACAGTAAAATGCCACCAAAATGATACCAGAGGTAGAGTGAGATGTCAGAAACAATATGCAAAAGGAATGAGGATGACACCTATGACGGAATTGATGTGACCTAAGGTCAAAGGTCAGCATACTGTAACTGGGTTGTGTTATAGGGGTGACTTTAATGTCATTTTTCTCCAGATTTCTACAGTAAAATGCCACCAAAATGATACCAGAGGTAGAGTGAGACACCAGGAACAATATGCAAAAGGAATGAGGATGACACCTATGAAGGAATTGATGTGACCTAAGGTCAAAGGTCAGCATACTGTAACTGGGTTGTGTTATAAGGGCGACTTTAATGTCATTTTTCTCCAGATTTCTACAGTAAAATGCCACCAAAATGATACCAGAGGTAGAGTGAGACACCAGGAACAATATGCAAAAGGAATGAGGATGACACCTATGAAGGAATTGATGTGACCTAAGGTCAAAGGTCAGCATACTGTAACTGGGTTTTGATATAGGGGTGACTTTAAAATGATTTTTCTCCAGATTTCTACAGTAAAATGCCACCAAAATGATACCAGAGGTAGAGTGAGATGTCAGGAACAATATGCAAAAGGAATGAGGATGACACCTATGAAGGAATTGATGTGACCTAAGGTCAAATGTCAGCATACTGTAACTGGGTTTTGATATAGGGGTGACTTTAATGTCATTTTTCTCCAGATTTCTACAGTAAAATGCCACCAAAATGATACCAGAGGTAGAGTGAGACACCAGGAACAACATGCAAAAGGAATGAGGATGACACCTATGAAGGAATTGATGTGACCTAAGGTCAAAGGTCAGCATACTGTAACTGGGTTTTGATATAGGGGTGACTTTAAAATGATTTTTCTCCAGATTTCTACAGTAAAATGCCACCAAAATGATACCAGAGGTAGAGTGAGATGTCAGGAACAATATGCAAAAGGAATGAGGATGACACCTATGAAGGAATTGATGTGACCTAAGGTCAAAGGTCAGCATATTGTAACTGGGTTGTGTTATAAGGGCGACTTTAATGTCATTTTTCTCCAGATTTCTACAGTAAAATGCCACCAAAATGATACCAGAGGTAGAGTGAGACACCAGGAACAACATGCAAAAGGAATGAGGATGACACCTATGAAGGAATTGATGTGACCTAAGGTCAAAGGTCAGCATACAGTGAGTGGGATTGAGACATTATGGGTGAGATATTTAAAATGATTTTTCTCCAGATTTCTACAGTAAAATGCCACCAAAATGATACCAGAGGTAGAGTGAGATGTCAGGAACAATATGCAAAAGGAATGAGGATGACACCTATGAAGGAATTGATGTGACCTAAGGTCAAAGGTCAGCATACTGTAACTGGGTTTTGATATAGGGGTGACTTTAAAATGATTTTTCTCCAGATTTCTACAGTAAAATGCCATCAAAATGATACCAGAGGTAGAGTGAGACACCAGGAACAATATGCAAAAGGAATGAGGATGACACCTATGAAGGAATTGATGTGACCTAAGGTCAAAGGTCAGCATACTGTAACTGGGTTTTGATATAGGGGTGACTTTAAAATGATTTTTCTCCAGATTTCTACAGTAAAATGCCATCAAAATGATACCAGAGGTAGAGTGAGATGTCAGGAACAACATGCAAAAGGAATGAGGATGACACCTATGAAGGAATTGATGTGACCTAAGGTCAAAGGTCAGCATACTGTAACTGGGTTGTGTTATAAGGGCGACTTTAATGTCATTTTTCTCCAGATTTCTACAGTAAAATGCCACCAAAATGATACCAGAGGTAGAGTGAGATGTCAGGAACAATATGCAAAAGGAATGAGGATGACACCTATGAAGGAATTGATGTGACCTAAGGTCAAAGGTCAGCATACTGTAACTGGGTTTTGATATAGGGGTGACTTTAAAATGATTTTTCTCCAGATTTCTACAGTAAAATGCCATCAAAATGATACCAGAGGTAGAGTGAGATGTCAGGAACAACATGCAAAAGGAATGAGGATGACACCTATGAAGGAATTGATGTGACCTAAGGTCAAAGGTCAGCATACTGTAACTGGGTTGTGTTATAGGGGTGACTTTAAAATGATTTTTCTCCAGATTTCTACAGTAAAATGCCATCAAAATGATACCAAAGGTAGAGTGAGATGTCAGGAACAACATGCAAAAGGAATGAGGATGACACCTATGAAGGAATTGATGTGACCTAAGGTCAAAGGTCAGCATACTGTAACTGGGTTGTGTTATAGGGGTGACTTTAAAATGATTTTTCTCCAGATTTCTACAGTAAAATGCCATCAAAATGATACCAAAGGTAGAGTGAGATGTCAGGAACAACATGCAAAAGGAATGAGGATGACACCTATGAAGGAATTGATGTGACCTAAGGTCAAAGGTCAGCATATTGTTACTGGGTTTTGATATAGGGGTGACTTTAAAATGATTTTTCTCCAGATTTCTACAGTAAAATGCCACCAAAATGATACCAGAGGTAGAGTGAGACACCAGGAACAATATGCAAAAGGAATGAGGATGACACCTATGAAGGAATTGATGTGACCTAAGGTCAAAGGTCAGCATATTGTAACTGGGTTGTGTTATAAGGGCGACTTTAATGTCATTTTTCTCCAGATTTCTACAGTAAAATGCCACCAAAATGATACCAGAGGTAGAGTGAGACACCAGGAACAACATGCAAAAGGAATGAGGATGACACCTATGAAGGAATTGATGTGACCTAAGGTCAAATGTCAGCATACTGTAACTGGGTTTTGATATAGGGGTGACTTTAAAATGATTTTTCTCCAGATTTCTACAGTAAAATGCCACCAAAATGATACCAGAGGTAGAGTGAGATGTCAGGAACAATATGCAAAAGGAATGAGGATGACACCTATGAAGGAATTGATGTGACCTAAGGTCAAAGGTCAGCATATTGTAACTGGGTTTTGATATAGGGGTGATTTTAAAATGATTTTTCTCCAGATTTCTACAGTAAAATGCCACCAAAATGATAGCAGAAGTAGAGTGAGATGTCAGGAACAACATGCAAAAGGAATGAGGATGACACCTATGAAGGGATTGATGTGACCTAAGGTCAAAGGTCAGCATATTGTAACTGGGTTGTGTTATAAGGGCGACTTTAATGTCATTTTTCTCCAGATTTCTACAGTAAAATGCCACCAAAATGATATCAGAGGTAGAGTGAGATGTCAGGAACAATATGCAAAAGGAATGAGGACGACACCTATGAAGGAATTGATGTGACCTAAGGTCAAAGGTCAGCATACAGTGAGTGGGATTGAGTCATTATGGGTGAGATTTTTAAAATGATTTTTCTCCAGATTTCTACAGTAAAATGCCACCAAAATGATACCAAAGGTAGAGTGAGATGTCAGGAACAACATGCAAAAGGAATGAGGATGACACCTATGAAGGAATTGATGTGACCTAAGGTCAAAGGTCAGCATACTGTAACTGGGTTTTGATATAGGGGTGATTTTAAAATGACTTTTCTCCAGATTTCTACAGTAAAATGCCATCAAAATGATACCAGAGGTAGAGTGAGACACCAGGAACAATATGCAAAAGGAATGAGGATGACACCTATGAAGGAATTGATGTGACCTAAGGTCAAAGGTCAGCATACTGTAACTGGGTTTTGATATAGGGGTGACTTTAATGTCATTTTTCTCCAGATTTCTACAGTAAAATGCCACCAAAATGATACCAGAGGTAGAGTGAGACACCAGGAACAATATGCAAAAGGAATGAGGATGACACCTATGAAGGAATTGATGTGACCTAAGGTCAAAGGTCAGCATATTGTAACTGGGTTGTGTTATAAGGGCGACTTTAATGTCATTTTTCTCCAGATTTCTACAGTAAAATGCCACCAAAATGATACCAGAGGTAGAGTGAGATGTCAGGAACAATATGCAAAAGGAATGAGGATGACACCTATGAAGGAATTGATGTGACCTAAGGTCAAAGGTCAGCATACAGTGAGTGGGATTGAGTCATTATGGGTGAGATTTTTAAAATGATTTTTCTCCAGATTTCTACAGTAAAATGCCACCAAAATGATACCAGAGGTAGAGTGAGATGTCAGGAACAATATGCAAAAGGAATGAGGATGACACCTATGAAGGAATTGATGTGACCTAAGGTCAAAGGTCAGCATACTGTAACTGGATTTTGATATAGGGGTGACTTTAAAATGATTTTTCTCCAGATTTCTACAGTAAAATGCCACCAAAATGATACCAGAGGTAGAGTGAGACACCAGGAACAATATGCAAAAGGAATGAGGATGACACCTATGAAGGAATTGATGTGACCTAAGGTCAAAGGTCAGCATACTGTAACTGGGTTGTGTTATAAGGGCGACTTTAATGTCATTTTTCTCCAGATTTCTACAGTAAAATGCCACCAAAATGATACCAGAGGTAGAGTGAGATGTCAGGAACAACATGCAAAAGGAATGAGGATGACACCTATGAAGGAATTGATGTGACCTAAGGTCAAAGGTCAGCATACTGTAACTGGGTTTTGATATAGGGGTGATTTTAAAATGACTTTTCTCCAGATTTCTACAGTAAAATGCCATCAAAATGATACCAGAGGTAGAGTGAGATGTCAGGAACAATATGCAAAAGGAATGAGGATGACACCTATGAAGGAATTGATGTGACCTAAGGTCAAAGGTCAGCATACTGTAACTGGGTTTTGATATAGGGGTGACTTTAATGTCATTTTTCTCCAGATTTCTACAGTAAAATGCCACCAAAATGATACCAGAGGTAGAGTGAGATGTCAGGAACAATATGCAAAAGGAATGAGGATGACACCTATGAAGGAATTGATGTGACCTAAGGTCAAAGGTCAGCATATTGTAACTGGGTTGTGTTATAAGGGCGACTTTAATGTCATTTTTCTCCAGATTTCTACAGTAAAATGCCACCAAAATGATACCAGAGGTAGAGTGAGATGTCAGGAACAATATGCAAAAGGAATGAGGATGACACCTATGAAGGAATTGATGTGACCTAAGGTCAAAGGTCAGCATACTGTAACTGGATTTTGATATAGGGGTGACTTTAAAATGATTTTTCTCCAGATTTCTACAGTAAAATGCCACCAAAATGATACCAGAGGTAGAGTGAGACACCAGGAACAATATGCAAAAGGAATGAGGATGACACCTATGAAGGAATTGATGTGACCTAAGGTCAAAGGTCAGCATATTGTGACTAGGTTTTGATATAGGGGTGACTTTAAAATGATTTTTCTCCAGATTTCTACAGTAAAATGCCACCAAAATGATACCAGAGGTAGAGTGAGATGTCAGGAACAATATGCAAAAGGAATGAGGATGACACCTATGAAGGGATTGATGTGACCTAAGGTCAAAGGTCAGCATATTGTAACTGGGTTGTGTTATAAGGGCGACTTTAATGTCATTTTTCTCCAGATTTCTACAGTAAAATGCCACCAAAATGATACCAGAGGTAGAGTGAGACACCAGGAACAACATGCAAAAGGAATGAGGATGACACCTATGAAGGAATTGATGTGACCTAAGGTCAAAGGTCAGCATACAGTGAGTGGGATTGAGTCATTATGGGTGAAATTTTTAAAATGATTTTTCTCCAGATTTCTACAGTAAAATGCCACCAAAATGATACCAAAGGTAGAGTGAGATGTCAGGAACAACATGCAAAAGGAATGAGGATGACACCTATGAAGGAATTGATGTGACCTAAGGTCAAAGGTCAGCATACTGTAACTGGGTTGTGTTATAGGGGTGACTTTAAAATGATTTTTCTCCAGATTTCTACAGTAAAATGCCACCAAAATGACACCAGAGGTAGAGTGAGACACCAGGAACAACATGCAAAAGGAATGAGGATGACACCTATGAAGGAATTGATGTGACCTAAGGTCAAAGGTCAGCATATTGTTACTGGGTTTTGATATAGGGGTGACTTTAAAATGATTTTTCTCCAGATTTCTACAGTAAAATGCCACCAAAATGATACCAGAGGTAGAGTGAGATGTCAGGAACAACATGCAAAAGGAATGAGGATGACACCTATGAAGGAATTGATGTGACCTAAGGTCAAATGTCAGCATATTGTAACTGGGTTGTGTTATAGGGGCGAATTTAATGTCATTTTTCTCCAGATTTCTACAGTAAAATGCCACCAAAATGATACCAGAGGTAGAGTGAGATGTCAGGAACAACATGCAAAAGGAAAGAGGATGACACCTATGAAGGAATTGATGTGACCTAAGGTCAAAGGTCAGCATATTGTTACTGGGTTTTGATATAGGGGTGACTTTAAAATGATTTTTCTCCAGATTTCTACAGTAAAATGCCACCAAAATGATACCAGAGGTAGAGTGAGATGTCAGGAACAACATGCAAAAGGAATGAGGATGACACCTATGAAGGAATTGATGTGACCTAAGGTCAAAGGTCAGCATATTGTTACTGGGTTTTGATATAGGGGTGACTTTAAAATGATTTTTCTCCAGATTTCTACAGTAAAATGCCACCAAAATGATACCAGAGGTAGAGTGAGACACCAGGAACAATATGCAAAAGGAATGAGGATGACACCTATGAAGGGATTGATGTGACCTAAGGTCAAAGGTCAGCATATTGTAACTGGGTTGTGTTATAAGGGCGACTTTAATGTCATTTTTCTCCAGATTTCTACAGTAAAATGCCACCAAAATGATACCAGAGGTAGAGTGAGACACCAGGAACAACATGCAAAAGGAATGAGGATGACACCTATGAAGGAATTGATGTGACCTAAGGTCAAAGGTCAGCATACAGTGAGTGGGATTGAGTCATTATGGGTGAGATTTTTAAAATGATTTTTCTCCAGATTTCTACAGTAAAATGCCATCAAAATGATACCAGAGGTAGAGTGAGATGTCAGGAACAACATGCAAAAGGAATGAGGATGACACCTATGAAGGAATTGATGTGACCTAAGGTCAAAGGTCAGCATATTGTAACTGGGTTGTGTTATAAGGGCGACTTTAATGTCATTTTTCTCCAGATTTCTACAGTAAAATGCCACCAAAATGACACCAGAGGTAGAGTGAGACACCAGGAACAACATGCAAAAGGAATGAGGATGACACCTATGAAGGAATTGATGTGACCTAAGGTCAAAGGTCAGCATATTGTTACTGGGTTTTGATATAGGGGTGACTTTAAAATGATTTTTCTCCAGATTTCTACAGTAAAATGCCACCAAAATGATACCAGAGGTAGAGTGAGACACCAGGAACAACATGCAAAAGGAATGAGGATGACACCTATGAAGGAATTGATGTGACCTAAGGTCAAAGGTCAGCATACAGTGAGTGGGATTGAGTCATTATGGGTGAGATTTTTAAAATGATTTTTCTCCAGATTTCTACAGTAAAATGCCATCAAAATGATACCAGAGGTAGAGTGAGATGTCAGGAACAACATACAAAAGGAATGAGGATGACACCTATGAAGGAATTGATGTGACCTAAGATCAAAGGTCAGCATATTGTAACTGGGTTGTGTTATAAGGGCGACTTTAACGTCATTTTTCTCCAGATTTCTACAGTAAAATGCCACCAAAATGATACCAGAGGTAGAGTGAGATGTCAGGAACAACATGCAAAAGGAATGAGGATGACACCTATGAAGGAATTGATGTGACCTAAGGTCAAAGGTCAGCATACTGTAACTGGGTTGTGTTATAGGGGTGACTTTAAAATGATTTTTCTCCAGATTTCTACAGTAAAATGCCACCAAAATGACACCAGAGGTAGAGTGAGACACCAGGAACAACATGCAAAAGGAATGAGGATGACACCTATGAAGGAATTGATGTGACCTAAGGTCAAAGGTCAGCATATTGTTACTGGGTTTTGATATAGGGGTGACTTTAAAATGATTTTTCTCCAGATTTCTACAGTAAAATGCCACCAAAATGATACCAGAGGTAGAGTGAGATGTCAGGAACAATATGCAAAAGGAATGAGGATGACACCTATGAAGGGATTGATGTGACCCAAGGTCAAAGGTCAGCATATTGTAACTGTGTTGTGTTATAGGGGTGACTTTAAAATGATTTTTCTCCAGATTTCTACAGTAAAATGCCACCAAAATGATACCAGAGGTAGAGTGAGATGTCAGGAACAATATGCAAAAGGAATGAGGATGACACCTATGAAGGAATTGATGTGACCTAAGGTCAAAGGTCAGCATACTGTAACTGGGTTTTGATATAGGGGTGACTTTAATGTCATTTTTCTCCAGATTTCTACAGTAAAATGCCACCAAAATGATACCAGAGGTAGAGTGAGACACCAGGAACAACATGCAAAAGGAATGAGGATGACACCTATGAAGGAATTGATGTGACCTAAGGTCAAAGGTCAGCATACAGTGAGTGGGATTGAGTCATTATGGGTGAGATTTTTAAAATGATTTTTCTCCAGATTTCTACAGTAAAATGCCACCAAAATGATACCAGAGGTAGAGTGAGACACCAGGAACAACATGCAAAAGGAATGAGGATGACACCTATGAAGGAATTGATGTGACCTAAGGTCAAAGGTCAGCATACTGTAACTGGGTTTTGATATAGGGGTGACTTTAAAATGATTTTTCTCCAGATTTCTACAGTAAAATGCCACCAAAATGATACCAGAGGTAGAGTGAGACACCAGGAACAATATGCAAAAGGAATGAGGATGACACCTATGAAGGAATTGATGTGACCTAAGGTCAAAGGTCAGCATATTGTAACTGGGTTGTGTTATAAGGGCGACTTTAATGTCATTTTTCTCCAGATTTCTACAGTAAAATGCCACCAAAATGATACCAGAGGTAGAGTGAGACACCAGGAACAATATGCAAAAGGAATGAGGATGACACCTATGAAGGAATTGATGTGACCTAAGGTCAAAGGTCAGCATACTGTAACTGGGTTTTGATATAGGGGTGACTTTAATGTCATTTTTCTCCAGATTTCTACAGTAAAATGCCACCAAAATGATACCAGAGGTAGAGTGAGACACCAGGAACAATATGCAAAAGGAATGAGGATGACACCTATGAAGGAATTGATGTGACCTAAGATCAAAGGTCAGCATATTGTAACTGGGTTGTGTTATAAGGGCGACTTTAATGTCATTTTTCTCCAGATTTCTACAGTAAAATGCCACCAAAATGATACCAGAGGTAGAGTGAGATGTCAGGAACAACATGCAAAAGGAATGAGGATGACACCTATGAAGGAATTGATGTGACCTAAGGTCAAAGGTCAGCATACTGTAACTGGGTTGTGTTATAAGGGTGACTTTAAAATGATTTTTCTCCAGATTTCTACAGTAAAATGCCACCAAAATGACACCAGAGGTAGAGTGAGACACCAGGAACAACATGCAAAAGGAATGAGGATGACACCTATGAAGGAATTGATGTGACCTAAGGTCAAAGGTCAGCATATTGTTACTGGGTTTTGATATAGGGGTGACTTTAAAATGATTTTTCTCCAGATTTCTACAGTAAAATGCCACCAAAATGATACCAGAGGTAGAGTGAGATGTCAGGAACAATATGCAAAAGGAATGAGGATGACACCTATGAAGGGATTGATGTGACCTAAGGTCAAAGGTCAGCATATTGTAACTGGGTTGTGTTATAGGGGCGAATTTAATGTCATTTTTCTCCAGATTTCTACAGTAAAATGCCACCAAAATGATACCAGAGGTAGAGTGAGATGTCAGGAACAACATGCAAAAGGAATGAGGATGACACCTATGAAGGAATTGATGTGACCTAAGGTCAAAGGTCAGCATACTGTAACTGGGTTTTGATATAGGGGTGACTTTAAAATGATTTTTCTCCAGATTTCTACAGTAAAATGCCACCAACATGATACCAGAGGTAGAGTGAGATGTCAGGAACAACATGCAAAAGGAATGAGGATGACACCTATGAAGGAATTGATGTGACCTAAGGTCAAAGGTCAGCATACTGTAACTGGGTTGTGTTATAGGGGTGACTTTAAAATGATTTTTCTCCAGATTTCTACAGTAAAATGCCACCAAAATGACACCAGAGGTAGAGTGAGACACCAGGAACAACATGCAAAAGGAATGAGGATGACACCTATGAAGGAATTGATGTGACCTAAGGTCAAAGGTCAGCATATTGTAACTGGGTTGTGTTATAGGGGCGAATTTAATGTCATTTTTCTCCAGATTTCTACAGTAAAATGCCACCAAAATGATACCAGAGGTAGAGTGAGATGTCAGGAACAACATGCAAAAGGAATGAGGATGACACCTATGAAGGAATTGATGTGACCTAAGGTCAAAGGTCAGCATACTGTAACTGGGTTTTGATATAGGGGTGACTTTAAAATGATTTTTCTCCAGATTTCTACAGTAAAATGCCACCAAAATGATACCAGAGGTAGAGTGAGATGTCAGGAACAATATGCAAAAGGAATGAGGATGACACCTATGAAGGAATTGATGTGACCTAAGGTCAAAGGTCAGCATACTGTAACTGGGTTTTGATATAGGGGTGACTTTAATGTCATTTTTCTCCAGATTTCTACAGTAAAATGCCACCAAAATGATACCAGAGGTAGAGTGAGACACCAGGAACAACATGCAAAAGGAATGAGGATGACACCTATGAAGGAATTGATGTGACCTAAGGTCAAAGGTCAGCATACAGTGAGTGGGATTGAGTCATTATGGGTGAGATTTTTAAAATGATTTTTCTCCAGATTTCTACAGTAAAATGCCACCAAAATGATACCAGAGGTAGAGTGAGACACCAGGAACAACATGCAAAAGGAATGAGGATGACACCTATGAAGGAATTGATGTGACCTAAGGTCAAAGGTCAGCATACTGTAACTGGGTTGTGTTATAGGGGTGACTTTAAAATGATTTTTCTCCAGATTTCTACAGTAAAATGCCATCAAAATGATACCAAAGGTAGAGTGAGATGTCAGGAACAACATGCAAAAGGAATGAGGATGACACCTATGAAGGAATTGATGTGACCTAAGGTCAAAGGTCAGCATACTGTAACTGGGTTTTGATATAGGGGTGACTTTAAAATGATTTTTCTCCAGATTTCTACAGTAAAATGCCATCAAAATGATACCAAAGGTAGAGTGAGATGTCAGGAACAATATGCAAAAGGAATGAGGATGACACCTATGAAGGAATTGATGTGACCTAAGGTCAAAGGTCAGCATATTGTAACTGGGTTGTGTTATAGGGGCGAATTTAATGTCATTTTTCTCCAGATTTCTACAGTAAAATGCCACCAAAATGATACCAGAGGTAGAGTGAGACACCAGGAACAATATGCAAAAGGAATGAGGATGACACCTATGAAGGAATTGATGTGACCTAAGGTCAAAGGTCAGCATATTGTAACTGGGTTGTGTTATAAGGGCGACTTTAATGTCATTTTTCTCCAGATTTCTACAGTAAAATGCCACCAAAATGATACCAGAGGTAGAGTGAGACACCAGGAACAATATGCAAAAGGAATGAGGATGACACCTATGAAGGAATTGATGTGACCTAAGGTCAAAGGTCAGCATATTGTAACTGGGTTGTGTTATAAGGGCGACTTTAATGTCATTTTTCTCCAGATTTCTACAGTAAAATGCCACCAACATGATACCAGAGGTAGAGTGAGATGTCAGGAACAATATGCAAAAGGAATGAGGATGACACCTATGAAGGAATTGATGTGACCTAAGGTCAAAGGTCAGCATACTGTAACTGGGTTTTGATATAGGGGTGACTTTAATGTCATTTTTCTCCAGATTTCTACAGTAAAATGCCACCAAAATGATACCAGAGGTAGAGTGAGACACCAGGAACAACATGCAAAAGGAATGAGGATGACACCTATGAAGGAATTGATGTGACCTAAGGTCAAAGGTCAGCATACTGTAACTGGGTTGTGTTATAGGGGTGACTTTAAAATGATTTTTCTCCAGATTTCTACAGTAAAATGCCATCAAAATGATACCAGAGGTAGAGTGAGATGTCAGGAACAACATGCAAAAGGAATGAGGATGACACCTATGAAGGAATTGATGTGACCTAAGGTCAAAGGTCAGCATACTGTAACTGGGTTTTGATATAGGGGTGACTTTAATGTCATTTTTCTCCAGATTTCTACAGTAAAATGCCACCAAAATGATACCAGAGGTAGAGTGAGATGTCAGGAACAATATGCAAAAGGAATGAGGATGACACCTATGAAGGAATTGATGTGACCTAAGGTCAAAGGTCAGCATACAGTGAGTGGGATTGAGTCATTATGGGTGAGATTTTTAAAATGATTTTTCTCCAGATTTCTACAGTAAAATGCCACCAAAATGATACCAGAGGTAGAGTGAGATGTCAGGAACAACATGCAAAAGGAATGAGGATGACACCTATGAAGGAATTGATGTGACCTAAGGTCAAAGGTCAGCATACTGTAACTGGGTTTTGATATAGGGGTGACTTTAAAATGATTTTTCTCCAGATTTCTACAGTAAAATGCCACCAAAATGATACCATAGGTAGAGTGCGATGTCAGGAACAATATGCAAAAGGAATGAGGATGACACCTATGAAGGAATTGATGTGACCTAAGGTCAAAGGTCAGCATACTGTAACTGGGTTGTGTTATAGGGGTGAATTTAATGTCATTTTTCTCCAGATTTCTACAGTAAAATGCCACCAAAATGATACCAGAGGTAGAGTGAGACACCAGGAACAATATGCAAAAGGAATGAGGATGACACCTATGAAGGAATTGATGTGACCTAAGGTCAAAGGTCAGCATATTGTAACTGGGTTGTGTTATAAGGGCGACTTTAATGTCATTTTTCTCCAGATTTCTACAGTAAAATGCCACCAAAATGATACCAGAGGTAGAGTGAGACACCAGGAACAATATGCAAAAGGAATGAGGATGACACCTATGAAGGAATTGATGTGACCTAAGGTCAAAGGTCAGCATATTGTAACTGGGTTGTGTTATAAGGGCGACTTTAATGTCATTTTTCTCCAGATTTCTACAGTAAAATGACACCAAAATGATACCAGAGGTAGAGTGAGATGTCAGGAACAATATGCAAAAGGAATGAGGATGACATCTATGAAGGAATTGATGTGACCTAAGGTCAAAGGTCAGCATACTGTAACTGGGTTGTGTTATAGGGGTGACTTTAAAATGATTTTTCTCCAGATTTCTACAGTAAAATGCCACCAAAATGATACCAGAGGTAGAGTGAGACACCAGGAACAATATGCAAAAGGAATGAGGATGACACCTATGAAGGAATTGATGTGACCTAAGGTCAAAGGTCAGCATATTGTAACTGGGTTGTGTTATAAGGGCGACTTTAATGTCATTTTTCTCCAGATTTCTACAGTAAAATGCCACCAAAATGATACCAGAGGTAGAGTGAGACACCAGGAACAATATGCAAAAGGAATGAGGATGACACCTATGAAGGAATTGATGTGACCTAAGGTCAAAGGTCAGCATACTGTAACTGGGTTTTGATATAGGGGTGACTTTAATGTCATTTTTCTCCAGATTTCTACAGTAAAATGCCACCAAAATGATACCAGAGGTAGAGTGAGACACCAGGAACAATATGCAAAAGGAATGAGGATGACACCTATGAAGGAATTGATGTGACCTAAGGTCAAAGGTCAGCATATTGTAACTGGGTTGTGTTATAAGGGCGACTTTAATGTCATTTTTCTCCAGATTTCTACAGTAAAATGCCACCAACATGATACCAGAGGTAGAGTGAGATGTCAGGAACAATATGCAAAAGGAATGAGGATGACACCTATGAAGGAATTGATGTGACCTAAGGTCAAAGGTCAGCATACTGTAACTGGGTTTTGATATAGGGGTGACTTTAATGTCATTTTTCTCCAGATTTCTACAGTAAAATGCCACCAAAATGATACCAGAGGTAGAGTGAGACACCAGGAACAACATGCAAAAGGAATGAGGATGACACCTATGAAGGAATTGATGTGACCTAAGGTCAAAGGTCAGCATACTGTAACTGGGTTGTGTTATAGGGGTGACTTTAAAATGATTTTTCTCCAGATTTCTACAGTAAAATGCCATCAAAATGATACCAGAGGTAGAGTGAGATGTCAGGAACAACATGCAAAAGGAATGAGGATGACACCTATGAAGGAATTGATGTGACCTAAGGTCAAAGGTCAGCATACTGTAACTGGGTTTTGATATAGGGGTGACTTTAATGTCATTTTTCTCCAGATTTCTACAGTAAAATGCCACCAAAATGATACCAGAGGTAGAGTGAGATGTCAGGAACAATATGCAAAAGGAATGAGGATGACACCTATGAAGGAATTGATGTGACCTAAGGTCAAAGGTCAGCATACAGTGAGTGGGATTGAGTCATTATGGGTGAGATTTTTAAAATGATTTTTCTCCAGATTTCTACAGTAAAATGCCACCAAAATGATACCAGAGGTAGAGTGAGATGTCAGGAACAACATGCAAAAGGAATGAGGATGACACCTATGAAGGAATTGATGTGACCTAAGGTCAAAGGTCAGCATACTGTAACTGGGTTTTGATATAGGGGTGACTTTAAAATGATTTTTCTCCAGATTTCTACAGTAAAATGCCACCAAAATGATACCATAGGTAGAGTGCGATGTCAGGAACAATATGCAAAAGGAATGAGGATGACACCTATGAAGGAATTGATGTGACCTAAGGTCAAAGGTCAGCATATTGTAACTGGGTTGTGTTATAGGGGCGAATTTAATGTCATTTTTCTCCAGATTTCTACAGTAAAATGCCACCAAAATGATACCAGAGGTAGAGTGAGACACCAGGAACAATATGCAAAAGGAATGAGGATGACATCTATGAAGGAATTGATGTGACCTAAGGTCAAAGGTCAGCATATTGTAACTGGGTTGTGTTATAGGGGCGAATTTAATGTCATTTTTCTCCAGATTTCTACAGTAAAATGCCACCAAAATGATACCAGAGGTAGAGTGAGATGTCAGGAACAATATGCAAAAGGAATGAGGATGACATCTATGAAGGAATTGATGTGACCTAAGGTCAAAGGTCAGCATACTGTAACTGGGTTGTGTTATAGGGGTGACTTTAAAATGATTTTTCTCCAGATTTCTACAGTAAAATGCCACCAAAATGATACCAGAGGTAGAGTGAGACACCAGGAACAATATGCAAAAGGAATGAGGATGACACCTATGAAGGAATTGATGTGACCTAAGGTCAAAGGTCAGCATATTGTAACTGGGTTGTGTTATAGGGGCGAATTTAATGTCATTTTTCTCCAGATTTCTACAGTAAAATGCCACCAAAATGATACCAGAGGTAGAGTGAGACACCAGGAACAATATGCAAAAGGAATGAGGATGACACCTATGAAGGAATTGATGTGACCTAAGGTCAAAGGTCAGCATATTGTAACTGGGTTGTGTTATAAGGGTGACTTTAATGTCATTTTTCTCC
Source organism: Decapterus maruadsi (assembly GCA_030347415.2). Classification (NCBI taxonomy): domain Eukaryota; kingdom Metazoa; phylum Chordata; class Actinopteri; order Carangiformes; family Carangidae; genus Decapterus; species Decapterus maruadsi. The sequence goes on from CM064902.1 coordinate 28,308,757, forward strand.
AGATTTCTACAGTAAAATGCCACCAAAATGATACCAGAGGTAGAGTGAGACACCAGGAACAATATGCAAAAGGAATGAGGATGACACCTATGAAGGAATTGATGTGACCTAAGGTCAAAGGTCAGCATACTGTAACTGGGTTTTGATATAGGGGTGACTTTAATGTCATTTTTCTCCAGATTTCTACAGTAAAATGCCACCAAAATGATACCAGAGGTAGAGTGAGACACCAGGAACAATATGCAAAAGGAATGAGGATGACACCTATGAAGGAATTGATGTGACCTAAGGTCAAAGGTCAGCATATTGTAACTGGGTTGTGTTATAAGGGCGACTTTAATGTCATTTTTCTCCAGATTTCTACAGTAAAATGCCACCAACATGATACCAGAGGTAGAGTGAGATGTCAGGAACAATATGCAAAAGGAATGAGGATGACACCTATGAAGGAATTGATGTGACCTAAGGTCAAAGGTCAGCATACTGTAACTGGGTTTTGATATAGGGGTGACTTTAATGTCATTTTTCTCCAGATTTCTACAGTAAAATGCCACCAAAATGATACCAGAGGTAGAGTGAGACACCAGGAACAACATGCAAAAGGAATGAGGATGACACCTATGAAGGAATTGATGTGACCTAAGGTCAAAGGTCAGCATACTGTAACTGGGTTGTGTTATAGGGGTGACTTTAAAATGATTTTTCTCCAGATTTCTACAGTAAAATGCCATCAAAATGATACCAGAGGTAGAGTGAGATGTCAGGAACAACATGCAAAAGGAATGAGGATGACACCTATGAAGGAATTGATGTGACCTAAGGTCAAAGGTCAGCATACTGTAACTGGGTTTTGATATAGGGGTGACTTTAATGTCATTTTTCTCCAGATTTCTACAGTAAAATGCCACCAAAATGATACCAGAGGTAGAGTGAGATGTCAGGAACAATATGCAAAAGGAATGAGGATGACACCTATGAAGGAATTGATGTGACCTAAGGTCAAAGGTCAGCATACAGTGAGTGGGATTGAGTCATTATGGGTGAGATTTTTAAAATGATTTTTCTCCAGATTTCTACAGTAAAATGCCACCAAAATGATACCAGAGGTAGAGTGAGATGTCAGGAACAACATGCAAAAGGAATGAGGATGACACCTATGAAGGAATTGATGTGACCTAAGGTCAAAGGTCAGCATACTGTAACTGGGTTTTGATATAGGGGTGACTTTAAAATGATTTTTCTCCAGATTTCTACAGTAAAATGCCACCAAAATGATACCATAGGTAGAGTGCGATGTCAGGAACAATATGCAAAAGGAATGAGGATGACACCTATGAAGGAATTGATGTGACCTAAGGTCAAAGGTCAGCATATTGTAACTGGGTTGTGTTATAGGGGTGAATTTAATGTCATTTTTCTCCAGATTTCTACAGTAAAATGCCACCAAAATGATACCAGAGGTAGAGTGAGACACCAGGAACAATATGCAAAAGGAATGAGGATGACACCTATGAAGGAATTGATGTGACCTAAGGTCAAAGGTCAGCATATTGTAACTGGGTTGTGTTATAAGGGCGACTTTAATGTCATTTTTCTCCAGATTTCTACAGTAAAATGCCACCAAAATGATACCAGAGGTAGAGTGAGACACCAGGAACAATATGCAAAAGGAATGAGGATGACACCTATGAAGGAATTGATGTGACCTAAGGTCAAAGGTCAGCATATTGTAACTGGGTTGTGTTATAAGGGCGACTTTAATGTCATTTTTCTCCAGATTTCTACAGTAAAATGCCACCAAAATGATACCAGAGGTAGAGTGAGATGTCAGGAACAATATGCAAAAGGAATGAGGATGACATCTATGAAGGAATTGATGTGACCTAAGGTCAAAGGTCAGCATACTGTAACTGGGTTGTGTTATAGGGGTGACTTTAAAATGATTTTTCTCCAGATTTCTACAGTAAAATGCCACCAAAATGATACCAGAGGTAGAGTGAGACACCAGGAACAATATGCAAAAGGAATGAGGATGACACCTATGAAGGAATTGATGTGACCTAAGGTCAAAGGTCAGCATATTGTAACTGGGTTGTGTTATAAGGGCGACTTTAATGTCATTTTTCTCCAGATTTCTACAGTAAAATGCCACCAAAATGATACCAGAGGTAGAGTGAGACACCAGGAACAATATGCAAAAGGAATGAGGATGACACCTATGAAGGAATTGATGTGACCTAAGGTCAAAGGTCAGCATACTGTAACTGGGTTTTGATATAGGGGTGACTTTAATGTCATTTTTCTCCAGATTTCTACAGTAAAATGCCACCAAAATGATACCAGAGGTAGAGTGAGACACCAGGAACAATATGCAAAAGGAATGAGGATGACACCTATGAAGGAATTGATGTGACCTAAGGTCAAAGGTCAGCATATTGTAACTGGGTTGTGTTATAAGGGCGACTTTAATGTCATTTTTCTCCAGATTTCTACAGTAAAATGCCACCAAAATGATACCAGAGGTAGAGTGAGACACCAGGAACAATATGCAAAAGGAATGAGGATGACACCTATGAAGGAATTGATGTGACCTAAGGTCAAAGGTCAGCATACTGTAACTGGGTTTTGATATAGGGGTGACTTTAATGTCATTTTTCTCCAGATTTCTACAGTAAAATGCCACCAAAATGATACCAGAGGTAGAGTGAGATGTCAGGAACAATATGCAAAAGGAATGAGGATGACACCTATGAAGGAATTGATGTGACCTAAGGTCAAAGGTCAGCATACAGTGAGTGGGATTGAGTCATTATGGGTGAGATTTTTAAAATGATTTTTCTCCAGATTTCTACAGTAAAATGCCACCAAAATGATACCAGAGGTAGAGTGAGATGTCAGGAACAACATGCAAAAGGAATGAGGATGACACCTATGAAGGAATTGATGTGACCTAAGGTCAAAGGTCAGCATACTGTAACTGGGTTTTGATATAGGGGTGACTTTAAAATGATTTTTCTCCAGATTTCTACAGTAAAATGCCACCAAAATGATACCATAGGTAGAGTGCGATGTCAGGAACAATATGCAAAAGGAATGAGGATGACACCTATGAAGGAATTGATGTGACCTAAGGTCAAAGGTCAGCATATTGTAACTGGGTTGTGTTATAGGGGCGAATTTAATGTCATTTTTCTCCAGATTTCTACAGTAAAATGCCACCAAAATGATACCAGAGGTAGAGTGAGACACCAGGAACAATATGCAAAAGGAATGAGGATGACACCTATGAAGGAATTGATGTGACCTAAGGTCAAAGGTCAGCATATTGTAACTGGGTTGTGTTATAAGGGCGACTTTAATGTCATTTTTCTCCAGATTTCTACAGTAAAATGCCACCAAAATGATACCAGAGGTAGAGTGAGACACCAGGAACAATATGCAAAAGGAATGAGGATGACACCTATGAAGGAATTGATGTGACCTAAGGTCAAAGGTCAGCATATTGTAACTGGGTTGTGTTATAAGGGCGACTTTAATGTCATTTTTCTCCAGATTTCTACAGTAAAATGCCACCAAAATGATACCAGAGGTAGAGTGAGATGTCAGGAACAATATGCAAAAGGAATGAGGATGACATCTATGAAGGAATTGATGTGACCTAAGGTCAAAGGTCAGCATACTGTAACTGGGTTGTGTTATAGGGGTGACTTTAAAATGATTTTTCTCCAGATTTCTACAGTAAAATGCCACCAAAATGATACCAGAGGTAGAGTGAGACACCAGGAACAATATGCAAAAGGAATGAGGATGACACCTATGAAGGAATTGATGTGACCTAAGGTCAAAGGTCAGCATATTGTAACTGGGTTGTGTTATAAGGGCGACTTTAATGTCATTTTTCTCCAGATTTCTACAGTAAAATGCCACCAAAATGATACCAGAGGTAGAGTGAGATGTCAGGAACAATATGCAAAAGGAATGAGGATGACATCTATGAAGGAATTGATGTGACCTAAGGTCAAAGGTCAGCATACTGTAACTGGGTTGTGTTATAGGGGTGACTTTAAAATGATTTTTCTCCAGATTTCTACAGTAAAATGCCACCAAAATGATAGCAGAAGTAGAGTGAGATGTCAGGAACAATATGCAAAAGGAATGAGGATGACACCTATGAAGGGATTGATGTGACCTAAGGTCAAAGGTCAGCATATTGTAACTGGGTTGTGTTATAAGGGCGACTTTAATGTCATTTTTCTCCAGATTTCTACAGTAAAATGCCACCAAAATGATACCAGAGGTAGAGTGAGACACCAGGAACAACATGCAAAAGGAATGAGGATGACACCTATGAAGGAATTGATGTGACCTAAGGTCAAAGGTCAGCATACAGTGAGTGGGATTGAGTCATTATGGGTGAAATTTTTAAAATGATTTTTCTCCAGATTTCTACAGTACAATGCCACCAAAATGATACCAGAGGTAGAGTGAGATGTCAGGAACAATATGCAAAAGGAATGAGGATGACACCTATGAAGGAATTGATGTGACCTAAGGTCAAAGGCCAGCATACTGTAACTGGATTTTGATATAGGGGTGACTTTAAAATGATTTTTCTCCAGATTTCTACAGTAAAATGCCACCAAAATGATACCAGAGGTAGAGTGCGACACCAGGAACAATATGCAAAAGGAATGAGGATGACACCTATGAAGGAATTGATGTGACCTAAGGTCAAAGGTCAGCATATTGTAACTGGGTTGTGTTATAGGGGCGAATTTAATGTCATTTTTCTCCAGATTTCTACAGTAAAATGCCACCAAAATGATACCAGAGGTAGAGTGAGATGTCAGGAACAATATGCAAAAGGAATGAGGATGACACCTATGAAGGAATTGATGTGACCTAAGGTCAAAGGTCAGCATATTGTAACTGGGTTGTGTTATAAGGGCGACTTTAATGTCATTTTTCTCCAGATTTCTACAGTAAAATGCCACCAAAATGATACCAGAGGTAGAGTGAGACACCAGGAACAATATGCAAAAGGAATGAGGATGACACCTATGAAGGAATTGATGTGACCTAAGGTCAAAGGTCAGCATACTGTAACTGGGTTTTGATATAGGGGTGACTTTAATGTCATTTTTCTCCAGATTTCTACAGTAAAATGCCACCAAAATGATACCAGAGGTAGAGTGAGACACCAGGAACAATATGCAAAAGGAATGAGGATGACACCTATGAAGGAATTGATGTGACCTAAGGTCAAAGGTCAGCATATTGTAACTGGGTTGTGTTATAAGGGCGACTTTAATGTCATTTTTCTCCAGATTTCTACAGTAAAATGCCACCAAAATGATACCAGAGGTAGAGTGAGATGTCAGGAACAATATGCAAAAGGAATGAGGATGACATCTATGAAGGAATTGATGTGACCTAAGGTCAAAGGTCAGCATACAGTGAGTGGGATTGAGTCATTATGGGTGAGATTTTTAAAATGATTTTTCTCCAGATTTCTACAGTAAAATGCCATCAAAATGATACCAGAGGTAGAGTGAGATGTCAGGAACAACATGCAAAAGGAATGAGGATGACACCTATGAAGGAATTGATGTGACCTAAGATCAAAGGTCAGCATATTGTAACTGGGTTGTGTTATAAGGGCGACTTTAATGTCATTTTTCTCCAGATTTCTACAGTAAAATGCCACCAAAATGACACCAGAGGTAGAGTGAGACACCAGGAACAACATGCAAAAGGAATGAGGATGACACCTATGAAGGAATTGATGTGACCTAAGGTCAAAGGTCAGCATATTGTTACTGGGTTGTGTTATAAGGGCGACTTTAAAATGATTTTTCTCCAGATTTCTACAGTAAAATGCCACCAAAATGATAGCAGAAGTAGAGTGAGATGTCAGGAACAATATGCAAAAGGAATGAGGATGACACCTATGAAGGAATTGATGTGACCTAAGGTCAAAGGTCAGCATACTGTAACTGGGTTTTGATATAGGGGTGACTTTAATGTCATTTTTCTCCAGATTTCTACAGTAAAATGCCACCAAAATGATACCAGAGGTAGAGTGAGACACCAGGAACAATATGCAAAAGGAATGAGGATGACACCTATGAAGGAATTGATGTGACCTAAGGTCAAAGGTCAGCATATTGTAACTGGGTTGTGTTATAAGGGCGACTTTAATGTCATTTTTCTCCAGATTTCTACAGTAAAATGCCACCAAAATGATAGCAGAAGTAGAGTGAGATGTCAGGAACAATATGCAAAAGGAATGAGGATGACACCTATGAAGGGATTGATGTGACCTAAGGTCAAAGGTCAGCATACTGTAACTGGGTTGTGTTATAGGGGTGACTTTAAAATGATTTTTCTCCAGATTTCTACAGTAAAATGCCACCAAAATGATACCAGAGGTAGAGTGAGACACCAGGAACAATATGCAAAAGGAATGAGGATGACACCTATGAAGGAATTGATGTGACCTAAGGTCAAAGGTCAGCATATTGTAACTGGGTTGTGTTATAAGGGCGACTTTAATGTCATTTTTCTCCAGATTTCTACAGTAAAATGCCACCAAAATGATACCAGAGGTAGAGTGAGATGTCAGGAACAATATGCAAAAGGAATGAGGATGACATCTATGAAGGAATTGATGTGACCTAAGGTCAAAGGTCAGCATACTGTAACTGGGTTGTGTTATAGGGGTGACTTTAAAATGATTTTTCTCCAGATTTCTACAGTAAAATGCCACCAAAATGATAGCAGAAGTAGAGTGAGATGTCAGGAACAATATGCAAAAGGAATGAGGATGACATCTATGAAGGAATTGATGTGACCTAAGGTCAAAGGTCAGCATACTGTAACTGGGTTGTGTTATAGGGGTGACTTTAAAATGATTTTTCTCCAGATTTCTACAGTAAAATGCCACCAAAATGATACCAGAGGTAGAGTGAGACACCAGGAACAATATGCAAAAGGAATGAGGATGACACCTATGAAGGAATTGATGTGACCTAAGGTCAAAGGTCAGCATATTGTAACTGGGTTGTGTTATAGGGGTGACTTTAATGTCATTTTTCTCCAAATTTCTACAGTAAAATGCCACCAAAATGATACCAGAGGTAGAGTGAGATGTCAGGACAACAATATGCAAAAGGAATGAGGATGACATCTATGAAGGAATTGATGTGACCTAAGGTCAAAGGTCAGCATACTGTAACTGGGTTGTGTTATAGGGGTGACTTTAAAATGATTTTTCTCCAGATTTCTACAGTAAAATGCCACCAAAATGATAGCAGAAGTAGAGTGAGATGTCAGGAACAATATGCAAAAGGAATGAGGATGACACCTATGAAGGGATTGATGTGACCTAAGGTCAAAGGTCAGCATATTGTAACTGGGTTGTGTTATAAGGGCGACTTTAATGTCATTTTTCTCCAGATTTCTACAGTAAAATGCCACCAAAATGATACCAGAGGTAGAGTGAGATGTCAGGAACAATATGCAAAAGGAATGAGGATGACACCTATGAAGGAATTGATGTGACCTAAGGTCAAAGGTCAGCATACAGTGAGTGGGATTGAGTCATTATGGGTGAAATTTTTAAAATGATTTTTCTCCAGATTTCTACAGTACAATGCCACCAAAATGATACCAGAGGTAGAGTGAGATGTCAGGAACAATATGCAAAAGGAATGAGGATGACACCTATGAAGGAATTGATGTGACCTAAGGTCAAAGGTCAGCATACTGTAACTAGGTTTTGATATAGGGGTGACTTTAAAATGATTTTTCTCCAGATTTCTACAGTAAAATGCCACCAAAATGATACCATAGGTAGAGTGAGACACCAGGAACAATATGCAAAAGGAATGAGGATGACACCTATGACGGAATTGATGTGACCTAAGGTCAAAGGTCAGCATACTGTAACTGGGTTGTGTTATAAGGGCGACTTTAATGTCATTTTTCTCCAGATTTCTACAGTAAAATGCCACCAAAATGATACCAGAGGTAGAGTGAGATGTCAGGAACAACATGCAAAAGGAATGAGGATGACACCTATGAAGAAATTGATGTGACCTAAGGTCAAAGGTCAGCATACAGTGAGTGGGATTGAGTCATTATGGGTGAAATTTTTAAAATGAGTGTGGTATTGTCACTGTGTAACCTGCATTCAACATGTGATTGATCAGAATCAAAATAAGGCCTATTGCACGTACTGCATGGAGCTTTAACACAAACATCCACCTACTGGGTCCAACGGGGGAGGGGTTAGATTAGACTATGGATTCTATTTACAACAGAATATGACATAAACGTCTACCTTTCTACTGTATGGAATAATAATAATGACTCTTGAGAGTCAAAGTATAGGGTTAGCGTTAGGGATGTCGACACATTGAACACTGGCTAAATCATGTAAAGTATTTCTGCACCACGGACAACGTTTTGTAAGTTTTTATTGGACTTTTCAGAGTTCATCAGATCAACAGCTTTGACTTCAGTTTAACCAACAAACTCAAGAAAAACACAGGATTATATTGTGGCCTCAGGTTTTAAACCTACAGCTCACGAGTAAGGACCGCCACCTCTCCGGCCTCCGTCAAGTCGATTCTTTCCCAGTCGAAGATATTTCCTTTCTCCACTGTCTTCCCAGAGTGCAGGTCCTGGATGGAGCTGCCGGGGAGGACGTAGTCCCACATGTTGACATTGGAGATCTCCCCAACGAAACTCTGACTGACATGAAAAGCGTCTTGACTGTCAGCATCCTGACCGAGGTACACCTTCCCTCCAGACGGGACCACGTGACCCTTCCTGTAGATTTTGGCCAAGCTCTTCCTCCCGTTCAGAAAGAAGGAAGTTGCACCTGAACTGGAGTCCCAGGTGACGCACAGGTGAGTCTCCAGAGCCCCCGGCTGAGGGAGGGAGAACAAGGCACCGTCTGCAGCAGCCAGGTAGAGGGACAACCTGGACACATGGACATGGGCATCAGTTACAGACCTGATTTATAAACTCATCATGTCTTGGCCTCAAAGCCGTGTTCATGTTTGTGTTAATAATTGTAGGATCAGACTACACGAATCAGGCCATCAGGTAAAGATAAAGACACTGGGTCTCATTCATGAAACGTGAGCAGCACAGATTTGTGTGTAAACCGTGTGTAGCGCGAATTTACATGGGTTTTCCGCATTCATCAATCTTTTAGTGCTGATTTGTTCGTAGCCACTCACAAAATCTACACCTGCTCCTGACTGTGTGTAGCGCTTGTGTAAATGTAGGAATGCAAATAAAAACTGCTTGTCACTGTTGAAAATGACAATTTTAATCCGTATTACTCTCTCTCATGTTCAGAATGCGCCGATGCCTTTGAAACACGTAATTTAAACATGACAAACAACTGGAACTAGAAAAAGCATTTCCAACAATGGAAATGGTGTGAATGCTGAAAGCAATGCTGAATGAACTGAAGAAATTGTTGAAACAATGCTGGATGAGCTGAAGACATTGTTGAAAGAAAGAGAGAAACCAAGAAAGTTTGAAGCAACATGACAGAGGCTGGTTTTGAACCCATAACCTCGTGATCTCCAACCATTTACTCTACCACTGCACCACAGAGAGCACCCTGATAACAAATACCTGTAACCTATTGAAGGCAGAGAAGGGGAGGTTAATTCTGCCGGTCACAGGGGGCAGCGCGGAACAAGAAATGATGCATAAGAATCATTTAAGCGCTTTACATTTTTCTGCTGTGTTCAAAGTTCCAGTGCAAATCAATAATAATAGTGCATTATCAAGTTTGCTCATGTGACCAGACCAAGTGGTATTGGTTAAAGTTGAAAGAGTTGAGACTTTGAGGAACCACAGAGCAGACACTGTGGAATGTTGTCATGGATTGTAATTGTGGCACCAGTAATCACTGTGTCTTTTAACGACCACCTGAAACCAATTGAAAGTGGGAGGTGGGAGCAGAATTCAACACAACATAACAACATCACCCAACCTGGATTCAAACCAGGGATCTTTGTGTTGTAAAGCAGGTACATTAACCCCTAGTCTACCACCAGAGTTGGTAATGGAATGCCACAGAGAGCAACTGATGCTGATGTGACACTGATCAATGTGATAACAAACACCTGTAACCAAGCAAATGTAATCACTGTGTCTCTTAACGACCACCTGAAACCAATTGAAGGTGACGGAGGGGAGCAGAATTCAACACAACATAACAACAATACGCAACTGGAATTCAAACCAGGAATCTGTGAGTTGCTGAACAGGCACCTTAACCCCTACACTACAGACAGAGTTGGTCAGACAGAGACAGGTGGTGAAGTTCATGCACTACACAGAGAAGAGCAGAGTAGGATTTCAGCTGAATTGCAGAAAAAGTTAAATATTGTAAAAAGTATAAATAGTATGAAAGAGAAAAGTCATAGCATAAAAGTATTCAAGAAGCTGCACATTTTGATATATGAATTGTTGAAACAGCACAAAGTATGAAGGAGTAGTTAGGTGCGCGGAAGACGTAAGAATAAGTATAAAGAAACAAAATGGCCGACCAGAAGAACAAAATATTTGGAGGGAGAGACGGTTTAGGGATCGGACACACAAACACGTCAAGGCTTCATCTAATGCTGTAGATATGTTTGTTTTATTTTTCATATACAACTATTCTGGCTTTACTTCTTAAACAGCTCTTTAATAAACCAAGGAAACTTAATTCACTAAAACTGTTTCTTCCCTCCAGCCTTTGACCTTTGACCCGTCACAGTCACACCGCTACTATCAGAGGAGAATTAAATATTATTTTCTGGACGCCACTTCATCCAAAATGCCTTTGATCCCCAATCGCTCTTTCGAACAGGATGCACCTACTGTACCTCCTAATATGGTGGTCAGGATCTCCTTATATGGCTATTCATGATACCGCACCGTTCATGAATCTGGAGTAGAGTTTTAGTACCGAGAGCTTTTATGTGCAAATCTACACACAGATTTACTAACGTTTCATGAATGAGACCCAGTGTGTCGTCTGAACCCGGCCTCGTGTGCAGAGAGGACATCTACCTGCCGTCTTTCTCCAGCCACACATTGAGTTCATCAGTAGATACACTCCTGTAGGCAAACAGGATGATGTCTCTTCCTGGGGGGGTGTCGGCCTCCATGGCCACGTTCATGCACAGGGTGAAGGCCCTCAGATGCATCGGCTTCAGAGGAGTCAACTCAGCGACGCTGGTGTTCGTCTGCGTGGGAAACACCAAAGTCTTGATGGTGACGACGCCGTCTGAAGAACAGATGTTTGGCATTGGTCACAATCACGTGTAAACTACAAATAAAATCTGCATTTGTAGTGTCAGAGGATCAAATAACGACACAAAGCAAAGGTGAATAGTTACCAGCCGTCCCCATGGAGACAGCTACGAGGAGAAGGAACGAAAGTCTCATCTTGAAAAAGTAAAACCTGCAGAAAGAGAAGTCACATTCATCTTATTAAACACCAACACTCTGTTTTTCTCTCAGCATCATTAAAAAAGAGAAGCAGATTAGCAACTTGAAGGTCACAGATTTCAAGATGGCCGCCATACTTACTTGTACAATTTCTAATATGCAAAACTACATGACAGATTTTGCATTTAACATTAAAGGGATACATTCACTTTCCTGCAAAAATATCAGGACAGGAACAGTGATGATGTCATCATGCAGCCGACAGTGGAAACAGGAGAGTTAGTCGGGTGCAAATATGACCGTAAAAAAATTCTAACAAAAGGTTTCTCAGTAGTTTTTTATTGTATTAATGTCCTTAATAACATAATAAAAGTTTACCAAAGTTTGACACTAGAAAGGTGTCATTTTCAGGATGGCGTCCTAATGTAAATGTAATGGGTTGAAGCCCAGAGAGACGCTCCAGGTGAATAGGGTAAAAATTTTAACTAACAGGTATCACCATGAAACTTCACAAGTTTATCACTTACATTAAGACTAATAGTTTTTGTATTACAAGTTTTGTAACGTGTTAAAGCCACTTTCAGAGGTCTGTTTTTTTTTTTGTCGACACATTAGAGTCAGAAGGTCTTACTGAGGGGATTTTGGATATCTCTTTTTATCACTTTGTAAATGAGAAAATACTGTCACCAGCCCTAAATAAATCACATTTCCTCATGTTTTCAGGACTAAAATATTGTATAAATCAGACTGTGAATGATATATCAACAATCCCCTCTGTAAAAACCTTCAGAATATGGAAAATGATCAAACTGGAAGGTTTGGTGTGTGGAAGTGCTGCTGAAGTGGATCTGGAAAAGTTCTGGAAAAGTCTGCAATTTAGCGCATATTTAATTAGTTATTGTCTCATTTACATATTTAAACATAACATTTGACAAAACTTGTAATACAAAAAATATTTGTCTTAATGTAAGTGATAAACTTGTGAAGTTTCATGGTGATACCTGTTAGTTAAAATTTTTACCCTATTCACCTGGAGCGTCTCTCTGGGCTTCAACCCATTACATTTACATTAGGACGCCATCTTGGAAATGACACCTTTCTAGTGTCAAACTGTGGTCAACTTTTAGTTTGTTATTAAGGACATTAATACTATAAAAAACTACTGAGAAACCTTTTGTTAGAATTATTTTAGGGTTAAGTGTTGTTTTTTTCATAAATCCAACTAAGTAGAGATCAGGGCCCGTATTCCTAAAGGTTCTAAGAATCCTCTCAAAGAGCTCCTATCTTAACCTAAAAATTCCTAGCAAGGAATCTTAGCTTAGGAGTGATTCCAGGACACTCTCAGAGAACTCTTAGCAAGGAGTGGACAGAAACTCCTATCTTAGTGAGGAGGTGTGGTTGACCCCCGTTGCTAGGGATGACTCATCATTTCAAACGCTGTGATTGGTTGATCCTGAAAAGTTAGATTAAGAGGCGGTGTTTAGCTCAGTTGGTAGAGCAGTCCTATCCTGTATGGCATTCCCCCTCTTTCTGCCTCCCATGTCCTGTCTCTCTCTCAATTGATCTGTCAATTTAAGGCCAAAAAGCCCAAAAAATATACTTAACAAAAAAGCTAGGTAAAAAATATACTTTTGGTGATACTACTACAAAGGATGCACCCTCCAATCGATAATCATATAATCTAATGTTATCAGACTGTGTAATTGTAAAAAAAAAAAAAAAAAAATCACGTAAAAGAAAATATCTTTTAAATGAATAGTAAGCTATACTTTAAAGCTAGTAATTTTTGAACTTTCAACATTTCAACTCAATTTAACAAGGGTAAAATGGTTCAGCTTTCATCAGTGTCTGTGATTGCTGACCGGCCATTAAAAAGCAGTGTTGGTTGGCTTTGAAATCTACCACAAACCAGCAATGGAGAAGAAAAGAACAAGGAAACCCAAGTGGACAGAGGAACAGAACAATCTGTAGCCTTTCATTAATTCACTGTCGTCCAGTGTTTGGAGAATATCTCTCCTGCCTCTTCTGTCCACCATGTTGTCCTCTGCTTAGGGAACTCCTAAGCCACTAAAAGTCCAGCATCAGGACAGAATTAACAGATCCCACTTCTGGAATAATTTAAAAGCTGTCTGAACTGGAATAACTTTTATCTTTACTTTAAGAACTACTCTTCAAATGTTTTGGAGGAAATTGTGGAAACATTTTGATTCTATTTGAATTTTTTTAGAATGGCCACTAGGAGCAACTCTTTGAACTAAGAATCATACTTTTTAGGAATACGGGCCTAAGATCTGGATAAACATGTTATTATTTGAGGTTCATTCATGAAGAGTCCAGGTTCTGACTTTAGGTCATTTGACTTTAAAAGATCCTGCTGCTGAAGATCCTGCTTTGAAGATTTCTGCTGAAGATTCTGCTGCTGAAGAACAACAGGCCAGAGGTGTTTTCACTGTGATGAGTCCAGAAGCTGTTGGCTCCACCCAATGTGCAAGGAACACCCGTTGATTTCCCATCAGTCTGTGATGATGCTGTTTACCCTAAACTGGATGTGTCAACAGGCAGCCGGGACACTGACCCGTTAATGAAGTGTTTCAGGTCAGCAACCTCACCTGACGCTATTTATACACGATTATTTGTCCTTAAATTACACACTTAATCCAAAACGACAAAATATATGATATCAAGATTGCTTTCATCCTTGGCATTACACGGTGGTAAAAATGATCTTTCTTTTATCGTAATAAGCTCGTCAAAGATAGAACAAAAAAATAACTTGTTCAGGCCATGTTCTTGTCTGCACAAATATGATTACGGTGATGTTCATTTACATGCACATACATACCCACTCTCTACATTGAAACCCCTTCATGCTCTTTACCATCCGCTCTCCGTTTTGTGATTGGAGATGTGTTCTGAACCCATCACTGTGTTCTTTATAACAAGGTTGGGAGGAGGGAACAACATGGCATGGTTTTACTAAATCTTACCTCTTTATTTTACCAGTTTAATCTCACTTAGAGTTTGTAACATGCACACTCGCCCAGGCAGATTCCTTGGGAGAATTCCCAGCATCAGGACAGAATTAGGGAAGACTGCCCTTCACTTCTGGAATAATTTACAAAGCTGTCTGAAACGGGATCATCTCCTTTCTTTAGCTTTAAGAACTTACTATCAAATGTTCTACAGCCGGGATGTAATTGTGGATTATGATTTTGATTGTATTTGTATAGTGTGTGTTTTTGTAATCAGGGCGTCACTGAAAAAGAGGTGAAATGAAAACATTCATATAGAAAAACTAATATTCTCCTAACATCATGTAAACAGGTCCTGGTTCTGACTTTAGGTCATTTGACTTTAAATGATGAACAAGACAAAACCAGCATTTGAACAGATTTCCCAGCATGCATTGCTTGAGAGGAACAACAGGCCAGACTCAGTTCACTGAACCAGACGGTGCCAAGTGTTGGCTTCACATGAGGGATCGGAGCCAAATCACACAGAGAGAAGGATGAACGGGAAACGAGTCCAGAGTCTGAGCAGACTCACCTGCTTCCAGTTAATCAGAGAAAAGATCATTTCTGGATATGACGTCAAGCATCACTGACCTTTGACCTATTTATATATAATATACACTGCCTATAAAAAGTTTTCACCCCCCTTGGATTTTATCATGACCAACAAAGTTTGGCTTTTTAGACAAAAAATAAATAAGAAACAACTCCTTCATGTCAAACTGAGAACAGATTTTTACAAAGTAATGTCAATTAATTAGACCGGAGAGAAAAGAACAATAAACACTGATGCACATGTCCGTGTATTTTCAAGGCAAACCGATGGGTGGGGTGGGAAAATTTTTTTTTTACTTTTTATGTATAACTTTTACCACTTCTTTCTAGAAATGTTTAATTGTTTTTGGAGAAATTTTACCACTTTTTATAGTTTAAATTTTTTTATTTTTTTTTAACTTTTTTGTTTTAGAAATTTTACCACTTTTTTCTAGAAAAAAATTTACTTTTTTATTTTGAACATTTTTACCAGAAATTTGACTTTTTTTTTTTACTTTTTATGTATAACTTTTACCAACTTCTTTCTAGAAATGTTTCCAAAGATTCACAGCCCTGATTTAAAAGTATTCTAAATTTGGTCCAATGGGGGTCCCTGGTCTAATTTGTGTCAATTTATGGATCCTTGATGTACAAAAGGTTGAGAACCACTGATCTACGGAACTGACCCCAACAATACACAACAATATAACAACAATACACACACATACATACACACACATACATTCATACATTCATATATACACACAGGTGTGTCCATCCATACGTACACACTGATGTCTGAGTCATGAACACGGTGACAAAGAGCTGAGTGTTAATTATCTTTTAATAGTTACATCATCTCTGTACATTTACAAACTTTAAATTACATCAATTAGTTTGTTTACAAACTATAAGGACACGGAGGAGCGTCTCCTAGGAGACGCGCGATGGGCTCATGGCACTAAAAACAACACCACCCGAGGACTACGGCAGCCCGGAGGGACAGAAAGTACGACAGTGATAAAAACTGGATGAGCCACCAGGAGGCGCTGCTGCTCTGGAATGACACTGTGCTGTTTCCTCTGCAGAGTCCGTGTGTGTGTGTGCTTCAGTCTGAGCTGTGTGTGTGTGTATTGTGTGTGTATTGTGTGTGTCAGGTGTGTGTGTGCTCAGCAGTTGACCCCCAGGCCGGTCCAGTGGTCCGGGACCATCAGGAAGTATTTGTCCATGGCTTCACAGAAACGAGCTCGGTACAACTCTGGAGAGACGACGGTCGGCATCTTCCCTGCAGACACACACACACACACACACACACACACACACACACACACACACACACACACACACACACACACACACACACACACACATATATGTATTTGAGTGTGCACATGAACAGATGTTCCACCTGACAGGTTTAAAGGGATAGTCCAACATTTTGACAAATTGGCCCATTGCCATAATCCCTATAGTCATGAGACAGAGTTGTTTTAGAGGGAAATTCATGCAAAACCTCTGATGCACGTTGCCTTCAGGGACAGTTTTTCATCAACAGTCTCTGTATTTCCCTCTACAACAACTCTGTGTGGTAACGTTGTGTTATTATCTCATAGCGTGGTGAATGTGCAGGTCACAACTTGTCCACCAGAGCGTTGTGGAGTTGTTGGATTGTGTATTTAAAGTTTTTTTTTCTTCATCAAACTCATCAAATACACAATCCAACAACTCAGAAACACTGTCATGGACATGTTGTTTGATGAGATAATAACACAACGGAAACCAGTTCAGCAAAACTGCTGATGCACGTTGCGTCTAGGGACAGTTTTTCAGCAAGCAGTCTCTGCATTTATCCTGTATTAACCTCGAAAATGGCTCCGTTTTGTATCGTTGTGTTATTATCTCATAGCGTGGTGAATGTGCAGGTCACAACGTGTTCACAAAAACGTTTCTATTTTATGCGTTTGATGAGGGAAACCAAGAAATCCCATGAGCCTCCGTAGCGTAGCTCTGAGCAGCTCACGGCTCTGCTCCACCGTTCTAAAAATAGCTTGCACCGACAATTAAAGGTAACGAACCTACTGCTATGACTATAGGGGTTATGGTGATGGGACAATCTGACTAAATGTTGAACTATCCCTTTAATATAAAACCCGGAGCTCAGTCTGACCTTGACCTCCCAGAATGCCCGTTGACTTGACGACCATCTCCAGCCTCTTGTCCCAGGTGAAGGTCCTGATGTAATCTATGGACACACCCAGAGATATGCAAATGAGCGCATATTTAATTAGACACGGCCTCATTTACATAATCCTGTAATATAAACACTAACTGCCCCCCTCCCCTCACCTATGATGCCCACCACCAGCTGGTCGGTGGCGTCGTCACGGCCGACCAGCAGCGAGTAGTCGATGATGAGGTGGCTGGACAGGAAGTAGGCGTCGCTGTGGATGGCGGCGCGCAGGATGGCCTTGCAGTGCGAGCGGATGTAGAGCGGGTTGTCGTGGATCAGCTTCAGCAGGTTCTCGTCCAGCAGAACCACCTCGCAGCTCTCCTTCCCCGAGTCCGTCTTCACGTTGCGGTTCCTCAGAGAACCCTTCAGGTCGAACACCTGCAGGCAGACAGGAAGGAGGGACAGCCTTTCAAAATAAAAGCCACACAGCTCTTCACATTAAAAGCACCAGGAACAGAAGAGTCCTGGTGTTTCATTAAATCCAGGTGTCAGAGTGAAGGAATAACAATAGATATGTGTCTTTAAATGGCAAAAGATCCATTGCAAATAAAAACAAACATTGTTTAAGGTGAAACACTACTGACAAATGTTTAATATTTGGGGCTATTTTGCGTCCTTATCATGTCTTTTATCAGATAGTTGAAAGAAATGGTAGAAAATCCACATGAAGGTTTTTATTTCACTTCGTTTCGTCAGTAGATTTCTCCTAAATTCACCAGGAGTTAGTCTGACCCATGTCATGTCAGCTGTCTCTCCTGAACAATGATGTCGGCTCCAAATATGGTCATTTCCTTCGTATCAGCAACCAATCATAAAAGTATGATTTACATTAACAATCTATGGATTTTTACAGTCCAATTTACATTTTATTACTACAAACATGGAGACAGTAGATGTTTTAAAGGGCTGATGACAGTATTTTCTCTTTTACAGAGTGATAAACAGAGATATCCACATCCTCCTCTGTAAAGATAAAGACTCTGATACATACGCATATTTCATCAGATATTGCCTTACTTACATATTTAAACATAATATTTGAGAAAACTTTAAATACAAAAAATATTTGTCTTAATGTGAGAGATAAAGTTGGGAAGTTTCATGGAGATATATGTCAGTTAAAATTTTTACCCTATTCACCTGAAGTGTCTCATATTAAGACTTTTTTTTAAAAATCCTGGTGTCAGATGAGGTCATCAGTCATCTGTCTCTTCTTTTCAACGGTCGGCATGATCTTTGATGTCTCTTCAATGAAACTTTATTGATCGCTGTAAAATCTCACGGGAACAGAGTTACTGATTAAAAAAAACAACACGGAAGTTAGGTTACTAATAACGCGTTACTACCCAACACTGGTCATGATGAGGTCATGATGAGGTCACGATGAGGTCACGATGAGGTCATGATGAGGTCATGATGAGGTCATGATGAGGTCATGATGAGGTCATGATGAGGTCATGATGAGGTCATGCTGAGGTCATGATGAGGTCATGGTGAGGTCATGGTGAGGTCATGATGAGGTCATGCTGAGGTCATGATGAGGTCATGGTGAGGTCACGATGAGGTCATGATGAGGTCATGATGAGGTCATGGTGAGGTCATGATGAGGTCATGCTGAGGTCATGATGAGGTCACGATGAGGTCATGATGAGGTCATGATGAGGTCATGATGAGGTCATGATGAGGTCATGATGAGGTCATGGGTCTCACCTGAGCCATCTTGCGGCCGTAGAACAGGTTCTCCATCACCAGCAGGTCCAGCTTCTTCTCCGTGTTGTTCTGGGAGTTCTTGTATCCGATGCGGTAAACGCCCAGGATCTTGGCCAGCGCCGTGGGACGCTGGGGGAGGAAACATACGCATCTGATTAGTGATTATTGATTATTGGAGAGACATCAAAGATCTGATCAAATCCATCAGGCTCTTCCTGTCAGTCCTACCAAAATAAAAGTCAGTCAAGCTGAACAAACACAACGCTACAACAGCTTTTGAATCGTCTCTTTCTTATTGAATTGTTTTTTTATTAATTCATTTTTTTTGCAATAAACAGAGTCATCATCATTTAAACCACGTTGCTCTTCTGACCTTCCTTTAGTTTTACGGTGAGCACTTTGATGAAACAGTCTCTACAGAGTGTGTTTCTACAAAGCCATGACATCATCGTGATGTCACTGACCTTCTGCTGCACGGCTCCTGTGATGTAGGTGAAGTAGTGAGGAGCGAAGTCCAGGAAGGACTGGACCTCCAGCCGGGGCATCTGCTTCAGGATGAACCTGTCGTCTGCAGAGGGGGAGGAGTCAGAGGGGGGGGGCCACGGGGGGAGGGGGGGGGGGGGAGGAGTCAGAGGGGGAGGGGCCAGGGGGAGGAGTCAGAGGGGGAGGGGCCAGAGGGGGGGGGAGGGGCCAGAGGGGGAGGGGCCAGGGGAGCCAGGGGGCCAGGGGGGGGGGCCATGGGGGGAGGAGTCAGAGGGGGAGGGGCCAGAGGGGGAGGAGTCAGAGGGGGAGGGGCCAGAGGGGGAGGGCCAGAGGAGTCAGAGGGGGGGGAGGAGTCAGAGGGGAGGGTCAGAGGGGGGAGGAGTCAGAGGGGGAGGGGCCACGGGGGGGGGGGGCCAGAGGGGGAGGAGTCAGAGGGGGAGGGGCCAGAGGGGGAGGGGTCAGAGGGGGAGGAGGCAGAGGGGGGGGCAGAGGGGAGGGGGGGAGGAGTCAGAGGGGGAGGAGTCAGGGGGGGCCAGAGGGGGGGGGTCAGAGGGGGGGAGTCAGAGGGGGGGAGTCAGAGGGGGAGGAGTCAGAGGGGAGGGGCCAGGGGGGAGGGGTCAGAGGGGGAGAGGAGTCAGAGGGGGAGGGCCAGAGGGGGGAGGGGGGAGTCAGAGGGGGGGAGGGGCCAGAGGGGGAGGAGTCAGAGGGGGAGGAGTCAGAGGGGGAGGAGCCAGAGGGGGAGGGGCCAGAGGGGGAGGGGCCAGAGGGGGAGGAGTCAGAGGGGGAGGAGTCAGAGGGGGAGGAGCCAGAGGGGGAGGGGCCAGAGGGGGAGGGGCCACATGATGAGGTTAACAAAGTTGGGGAGGGGTCAGACCTTCGGTGGCGTAGAAGGGGGAGGACTTCCCTCAGCGCCTGCCAGGGAGTGGGACAGCGGGGGAGTCGCTGGGGAGGAACTCCTCGGGGGAAGGAGTCAGAGCGGGGAGGAGAACTCTGCAGAGCGGGGAGGGGGCCAGCGGGGGAGGAGCCAGAGGGGGAGGGGCCAGAGGGGGAGGGAGCCAGAGAGGGGGGAGGGGAGGGGAGGGACAAGAGGGGGAGGAGCCAGGTCACAGGCGGCGAGGGGAGGTCACAGAGCGGGGGAGGAGGGGACAGGTCCAGAGCGGGGAGGACAAGGTCACAGAGCGGCCAGAGGGGGAGGAGCCAGAGCGGCGGGGACAAGGTCAGGCGAGGGGGGAGGAGGGCCAGTCACAGGGGGAGGGACAAGGTCAGAGCGGGAGGGGGTCCAGAGCGGGGGGAGAGCGTCGAGGGAGAGGTCACAGGGGAGGGGCCAGAGGGGAGGAGTCAGAGAGCGGCGGGGAGGAGGTCAGAGCGGCGAGGGGGGGCAGAGGAGGAGGACAAGGTCCAGAGCGGCGGGGAGGAGTCAGAGCGGGGGGGAGCCAGATGGGGAAGGTCAGAGCGGGAGGGACAAGGAGCCAGAGGGGGAGGAGTCAGAGGGGGAGGAGCCACATGATGAGTCAAAAAATCAATGAAGGACTTGGTTAACAAACTCGTTGGCGGCCTCGGCGGCGTCTGACCTTCGGTGGCGTAGAAGACGGCGCCGGACTTCCCTCCTCGCGCCTGCCAGTTGACGCAGTGGGACAGCGAGAGGTCACGGCGGCGAGGGACAAGGTCACTCGCTGCTCTCCATGATCTCGAGGGACAAGGTCGCGCATCTTGTGGAACAAGGTCCTCGGCGAGGGTAGTAGATCCGGCGAGGGACAAGGTCACAGAACGAGGGAGCGTTGGCGTCGGAGAACTCTGCGGAGCGGCGAGGGACAAGGTCACAGAGCGGCGAGGGACGAGGTCACAGAGCGGCGAGGGACAAGGTCACAGAGCGGCGAGGGACAAGGTCACAGAGCGGCGAGGGACAAGGTCACAGAGCGGCGAGGGACAAGGTCACAGAGCGGCGAGGGACAAGGTCACAGAGCGGCGAGGGACAAGGTCACAGAGCGGCGAGGGACAAGGTCACAGAGCGGCGAGGGACAAGGTCACAGAGCGGCGAGGGACAAGGTCACAGAGCGGCGAGGGAGAAGGTCAGAGCGGCGAGGGACAAGGTCACAGAGCGGCGAGGGACAAGGTCACAGAGCGGCGAGGGACAAGGTCACAGAGCGGCGAGGGACAAGGTCACAGAGCGGCGAGGGACAAGGTCACTGAGCGGCGAGGGACAAGGTCACAGAGCGGCGAGGGAGAAGGTCACAGAGCGGCGAGGGACAAGGTCACAGAGCGGCGAGGGAGAAGGTCACAGCGGCGAGGGACAAGGTCACAGAGCGGCGAGGGACAAGGTCACGAGGGAGAGCGGCGAGGGACAAGGTCACAGAGCGGCGCGGCGAGGGACAAGGTCACAGAGGTCACAGAGCGGCGAGGGAGAAGGTCACAGAGCGGCGAGGGGGACAAGGGACAAGGTCACAGACAAGGCGCGGCGAGGGACAAGGTCACAGAGCGGCGAGGGACAGAGGTCACGAGGGACAGAGGTCAGGGAGAGTCACAGAGCGGCGAGGGACAAGGTCACAGAGCGGCGAGGGACAAGGTCAGCGGCAGAGCGGCGAGGGACAAGGTCACAGGTCACAGAGCGGCGAGGGACGAGGTCACAGAGCGGCGAGGGAGAAGGTCACAGAGCGAGGGGCGAGGGACAAGGTCACAGAGCGGCGAGGGACAAGGTCACAGAGCGGGGTCACAGAGCGGCGAGGGACAAGGTCACAGAGCGGCGAGGGACAAGGTCACAGAGCGGCGAGGGACGAGGTCACAGAGCGGCGAGGGACAAGGTCACAGAGCGGCGAGGGACAAGGTCACAGAGCGGCGAGGGACGAGGTCACAGAGCGACGAGGTCACAGAGCGGCGAGGGACGAGGTCACAGAGCGGCGAGGGACGAGGTCACAGAGCGAGGGAGAGGCGAGCGGCGAGGGACAAGGTCACAGAGCGGCGAGGGACGAGGGCGAGGGAGGGACAAGGTCACAGAGCGGACGAGGTCACAGAGCGGCGAGGTCACAGAGCGGCGAGGGACGAGGTCACAGAGCGGCGAGGGACGAGGTCACAGAGCGGCGAGGGACGAGGTCACAGAGCGGCGAGGGACAAGGTCACAGAGCGGCGAGGGACAAGGTCACAGAGCGGCGAGGGACAAGGTCACAGAGCGGCGAGGGACAAGGTCACAGAGCGGCGAGGGACAAGGTCACAGGAAGGTCACAGAGCGGCGAGGGACAAGGTCACAGAGCGGCGAGGGACGAGGTCACAGAGCGGCGAGGGACAAGGTCACAGAGCGGCGAAGGAGCGGCGAGGGACAAGGCCACAGAGCGGCGAGGGACAAGGCCACAGAGCGGCGAGGGACTAGGTCACAGAGCGGCGAGGGACAAGGTCACAGAGCGGCGAGGGAGAAGGTCACAGAGCGGCGAGGGACAAGGTCACAGAGCGGCGAGGGACAAGGTCACAGAGCGGCGAGGGAGAAGGTCACAGAGCGGCGAGGGAGGGGACAAGGTCACAGAGCGGCGAGGGCAAGGCGAGGGACAAGGTCACAGAGCGGTCGAGGGACAAGGTCACAGAGCGGCGAGGAGAAGGTCACAGGCGAGGGACAAGGTCACAGAGCGGCGAGGGACAAGGTCACAGAGCGGCGAGGGACAAGGTCACAGAGCGGCGGGACAAGGTCGAGGGACAAGGTCACAGAGCGGCGAGGGACAAGGTCACAGAGCGGCGAGGGACAAGGTCACGAGGGACAAGGTCACAGCGGCGAGGGACTAGGTCACTGAGCGGCGAGGGACAAGGTCACAGAGCGGCGAGGGACAAGGTCGGCGAGGGACAAGGTCACAGAGCGGCGAGGGACAAGGTCACAGGGAGGCGGCGAGGGACAAGGTCACAGAGCGCGGCGAGGGACAAGGTCACAGAGCGGCGAGGGACAAGGTCACAGCGGCGAGGGCAAGGTCAGGGACAAGGTCACAGAGCGGCGAGGGACAAGGTCACAGAGCGGCGAGGGACAAGGTCACAGAGCGGCGAGGGACAAGGTCACAGAGCGGCGAGGGACAAGGTCACAGAGCGGCGAGGGACAAGGTCACAAGGCGAGGGACGAGGTCACGGAGCGGCGAGGGACAAGGTCACAGAGCGGCGAGGGACAAGGTCACGGAGCGGCGAGGGACGGGACGAGGGAAGGTCACAGAGCGGCGAGGGACAAGGTCACAGAGCGGCGAGGGACAAGGACGAGGGACGAGGTCACAGAGCGGCGAGGGACAAGGTCAGAGCGGCGACAGGTCACAGAGCGGCGAGGGACAAGGTCACAGAGCGGAGGGACGAGGTCACAGAGCGGCGAGGGACAAGGTCACAGAGCGGCGAGGGACAAGGTCACAGAGCGGACGAGGTCACAGAGCGGCGAGGGACAAGGTCACAGAGCGGCGAGGGACGAGGTCACAGAGCGGCGAGGGACAAGGTCACAGAGCGGCGAGGGACAAGGTCACAGAGCGGCGAGGGACGAGGTCACAGAGCGGCGAGGGACGAGGTCACAGAGCGGCGAGGGACAAGGTCACAGAGCGGCGAGGGACAAGGTCACAGAGCGGCGAGGGAGAAGGTCACAGAGCGGCGAGGGACAAGGTCACAGAGCGGCGAGGGAGGGGACAAGGTCACAGAGGTCACAGAGCGGCGAGGGACGAGGTCACAGAGCGGCGAGGGAGGGGACAAGGTCACAGAGCGGCGAGGGAGAAGGTCACAGAGCGGCGAGGGACAAGGTCACAGAGCGGCGAGGGACGAGGTCACAGAGCGGCGAGGGACAAGGTCACAGAGCGGCGAGGGACGAGGTCACAGAGCGGCGAGGGACAAGGTCACAGAGCGGCGAGGGACGAGGTCACAGAGCGGCGAGGGAGGGGACAAGGTCACAGAGCGGCGAGGGACAAGGTCACAGAGCGGCGAGGGAGGGGACAAGGTCACAGAGCGGCGAGGGACAAGGTCACAGAGCGGCGAGGGACGAGGTCACAGAGCGGCGAGGGAGAAGGTCACGGAGCGGCGAGGGACGAGGTCACAGAGCGGCGAGGGACGAGGTCACAGAGCGGCGAGGGAGGGGACAAGGTCACAGAGCGGCGAGGGAGAAGGTCACAGAGCGGCGAGGGACAAGGTCACAGAGCGGCGAGGGAGGGGACAAGGTCACAGAGCGGCGAGGGACAAGGTCACAGAGCGGCGAGGGACGAGGTCACAGAGCGGCGAGGGACGAGGTCACAGAGCGGCGAGTCTTTGTGTTTTATACTTTTTATCTAGTGTTTTCAGTTTATGGGGAAACAAGCCGACACGGAAAAACAACAACAACAACAACAACAACAACAACAACAACAACATGGAGGCTCCACTGTTGATACCAAAACCTTGTTAAAGGGATAGTTCAACATTTAGTCAAATTGTCCCATCACCATAATCCCTATAGTCATAGCAGTAGGTTCGTTACCTTTAATTGTGGGTGCAAGCTATTTTTAGAACGGTGGAGCAGAGCCGTGAGCTGCTCAGAGCTACGCTACGGAGGCTCATTATGGGATTTCTTGGTTTCCCTCATCAAACTCATCAAATACACAATCCAACAACTCCACAACGCTCTGGTGGACAAGTTGTGACCTGCACATTCACCACACTATGAGATAATAACACAACGTTACCACACAGAGTTGGATTCTGTTTTGATGATTTTGTTTCATCTGTTTGGATTTTGTTTCTGTTAAATTCATGTCGCTGAGACTTTCATGTTGTTTCTGTTTCTGTTGACTTTGTTTTGCATGTTGTTGTTGTTGTTGTTGTTGTTGTTGTTTACCTCCTGTCAGCTCAGATCAACAGTCAAAGACACATCAGAGGAAAAACTCACGCAGCTCGACGTGAGGGTTCAACGTCTGTTTCTTCTGTTTGTCCGTCAGCTCAGAGTCTGAAGAGGAAGAGAGACGGTCAGAGAGGAGAGGGAGGTGTGTGTTTGTTTATGTTTATGTGTGTTTGTTTATGTGTGTGTGTGTGTGTGTGTGTGTGTGTGTGTGTGTCTCACTGAGTGGGTCTGTGTCCAGGCTGCTGCGACTCTGCTGTGAGATCAGAGACTCACTGGGCCGAGCCGGGCTGCTCTTCACCCGACTCTCCGCTCCGCTGAGGAGTAAACAAACATCAACAACAACAACAACAACAACAACACAATCATCATCAACACGACGAGCAGCGTGTGTGTGTCTGTGTGTGTGTTACCTGGCGGCCTGAGGAGTCTCCTCTCCTCCTGTGTTCGACGTCTTGGACAAATCGTCCAGAGCCGTTTTATATTCTTTACAGCTGCAGGTAAACAAGTAAACAACAACAACAACAGGATGTTTACAAACACACGTTAAACATCACAATATACCCAGGGGGCAAAGCAAAAAAACAGACACGGAGCGTTGTAAAAGGTTGTCCACCAGAAATGATATCTAGGACCTTCAAGGATTAAAACCTGGGTGGACAACCTGGTCAACTAGCTGCAGGAAAGCTACGGGGTCCAAAACCCTCTTCTGGGGTCATTTTGCTGGCGAAAGTATGTAAATGCAAATACTTAGGTACTACAATGGCATAAATAGTCATACAACTATAAAATTTGGCAGAGAGTATCTTGACACATAGGGGAAGGCAAGAAAAAAAGATTCTGTGGTTTGTTGCAACTTGATTTTAAGATATCACCCTCAACATCACAAAAAAGACCAAAAAAACTGACAAATTCTCATGAAAATTATTATTTTTCAGCACTTTATGGAGAACATCTATACCTAACACATATATAGAACATTTCTTTAGTTCATAAGCTTCCATTTGAGTCCAAGCAGCCTTTCTACTGCTACTGGAAAGCTACAGGCTGTCTCCAAACAAGGCAACACCTATAGTGAAAACCTCCATGTTAACTGGCCCCATTAGAATACATTGTATTTCTGGATCAAAGTGAACAGATAGAGAGAGAAGACCGTCGGCCACAGCAAGTGGGGGTTGGAGATAGAAAGGCTGCTTGGACTCAAATAGAAGCTTATGAATTAAAGAAATTTTCTATATATGTGTTAGGTATAGATGTTCTCCATAAAGTGCTGAAAAATAATAATTTTCATGAGAATTTGTCAGTTTTTTTGGTCTTTTTTGGGATGTTGAGGGTGATATCTTACAATCAAGTTGCAACAAACCCCAGAATCTTTTTTTCTTGCCTTCCTCTATGTGTCAAGATACTCTCTGCCAAATTTTATAGTTGTATGACTATTTATGCCATTGTAGTACCTAAGTATTTGCAGTTACATACTTTCACCAGCAAAATGACCCAAGAAGAGGGGTTTTGAACCCCGTAGCTTTCCTGCAGCTCGTTGACCAGGTTGTCCACCAGGTTTTAATCCTTGAAGGTCCTAGATATCATTTCTGGTGGACAACCTTTTACAACGCTCCGTGTCTGTTTTCCAAAAAAATGTGACTTTGCCCCCTAGGTACAACGTAACGAGCTCTGATCAGACAGAGGGAGTGAGACCTGAGGGCGAAGGCGATGATGGAGCTCGGCTCCTTCTCACACACGGCGATGGGAACCCGCTCGTGTTCGTACATCAGGTAGTGTTTGTCTGGGTCGCTGTGGAGACGGAGACACGTCACATGACTCACTGTCTGCAGGGGGGGGGGGTCAGGGGTCAGGGGTCAGGTGTGTGTGTTGCCATGGACTCACAACGGGACGGGGATGGGGTTGTAGCTGTTGCCGGGCAGGAAGTTGGCGAGGATGGCCTTCATGGTGGACTTCTCCTTCACCTGGCTGTCGGTGGAGCCCAGCAGGTGTCCGTCAAACACGTCTACACACACACACACACACACACACACACATGCACACACACACACACACACACACGCACACGCACACACACACACGTCTTCATACAGCACAGGCAGGCAGGTGTGTGTGTGTGTGTGTGTGTGTGTGTGTGTGTGTGTGTGTGTGTGTGTGTGTGTGTGTGTGTGTGTGTGTGTGTGTGTGTGTGTACCCTCGGGGATGCTGACAGAGTCCTGCTCTGTGAAGGCGGGAACGGGCGTGACCGGCTCAGCTCCTGGTTCCCCTGGCGACGGCAGCAGCGAGGAGGAGGAGGCCGACGGCATCGCGCTGAGGTGACGGTCCTCTGCCGGAGAACAGACCATAATAACATTATACACAGTCAGAATATCTATGACCAGATTACATACAGTCAGGTTAAAGGGATAGTTCACCCAAAATTCAAATTTCACTCATTAGATGAAATTAGCATTTTTGGGTGAACTATCCCTTTAACTATAACCAGATTACCTAGAGTCAGGTGACTCACCTTTCTCTCCGTTCTGTACGACAGGTGACGGGTTGCGGGGGGAGGAGTCCAGGCCGCTCTGTCGGATCAACAACAGGATTATAATAACACATACAAGTGAGACAGGAGGTCAAAGGTCAGCGAGGGGTCAGGAGGTCAAAGGTCAGCGAGGGGTCAGGGGGTCAAAGGTCAGCGAGGGGTCAGGGGTCAAAGGTCAGTGAGGGGTCAGAGGTCAAAGGTCAGCGAGGGGTCAGGAGGTCAAAGGTCAGCGAGGGGTCAGGGGGTCAAAGGTCAGCGAGGGGTCAGGGGTCAAAGGTCAGTGAGGGGTCAGGAGGTCAAAGGTCAGCGAGGGGTCAGGGGTCAAAGGTCAGTGAGGGGTCAGGAGGTCAAAGGTCAGCGAGGGGTCAGGGGGTCAAAGGTCACGGACCTTGGTCTCCTCGGTGGTCTGTCGGTGGCGTCCTGGACTCGGGGGGACAGACAGACGCTTCCTGCCTTTCTCCTGCTGGAACAGGTCCTGCAGCCTGGGGGGGGGGGCAGGTTACCATGGTTACTGTGACTTCCTGGTCAGGTGTGTGACATCATGTGTCATGTGACGTGCTATAAGTTCTTCTTCTGTGGTGTCTGACCTGGCGTTCCAGGACTGCAGCATCTCACACAGACCCTGTTTCTTCATGACCAGCGACTCCAGCACGGCCTGCAGCTGCTGCGGCGAGTCCACGCCGCACGCCTGCAGCCGCGCCTGCAGCTTCTCTATCCAGCTACGCAGCTCCGCCTCCTCCATCTGCACACACACACACACACACACACACACACACACACACACACACACACGCGCTGAGTGTCTGACCCTCCGTGCACTGAGGCGGCGTCATGGCGGCGGTGCAGGAGGAGAACCTACGTCCTTCTGAGCGAACAGGTCCTCCATCTTCTCCTCCCTGGTTTTACTGAAGGTGTCGGTCTTCAGCGACGTCAGCCGGTCGTCGATGGCCAGGTACACCTGCGTCACCCTGGGCAACCACAGAGGACAGGGGTCAGAGGTCAGAGGTCAGAGGTCAGAGGTCAGAGGTCAGAGGTCAGGTACATATGGATCTAAACTGTGATCGGCTGTGGCGACTCGGTCCTGGGACGTGAGGTCGCTGTGGGATCAACGCTCCAGAGGGACGAGGTCATCGTTGCTCGGCCAAACCACTTCCTGTCCAGCGCGTCTCTGCAACGCCTTCAGGTCAACGTTATTATTTACCTTTTAACAGAACAAACACCTGTACAAGTCTCTCATCCCCTGTGCCATTAGGTCTTTCTGAATTAGTTTTATTTTTCTATGATGTCATGTATTTCTATGACGACTGCTCCCTTGAATTAACCACTAAATAGTTGCTTGTAAAACTTTATTGATTTTTAGGCTATTATGATCATTTATGCCGTTACTGTTGTGTTAAATGTATGAATTAATGTGTTGAATGAATGAATATTATACGTAATGATGGTGGCTGCAAAACTGAACTGCTCTCAGGGATAAATAAAGTTCTATTGTGTTGTATTGAATTGCATTGTATTGTATTGTGTTGTGTTGTGTTGTGTCGTGTTGTATTGCATTGCATTGTATTGTGTTGTGTTGTGTTGTGTCGTGTTGTATTGCATTGCATTGTATTGTGTTGTGTTGTGTTGTGTCGTGTTGTATTGCATTGCATTGTATTGTGTTGTGTTGCATTGCATTGTGTTGTATTGCATTGCATTGTATTGTGTTGTGTTGTGTCGTGTTGTATTGCATTGCATTGCATTGTGTTGTATTGTATTGTGTTGTGTTGTGTTGTATTGTATTGCATTGCATTGCATTGTGTTGTATTGTATTGCATTGCATTGTGTTGTATTGCATTGCATTGCATTGCATTGTGTTGTATTGTATTGCATTGCATTGCATTGCATTGTGTTGTATTGCATTGCATTGCATTGCATTGTGTTGTATTGCATTGCATTGCATTGCATTGTGTTGTATTGTATTGCATTGCATTGCATTGCATTGTGTTGTATTGTATTGCATTGCATTGCATTGTGTTGTATTGCATTGCATTGCATTGCATTGCATTGTGTTGTATTGTATTGCATTGCATTGCATTGTGTTGTATTGCATTGCATTGCATTGTGTTGTATTGCATTGCATTGCATTGCATTGCATTGTGTTGTATTGCATTGCGTTGTATTGTATTGTGTTGTATTGAATTGTGTTGTATTGTGTTGTGTTGTGTTGTGTTGTGTTGTGTTGTGTTGTGTTGTGTTGTATCATGACTGACTTCTGACAGAAGTCCTTCAGGTCCTGCTGCAGGTTGGTCTTGGACGGTCCCAGGTTCCTGATGAAGATCTTGGGCCGAGGAAGACAGATCTCCAGCAGCCGCACCGACGTGTAGCTGAGAGGAAACAGAAGCTGCTGCTCATCCTCACCAGGCTTTACATTCATCTATTTATTCTGTTGATGAGTCATTCTGACTTCATTCTCCTCTGTCTGTCTTGTTTTACCTGAAGGACGCCACCATCTGGTTGTAGGAGAAGTACTGGTGGTAGTCTTTGTGCATGGAGTGGCCGCAGGGCTCGGCGTTGGCCCGCCGCGTGTACTGGTGGCCGTAGAAACGCAGCTCCAGGTATTTGGCGAAGGACATGGACCAGGAGTCGTTGGACAGAGGCACGACCGGAGTCACCTGGACACGGAGGAGACGGAGGAGACGGAGGAGACGGAGGAGACGGAGCGTTAACGGAGTTTAGACGATGGGAGGGAGGAAACATTTACGAGGCAACTGGGAGCGGTCGCTGTAAAACAGGAAAAAGCTGTTTTATTTCCTGCTCTAGCCTGTTATTACGTAACTTTATTAAGTTTTAATATTTTTTCATGTGAGAAAGTAACTGTTCGGATCCCAAATATACGTCCAGTTCATCCAAACGACGGTTGTTTCATCCCAGAGGCAGCAGCCGGTCTGCAGAGCTGCTGGGCCGGCCGACCTCCGTCCTCATCCCGGGGGAGAAAACCATCACTCATTAACTTCCCTGCAGGTTTTTAGAGGTTCACCACCGGCTGGTTAAAGTATTATAGGAGATAAATGTTGGTCTCAGTGATGAAATCTAACACCTGTATCAGTAGCATTAGTTAGTTTGAATGAGTAGTGAAGCTTCCTGTGTAGAGCTGGTCACACGGCAAAGATACTCCACTACTCTAAACCAGACGTCAGGGGAGCATTGCATTGTGGGATACACTACACAACGTAGACTGGTCAGATACTAATTTTTTGCATACTGCAGATGTTGCTTTTGTTTGCATACTACATACTGTATTTTGGCCACATCAGTACGTTCTAGCCAAGGGGGCAGTTGTGGGTCTGAGAAGTGAATCTCACTTCTGCGTTCAACAAACTGCCCCCCCTCTTCTTCCTGTGGGGGCAGAATGTCTCCATAGCCTCCCATGTTAAAATCACTGACTTTACATCCTCAATAAACATGATCAAAGCCTGGTGTCAGGACGTTTTTTGGTCTCAGTCGAGAGTTTCTACCCCCGCACACACTCTGGCCAATCAGGGCGCGGAAACGTTCAGCTGCAGGTCCAGAGCGGCACAGAGACAGGCTGCTTCGAGGCCAGGGGGCGGGGTCTCGGCCGGCCAATCCAACATGGCGCTGTTCAGGCACCAAAATGACTGCACAAAACCAACGGGTGACGTCACGGATGCTACGTCCATTCTTTTTACAGTCTATGGTTCTAGCAGGAGAGTATGCGGTTGTGAAGAAGGAGAAGCAGCAGCATCATCATCATCATCATCATCAGCATCATCATCATCATCATCACCATCATCACCATCACCACCATCATCATCATCATCATCATCATCAGCATCATCATCATCATCATCATCATCACCATCATCATCACCATCAGCACCATCATCATCACCATCATCATCATCACCATCATCATCATCATCACCATCATCACCATCATCATCATCACCATCAGCACCATCATCATCATCATCATCATCAGCATCATCATCATCATCATCATCATCATCATCACCATCATCATCATCACCATCAGCACCATCAGCACCATCATCATCATCATCATCATCATCATCATCATCATCATCACCATCAGCACCATCAGCACCATCATCATCATCATCATCATCATCATCATCATCATCATCATCATCATCATCATCATCATCATCATCATCATCATCATCATCATCATCATCATCATCATCACCATCATCATCATCACCATCATCATCATCATCATCATCATCATCATCATCATCATCATCATCATCATCATCATCATCATCATCATCATCATCATCATCATCTGTTTCATCATCATCACCATCACCATCACCATACCATTGAGGATCACCATCATCATCATCATCATCATCATCATCATCATCACCATCACCATCATCATCTCCATCATCACCACCACCATTCATCACCATCATCATCATCTCATCTTCACCATCATCATCATCACCATCATCATCATCATCATCATCATCATCACCATCATCATCATCACCAACATACTGGGACACATCATCATCATCACCATCATCATCATCATCATCATCATCATCACCATCATCATCATCATCACATCACACACACCAGATCATCACATCACATGATGATCATCATCGATCATCATCATCATCATCATCATGACAGTCATCATCATCACCGTCATCACATCTGGACCGACCTGAAGCAGTATCTCTCCAGGAAGACGCCCAGCGACAGGTCGTTCTTCCCGTAGAACTCCATGGTGACGATCCTGAGGACGAGAGGAGGCGTGACACAACGCTCTACAACAACAACAACAACAACAACAACAACAACAACAACAACAACAACAACAACAACAACAACAACAACAACAACAACAACAACAACAACAACAACAACAACATGTGTGTAGTAGTGCGGTCACCAGGGGCTGACGCAGGGGTTGGGAGCGTTGTTGGACTGAGCCGAGGAGCTGCTGAACAGGACACACAGCCTCTGGTGGTTGACCGGGGTCAGGCAGTCCAGCTGTTACCACGACAACAAACAACAACAACAACAACAGGAAGGTCAGAGGTCACGTCGCTGCCAGATCAAAACGACACTTTGTTTTCCTCAAACAGAAACTCAGGCCCTGCTGACACGACAACACTCGCGAATGAAAACTAAATGCGTCTCTCACCTTTGGCGCCCAGCTCATGTCGCTCTGTTTGCTCGGCTTCTCCTCCTCGCTGTCGGCCTTCACCGGGCCCTTCCCCTCCCCCGCTCTGCTCTGTCCGTTGAAGGCAGCCGTGGCGTTGACGTTGGCGTTGGCGCTGGAGGGGGCGGAGCTGAAGATGTCGACGGCGGCGGCGGCGGAGGCGGCGGTGGCGGCGTCTCTCTGGCGGATGCGGCCGCCCTGCGCTCTGTAGTCGGCCACCATCTTGGCGAGGTCCTGGCAGCTGCTGAGCTGCTCCACGATGCGCGTGCTGGTCAGGCCGTGGCACGGCAGCACGGCGATGGGCCGCGGCGACGCCACGCCGTTGGTCTGACCGCCCGCCAGCGAGGACGAGGAGGGGGCGGAGTCTTTGAGCAGCTGCCGCTTCCTGTGTCCGTCCAGCTCCTTGAAGTCTTTGTTGAGGAGAGGAGACAAGTAGACCTGCAGGACGGACGGAGACGGATCATTAAAGGGACATTCCTCTCTAAATGTAACCCCTGGTCAGACCCAGTAGAGGAGTTTGTGGTCCCAGTTGGGAGCCCAGTAAAAACCAGTAGAGCCCAAATTACCTGTTAAAAAAAAATCAGTAGAACCCAAAATTAAAGTAATGAACTGATTACCAGTTAGAACCCATAGCAAATGAAGAGCCCAGTAAAACCCAGTAGACATCCAGTAGAACCGTTAAGTAAAACCCATAGACTAGAACCTGGAAACAGTAAAACCCAGCATCCGGTAATTTTCAAAATAAAACCAATGGAGGGAAGAGCCCAGTAGTTTATCACCAAGAAAGTCACAACAAACAGGTTTTGCACAAAACCAGATCAGCTAAGTCCCAGTGCAACACCTTCTCATCACAATCCAGCCATCTAGAAGCCCACAGATCAGCTGTTATTAAAACCACACTCAGATATTAATCCACACTCAAACCGAACCAACAGTAATGATAACCTCAAGAAGCTATTATTAAGAGGTTTAGCCCAGTGACAGAACCCAGTAGAGCCCAGTAAGAACCCAGTAGAAACCAGTAAAGCCCAGTAAAAACCAGTAGAGCCCAGTAAAAACTCAAAGAACGTTGTTCTCCGGTACAGTTATCCATCCAGTTGAATTAGCCGCTAAACTGTAGAGATTCACCAGTAGAACCCAGTAAAAACCAGTAGAGCCCAGTAAAAACCAGTAGAGCCTCAGCCACAAAACCAGTGCAGGCAGAAGAGGCAGGAGCTCCGTCAGATCACCTCTGAAATACCAGACGGAGAGTGGCCCAGCTCTACAGCCCGTGGTTGATTTTAAAAATGTGAAAATCAGATAAGTATTCTCCGTTTTTGTCAAATGTATCTGTAATCTGATTACAGGTTTTTTTATCTGTAACTGTAACGGACTACAGTTAGAGCCTGATTAGTAAGCCCAGTAAACCCAGTCGGTTAGAGCTTACACCAGGGTAAAACCAGGTGGTCAGAGGTCAGAGGTCAGAGGTCGGAAAGAGGTCCAGGTCAGAGGCGGAGGTCGACCTGCCAGTAGTCCCAGCTGGGACAGTGCATCCCAGAGCAGGAGCCCTTGAAGGTGAAAACCAGATGCAGAGGATGATGTCCTTCAGTGAAACCCAGTAGAGCCCAGTAGAGCCCACCTGCTCCGCCACGAAAACCCAGTGAGCCCAGCGGGTCAGAGCCCAGTAGAGCCCAGTAGAACCCAGCCTGGACCAGAGTCCCAGTCTCCTAGAGCGTCCAGGAGAACCCAGTAGAGCCCAGTAGCGGGGGCCAGTGGAGAACCGTGGAGTAGAGCCCGTGGTTAGTAGAACCCAGTAGAGCCCAGGGCGGAGACCCAGTGAGTCCGTCCAGTAGCGTCCCCAGTAGAGCCCAGTAGAACCCAGTTACTTTAGAGTATTAGTACTCAAGTAGAAGTAAAAGTACGCTGCATTAAAAAACCAGTAGAGCCCAGTAGAACCCAGTAAAAACCAGTAGAGCCCAGTAGAGCCCAGTAGAGCCCAGTAAAAACCAGTAGAGCCCAGTAGAACCCAGTAAAAACCAGTAGAGCCCAGTAGAGCCCAGTAAAAACCAGTAGAACCCAGTAGAGCCCAGTAGAGCCCAGTAAAAACCAGTAGAGCCCAGTAGAACCCAGTAGAGCCCAGTAGAACCCAGTAAAACCCAGTAAAACCCAGTAGAACCCAGTAGAACCCAGTAAAACCCAGTAGAACCCAGTAGAACCCAGTAAAACCCAGTAGAACCCAGTAGAGCCCAGTAGAACCCAGTAGAGCCCAGTAGAACCCAGTAAAAACCAGTAGAACCCAGTAAAAACCAGTAGAGCCCAGTAGAACCCAGTAAAAACCAGTAGAGCCCAGTAGAACCCAGTAGAGCCCAGTAAAAACCAGTAGAGCCCAGTAGAACCCAGTAAAAACCAGTAGAGCCCAGTAGAACCCAGTAAAAACCAGTAGAGCCCAGTAGAACCCAGTAGAACCCAGTAGAACCCAGTAAAACCCAGTAGAACCCAGTAGAACCCAGTAAAACCCAGTAGAACCCAGTAGAACCCAGTAGAACCCAGTAGAACCCAGTAGAACCCAGTAGAGCCCAGTAGAACCCAGTAGAGCCCAGTAGAACTCAGTAGAGCCCAATAGAACCCAGTAGAACCCAGTAGAGCCCAGTAGAACCCAGTAGAGCCCAGTATAACCCAGTAGAACCCAGTAGAACCCAGTAGAGCCCAGTAGAACCCAGTAGAGCCCAGTAGAGCCTTTTGATACAATTTTGATACAATTTTGATACATTTCAATACTTTGATACTTTTCGGTACTTTTCCAAATAAAAAGAGGTCAGAGGTCAGAGGTCGGAGGTCGGAGGTTGGAGGTCAAAGGTCAGAGGTCGGAGGTCGGAGGTCAGAGGTCGGAGAGCCCAGTAGAGGTCAGCCCAGTCAGGAGGCCCGGTAAAGGTCA
The DNA here is from genome assembly GCA_030347415.2 of Decapterus maruadsi. NCBI lineage: Eukaryota > Metazoa > Chordata > Actinopteri > Carangiformes > Carangidae > Decapterus > Decapterus maruadsi. The sequence goes on from CM064902.1 coordinate 28,344,638, forward strand.
AGAGTCAGTAGAGGTCAGGAGGTCGGAGGTCAGGAGGTCAGTAAAACCCGGAGAGCCCAGTAAAACCCAGTAGAGTCAGTAGAACCCAGTAGAGCCTAGTCCCTGCTGGGCCCAGTAAAAACCAGTAGAGCCCGTGAACCCAGGAGCTCCTTGAAGGTGATGAAGGGCGAGATAAAACCCAGTAGAGATGATGTCCTTAGAGCTCCTGTAAAACCCAGTAGAGCCCAGTCGAGCCCAGTAAAAACCAGTAGCCCAGTAGAGCCCAGTGCTCCCCACGAAATCCCAGTGAGCCCTAGAACCCAGTAAAACCCAGTAGAACAGTAGAGCCCAGTAAAAACCAGTAGAGCCCAGTCCTCCAGCAGAGCCCTCCTCCCCAGTCGCCGAACCGCCTCCTGGGACGCCTGGACCAGAGTGTCCGACAGCGTCTCCCAGTAAAACCCAGTCCAGGAAACCCAGTAGAGCCCAGTAGAGCCCAGTAAAAACCAGTAGAGCCCAGGGGGCTGTAAAAACCAGTGGAGCCCAGTAAAAACCAGTAGAACCGTGGTAGAGCCCAGTCCTCTAAAAAGCAGGAGAGCCCAGTAGGCGGAGACGCCGCGTTGAGTCCGTCCTGAGGAGCGTCCGTCTCTACAGGAGACAAAGGTTTCAGTACGAGTACAGTTACTTTAGAGTACTTGAGTAAACTAAGCCATCCAAGTATTTACTTGAGTAAGAGTAAGTAAGACCAGAACCAGAACCAGAACCAGAACCAGAACCAGAACCAGAACCGGGACCAGAACCAGAACCAGAACCGGGACCAGGACCAGAACCAGAACCAGAATCAGAACCAGAACCAGAACCGGAACCGGAACCAGAACCAGAACCGGAACCAGAATCAGAACCAGAACCGGAACCAGAATCAGAACCGGGACCAGAACCAGAACCAGAACCAGAATCAGAACTGGAACCAGAACCGGGACCAGAATCAGAACCAGAACCAGAACCAGAACCAGAACCAGAACCGGAACCAGAACCAGAACCGGAACCAGAACCGGAACCAGAACCGGAACCAGAACCAGAATCAGAACTGGAACCAGAACCGGGACCAGGACCAGAACTACCCACCGTCAGACCCAGTAGAACCCAGTAGAGCCTAGTAGAACCCAGTAGAACCTAGTAGAACCCAGTAGAGCCCAGTAGAACCCAGTAGAGCCCAGTAGAACCCAGTAGAGCCCAGTAAAAACCAGTAGAGCCCAGTAGAACCCAGTAAAAACCAGTAGAGCCCAGTAGAGCCCAGTAAAACCCAGTAGAGCCCAGTAAAACCCAGTAGAGCCCAGTAAAACCCAGTAGAGCCCAGTAGAGCCCAGTAAAAACCAGTAGAGCCCAGTAGAACCCAGTAGAGCCTAGTAGAACCCAGTAGAGCCTAGTAGAACCCAGTAGAGCCTAGTAGAACCCAGTAGAGCCCAATAGAGCCTAGTAGAACCCAGTAGAACCCAGTAGAGCCCAGTAGGACCCAGTAGAACCCAGTAGAACCCAGTAGAGCCCAGTAGAACCCAGTAGAGCCCAGTAGAACCCAGTAGAGCCCAGTAGAACCCAGTAGAGCCCAGTAGAACCCAGTAGAGCCCAGTAGAGCCTAGTAGAGCCCAGTAGAGCCCAGTAAAAACCAGTAGAGCCCAGTAGAGCCCAGTAGAACCCAGTAAAACCCAGTAGAACCCAGTAAAAACCAGTAGAGCCCAGTAGAACCCAGTAAAACCCAGTAAAACCCAGTAGAGCCCAGTAGAACCCAGTAGAGCCCAGTAGAGCCCAGTAGAGCCCAGTAGAGCCCAGTAGAACCCAGTAGAGCCCAGTAGAACCCAGTAGAGCCCAGTAGAACCCAGTAGAGCCCAGTAGAACCCAGTAGAGCCCAGTAGAGCCCAGTAGAGCCCAGTAGAACCCAGTAGAACCCAGTAGAGCCCAGTAGAACCCAGTAGAGCCCAGTAGGACCAGAACTACTCTTAAAAGTACTGCTTCTTCTTCACTCAAGTAGAAGTAAAAGTACGCTGCATTAAAACTACTCTAGTTTATCCAAGAAGTTACTAATGTAACAGAGTAAAAGTATCGTGCTCAGACCGACCTCTGGCCTCAGACGGCAGAGCGTCCGCGTCCCGCTCCGTCTTCTCCGGGCGGTCCGGGTCCGGGTCCGGCTCGTCCTCGGCGGCGGCGGCGGCGGCGGCGTCCAGCAGGCAGGGGAAGGAGGCGCTCTGGGCCAGGCTGGGCGGCATGGCGAACTCGTCCATGAGGAAGGAGATCTCCAGCTGGGAGTGGTACGCCACGCACACCATCAGCATGATGATCTCCTTCACCCTCGCCAGCTCGTACTCCGACGCCCCGCGCAGCTTGATGGAGCAGCCCAGGTGGGCGGGGCAGCCCTCGAAGAACATCAGCGTCTTCGCCTCGTCTGCAGGAGACAGAGAACAGAGACGGGGGGTTGAGGGCGTGACGGGCAGGGAGGGGGGCGGAGTCAGAGGACAGAGGGGGGCGGGGCTTCCTACTGTTGGACAGCGTGAACGGCTGCATGTAGAACTTGTGGCAGGTTCCCAGGCGAGGCTTGGTGAGCAGCTGGTCCATGGACATGACCAGGTCGCCCTGCGTCATGCGACTCACCCGGTCCAGGACTTGCTGCAGAGACGCACAGGAAACAACCATCAGTGTTCAACAACGTCAACGTTCAGTTCAAGTCTGTCACATGTAATTCTGAGTAATTATAGTGAAATTCTTCTTCAAATTCATTAAACTCAACTCATCTATTATTAGTGACCTTTCCTTCTTTTCATCAGTTTTACGCTTAGTATTAATACAAGTATACAGGTACAGTATCATTTAGAGCTCTAGAGCTTTAGAGCTTCAAAGCTTCAGAGTTTCAGAGCTTCAAAGCTTCTGTTTTTTCAGAGCTCCCAAAGCTCCCGCTGGTTTTCTGACCTTCAAAGCTTCAGAGCTTTAGAGCTTACACTCCCAGAGTTTTAGCAAGTTTAGTCCAAGCTTCAAAGTTTGAATTTATGCCCGCACAATAATAGAGATGCATTGATTTTGTGCTTCGAGAGTTTCAGAAAAGTTTTAAAGCTTCAGAGTTTCATTTTTTCACCAGCACTGCTGTTAATGCATTCAGAGTTTTGTGTGTCTCTGTGCCTCTCTTCAAAGCTTCAGAGTGAGAGAGTTTCGGAGCTTTAAAGCTTCAGAGTTTTGCGCTTCAGAGATGAAAGAACGGAACTATCAAAAGTTTCAGAGTTTTAGGCAGCTGAGTTTTGGGAAACACTGGTTTCAAAGCTTCAGAGTTTGAATAACTACAAGTAATAGATGTTTAATTTACCTCAGTAGGCTAAATAAAACACAATGGTCACATCAGCTCACAGCAGCACAAAACTTCCGCTCTTCAGCAGCTGATTGACATGACATCACCTGCAGTCCAGTCCAGTGACAGAGAGACCGGAGGATGACAGGCTCAGAGCTTGACAGCTTCAGATGTTTAGATTACATTTTGTTAATATCGTGGCAGCATGATTTTGTTGCACTTAAGGAATAGAGCTTCAGAGTTTTAATTAAAGATCCCTGATCCCGCAGAGTTTTTTTTAAACCAGAGCTCCCAGCAGCAAAGTTCAAAGCTTCAGAGCTCCAGAGATTTAGAGCGTTCAGAGCTTCAAAGCTTCGGGAGCAATCCCAATGCAGCCCTCTACTTCAGAGTTTTAGAGCTTCAGAGCTTCAGAGCTTTAGAGCTTCAGAGCTTCAAAGCTTCAGAGCTTTAGAGTTTTAGAGTTTCAGATCTTTAGAGCTTAAAGGCTTCAAAGCTTCAGATCTTTAGAGCTCCACAGCTTCAGAGCTTCAGAGCTTCAAAGCTTTAGAGCTTCAGAGCTTCAAAGCTTTAGAGCTTCAGAGCTTCAGAGCTTCAAAGCTTTAGAGCTTCAAGGCTTCAAAGCTTCAGAGTTTTAGAGCTTCAGAGTTTCAGAGTTTTAGAGTTTCAGAGTTTCAGAGCTTCAGAGCTTTAGAGCTTTAAAGCTTCAGAGTTTTTAAGTTTCAGAGCTTTAGAGCTTCAGAGTTTTAGAGTTTCAGAGCTTCAAAGCTTCAGAGTTTTAGAGCTTCAAAGCTTCAGAGCTTCAAAGCTTCAGAGTTTTAGAGCTTCAAAGCTTCAGAGCTTCAAGGTTTCAAAGCTTCAGAGTTTTAGAGCTTCAAAGCTTCAGAGTTTTAGAGCTTCAGAGCTTCAGAGTTTCAGAGCTTCAAAGCTTCAGAGCTTCAAAGCTTCAGAGTTTCAGAGCTTCAAAGCTTCAGAGTTTCAGAGCTTCAAAGCTTCAGAGCTTTAGAGCTTCAGAGCTTCAGAGTTTTAGAGTTTCAGAGCTTCAAAGCTTCAGAGTTTTAGAGCTTCAAAGCTTCAGAGCTTTAGAGCTTCAAGGTTTCAAAGCTTCAGAGTTTCAGAGCTTCAAAGCTTCAGAGCTTCAAAGCTTCAGAGCTTCAAAGCTTCAGAGTTTCAGAGCTTCAAAGTTTCAGAGTTTTAGAGCTTCAGAGCTTCAAAGTTTCAGAGTTTTAAAGCTTCAGAGTTTTAGAGTTTCAGAGCTTTAAAGCTTCAGAGTTTTAGAGCTTCAGAGCTTCAAAGCTTCAGAGTTTCAGAGCTTTAAAGCTTCAGAGTTTTAGAGCTTCAAAGCTTCAGAGTTTTAGAGTTTCAGAGCTTTAGAGCTTCAGAGTTTCAGAGCTTTAAAGCTTCAGAGCTTTAGAGCTTCAGAGTTTTAGAGTTTCAGAGCTTTAGAGCTTCAAAGCTTCAGAGCTTCAGAGCTTTAAAGCTTCAGAGCTTTAAAGCTTCAGAGCTTCAGAGCTTTAGAGCTTCAGAGCTTCAAAGCTTCAAAGCTTCAGAGCTTCAAAGCTTCAAAGCTTCAGAGCTTCAGAGCTTCAAAGCTTCAGAGTTTCAGAGCTTCATAGCTTCAAAGCTTCAGAGCTTCAGAGCTTCAGAGTTTTAGAGCTTCAGAGCTTCAAAGCTTCAGAGCTTCAGAGCTTCAGAGTTTTAAAGCTTCAGAGCTTTAAAGCTTCAGAGCTTCAGAGTTTTAAAGCTTCAGAGTTTTAGAGCTTCAGAGCTTCAGAGCTTCAGAGCTTCAAAGCTTCAGAGTTTTAGAGCTTCAGAGCTTCAAAGCTTCAAAGCTTCAGAGCTTCAAAGCGTGCTGTTCTCTGACCGGCTTGACGTTGATGACCAGCGTGATGCCGTGCTCCAGCAGCATGTCCTGAGCGATGCGAGACACCGTCTTCTCCACCAGGACCAGCGTGGGACGCACGTCCACGATGCGCTGGACGTAGTTCTTCAGAAACTCTCGCTCCTGAGAAAAGAAACAGATTTATCTCTCTTCAGCTCCAGTCGTCGTCTCCGCGGTGACGTGTGGCGGCGGCTGGAGACGGACTCACCTGCAGCACGATGGGGTCGATGCAGGTGAACTTGGTCTCCTCCCGGTACAGGTACTCGATGGAGCACTTCAGCAGCAGGATCTTTGGGTTCTTGATGTACGGGTTCATCTGTCACAGGAGACAACGTCAACACACAGAGACCAGGACCTGGACCAGGACCAGGACCAGGACCAGGACCTGGACCTGGACCAGGACCAGGACCAGGACCAGGACCAGAACTAGGACCAGGACCAGGACCAGGACCAGAACTAGGACCAGAACCAGGACCAGGACCAGGACCAGGACCAGGACCAGGACCTGGACCTGGACCAGGACCAGGACCAGGACCAGAACTAGGACCAGGACCAGGACCAGGACCAGGACCAGGACCTGGACCTGGACCAGGACCAGGACCAGAACTAGGACCAGGACCAGGACCAGAACTAGGACCAGGACCAGGACCAGGACCAGAACTAGGACCAGAACCAGGACCAGGACCAGGACCAGGACCAGGACCAGAACTAGGACCAGGACCAGAACTAGGACCAGAACCAGGACCAGGACCAGGACCAGGACCAGGACCAGGACCTGGACCTGGACCAGAACCAGGACCAGGACCAGGACCAGGACCTGGACCTGGACCAGAACCAGGACCAGGACCAGGACCAGGACCAGAACCAGGACCAGGACCAGGACCAGGACCAGAACCAGGACCAGGACCAGGACCTGGACCTAGACCAGGACCAGGACCAGGACCAGAACCTGGACCAGAACTAGAACCAGGACCAGGACCTAGACCTGGACCAGGACCTAGACCAGGACCAGAACCTGGACCTGGACCTAGACCAGGACCAGGACCAGGACCAGGACCAGAACCTGGACCTGGACCTAGACCAGGACCAGAACTAGGACCAGGACCAGGACCAGGACCAGAACTAGGACCAGAACCAGAACTAGGACCAGGACCTGAACCAGGACCAGGACCTGGACCTGGACCTCGACCAGGACCAGGACCTAGACCAGTACTAGGACCAGGACCAGGACCAGGACCTAGACCAGGACCAGAACTAGGACCAGGACCAGGACCAGGACCAGGACCAGAACCAGGACCAGAACCAGGACTAGGACCTAGACCAGGACCAGGACCAGGACCAGGACCAGGACCTAGACCAGGACCTGGACCTGGACCAGGACCAGGACCAGGACCAGGACCAGGACCAGGACCAGAACCAGGACCAGGACCAGGACCTGGACCTGGACCAGGACCTAGACCAGGACCAGGACCAAGACCTGGACCAGGACCAGGACCAGGACCAGGACCAGGACCAGGACCAAGACCTGGACCAGGACCAGGACCAGGACCAGGACCTGGACCTGGACCAGAACCAGGACTAGGACCTAGACCAGGACCAGGACCAGAACTAGGACCAGGACCAGGACCAGGACTAGGACCTAGACCAGGACCAGAACCAGGACTAGGACCTAGACCAGGACCAGGACCAGAACTAGGACCAGGACCAGGACCAGGACTAGGACCTAGACCAGGACCAGGACCAGGACCAGGACCAGAACTAGGACCAGGACCAGGACCAGAACCAGGACCAGGACCAGAACTAGGACCAGGACCAGGACCTGGACCTAGACCAGGACCAGGACCAGAACCAGGACCAGGACCAGAACTAGGACCAGGACCAGAACTAGGACCAGGACCAGAACCAGAACTAGGACCAGGACCAGGACCAGAACTAGAACTAGGACCAGGACCAGGACCAGAACTAGGACCAGGACCAGGACCAGGACCAGGACCAGGACCAGAACTAGGACCAGGACCAGGACCAGGACCAGGACCAGAACTAGAACTAGGACCAGGACCAGGACCAGAACTAGGACCAGGACCAGAACCAGGACCAGGACCAGGACCAGGACCAGGACCAGGACCAGAACTAGAACCAGGACCAGGACCAGAACCAGGACCAGGACCAGGACCAGAACCAGGACCAGGACCAGGACCTGGACCAGGACCAGGACCAGGACCAGTCTCACCTTCTTGTGAGCGATGTTCTTGGTGCAGACGAAGCCGTTCACCACAGCAGAGTCAAACTTCCTGCCTCCAGGGATCTGCAGAACAACCACAGTCAGTCACGTCATCTGACCAATGACATCATCACTCTACGCCTGACCGATGACATCATTACTCTACACCTGACCGATGACATCACAGCGAGGCGGCGCTCTGACCTTCTTGATGTGGACCAGCTGTCTGATGTCCATGTCGTCGTCGCAGTTGCGGACGTCGGGACGCACGGTCTGGACGACCTGGCGGACGACGGGGACGATGATGTCCCTCCAGGACAGAGACAGAGACTCACTGTAGAGCAGCTGCTGCAGCAGCGCCATCATGTGGCTGTGATTGGCCGAGCTGAGGAGGGGGAGGGGTGATGATGTCAGAGGTCAGTTTCTCTGTGAAGTCTCATATTCAACAGTTTAAAGGGATAGTTCAACATTTTGGCCCATTGCCATAACCCCTATAGTCATAGCAGTAGGTTTGTGACCTTTAATTGTTGGTGCAAGCTATTTTTTAGAACGGCGGAGCAGAGCCGTGAGCTGCTCAGAGCTACGCTACGTTACCAGACAGAGTGAGACAATTTTAGAGGTAAATTCAGAGACTGCTTGCTGAAAAACTGCCCCCGACGTAGCTCTGAGCAGCTCACGGCTCTGCTCCGCCATTCTAAAAACAGCTTGCACCGACAATTAAAGGTCACAAACCTACTGCTATGACTATAGGGGTTATGGTGATGGGCCAGTTTGCCAAAATGTTGAACTATCCCTTTAAGAGGTCAGTTTGTTGCGGATCAGGGACTCACAGCAGCCTCTCCATGGCCTTCTTCTCTCCGTTCTCCTCCCTCAGCTGGTCCAGGGAGCTGTGGTGCCATCCCAGAGGAGTGAACAGCATCTCCTTGGCCTTCTCCTCCACCCGCCGGTTAAACAGAGACTCTGCAGGAGGAGCGGAGGAGGAGGAGGAGGAGGAGGAGGAAGAGGAGGAGGAGGAGGAGGAGGAGGATGAAGGTTCAGCTCCATGTGTCTCCATGTGTTGTATCAGTGAGTGGATCTCGTACCTTTGATGAAGGCGTCACTGATGACGATGCTGTGTCCTCCGTCCTCCGACAGCAGGAACTCTGAAAGTTACAACAGTGTTAAAGTCTCGTCTCCTGATATCCCATAATTCTCTCATTAAACTCTCGTACAACGATACTTAGAGGAAGATGGAGGGATGAAGATGTGTGTGTGTGTGTACCTTTGTGCTCGGCGGTGGCCGGGACGTGTGGATACTTGGACTGCTTCTTGATGTGGAAGTTGACGTTGTTCTGCTCCATGTTGAGGTTGATGGACGCGGCCGAGTCGCTGTCCACCACCGACTGGAAGCTGCTGACCGACGTCCTCTTACTGGGACTGGCTGAGTCTGGACGGACGGAGGGAGGGAGGAGCGGTCAGTGAACGCAGCACCAGGATCAGGACCCACACAGCAGGAGGGGGGAACATTTTTTGATGATTTTTAAATCGATTTTCTTTTCAAAAATCGATTTATCTTTTTTTTCTATACTTTTTTTAATTTTTGCCTTTTTTGCCTATTTTGGATGATTTTTATAAATATAATTTTTTTAAAAATCTAAAATTTGTTTTAATCTATTTTTGAAAAGAAAAAAATCTATTTTAACATTTTGTTTTAGAATTTAAAAAAAAAACTAGAAATTTTTTAGAACGATTTTTGAAAAGAATAAAATCTATTTTAAAATTTTTTTAGAATTTTTTTATTAAAAAAATATTTTTTTGCAAAAAAGAAGAAAAATTTAGAATTTTTTTGCCTACCTTTTTGATGATTTTTATAAATATATGCCGATTTTTTGAAAAGAAAAAAAAAATCAATAACACATTTTTTAAAATTAATAGTAAAAAATCGATTTTTGAAAAAATAAATATATATAATTTAAAAAAAAAATATTATGTAATGTGCATTTGTTCACCTTTTTTTTTTACATACAGAGATTCCTGGTTTTGAAAAGGATTCAAGTTCACTTTATAATGGAATATGTTAATTTCTAGGCTCCTACAGTGTTTATATATATATATGTTAAAATGTAGCAGTTTACCTCAGCCTATATCTCATTTGGTCATACTCTTTTCTATACTCTTTTATGCAGCCCAGGCTTTGAAAAGACAGTAAACATATACTGTATAAACTGCTGCTGAATAAATATTAAAACTGACTTACATGTGAAACATGGTTCCTGGAAAAGTCTGTAGACAATCATTCAACTGTTTCACTGGTGTTAAATCGAGAAAATCGTAGAATCGCATTTTAAATTGAATCGGGAGAAAAGCGTATCATCGCAGCCCTACAACACAGTAACACAACAGCATGAACACACACACACAGACACACACACTGACTGGGCATGTTGTACTCGTTCTCATCGGCCAGCTGCTCCGTGTCGCTGTCGTCGAACTTGATGTCCTTGAACCAGGACGGCTCCGAGTGTCCCTCCAGGGAGTTGACGCTGTCGCTGTCTGGAGACGGCGTCTCCGAGAACTCTGTGCTCTGTGGACGCAGACACACAAACACACAAACACCACCAACCAGTCAATCAATCCATGAGGCTGCTGCTGATAACGGCAGCCGATCAATACGACACGTCACGGGTGATATGCTAATGAGATGCTAATGAGATGCTAATGAGACAGCAGACAGTTCAGTTCATAGTTCATGTTCATGTCGGATTTCATCTTTTTGTCCAACCAGGGTTGAGACATCAGCCAGATCGGAAGGTTTTTTTTGCTACATATTAAAGGGATAGTTCAACATTTAGTCAGATCGTCCTCTCACCATAACCCCTATAGTCATAGCAGTAGGTTCGTTACGTTTAATTATCTGTGCATGTTGTTTTTAGAACGGCGGAGCAGAGCCGTGAGCTGCTCAGAGCTACGCTACGGAGGCTCATGGGATTTCTTGGTTTCCCTCATCAACAACTCCACAACGCTCTGGTGGACAAGTAACGTTACGACACATGAAGCAAATACTCTGAACTACTTCCTGTTCTGAAATCCCTCCGCCCAGCAGCCACACGCGTCTGGAATGTAGTTCCGGCTGCATTTCCCTCTAAAACAACTCTGTCTCTAATGTCACATGATCACAGCGCGGAGCAGGTTTGATGATAAACGTTGACATATTATAGTGTGACAGAGCCGTTCATCACCAACCTGCAGGGGGCGGTAGAGGGCGTACTCGTCCCTGAACACCTGGTCGTGGTGAGTGACACAGTCCAGCCAGTGTCCGTCCACCAAGGCCTGACCGATGGCGATGGCCTGGGCCCTGAGGAGGAGGAGGAGGAGGAAGAGGGGGGGGGTTAGTGTGAGTTATGACAGTAAATCCTAGGTACGACAGGTGAGGCTGTACCTGGTGGAGATGGTGCCGTTCCTTAGCAACCAGTTGACCAGCTCCTTTCCCACAATGCAGTTGGGGTAGGTCCTGAGCCAGTAGCGGTGGTCCTGGAACTCCATCCCTGTGCTGCTGTTGCAGATCTTCTTCCACAGGTCTTTGAGCTGAGACGAGTCCTGCAGGAGGAGAGAGAGACGGGAGGAGGAGTCAGAGAGGAGGAGCAGGAGAAGCAGAGAGACAGGAGGAGGAGTCAGAGAGGAGGAGCAGGAGAAGCAGGATGAAGGAGGAGGAATCAGAGAGGAGGAGCAGGATGAAGGAGGAGGAGCAGGATGAAGGAGGAGGAGGAGGATGAGGAGGAGGAGGAGGAGGAGGATGGGGATGAAGGAGGAGCAGGAGGAGCAGAGACAGGAGGAGGAGTCAGAGAGGAGGAGGAGGATGGAGGAGGAGGAGGATGGGGATGAAGGAGGAGGAGGAGCAGGATGGAGGAGGAGGAGGAGGAGCAGGATGAAGGAGGAGGAGGAGGATGGAGGAGGAGTCAGAGAGGAGGAGCAGGAGGAGCAGAGACAGGAGGAGGAGTCAGAGAGGAGGAGCAGGATGGAGGAGGAGGAGCAGGAGGAGCAGAGACAGGAGGAGGAGTCAGAGAGGAGGAGCAGGATGGAGGAGGAGTCAGAGAGGAGGAGCAGGAGGAGCAGAGACAGGAGGAGGAGTCAGAGAGGAGGAGCAGAGACGGGAGGAGGAGTCAGAGAGGAGGAGGAGGAGGAGCAGAGACAGGAGGAGGAGTCAGAGAGGAGGAGCAGGAGGAGCAGAGACAGGAGGAGGAGTCAGAGAGGAGGAGCAGAGACAGGAGGAGGAGTCAGAGAGGAGGAGCAGGATGGAGGAGGAGGAGGAGGAGCAGAGACAGGAGGAGGAGTCAGAGAGGAGGAGCAGAGACGGGAGGAGGAGTCAGAGAGGAGGAGGAGGATGGAGGAGGAGCAGGAGGAGCAGAGACAGGAGGAGGAGTCAGAGAGGAGGAGCAGGATGGAGGAGGAGGAGGAGGAGGATGAAGGAGGAGGAGGAGGAATCAGAGAGGAGGAGCAGGATGAAGGAGTGAGAGAGGAGGAGGAGGAGGAGGAGTGAGAGAGGAGGAGGAGGATGGAGGAGGAGTCAGAGAGGAGGAGCAGGATGGAGGAGGAGGAGGAGGAGGAGGAGGAGGAGGAGGAGGAGGAGGAGGAGGAGGAGCAGGATGAAGGAGGAGGAGGAGGAGCAGGATGAAGGAGGAGGAGGAGGATGAAGGAGAAGGAGCAGGATGAAGGAGGAGGAGGAGGATGAAGGATGAAGGAGGAGGAGCAGAGACAGGAGGAGGAATCAGAGAGGAGGAGCAGGATGAAGGAGGAGGAGGAGCAGCAGGATGAAGGAGGAGGAGGAGGAGGATGAAGGAGGAGGAGGAGGAGCAGGATGAAGGAGGAGGAGGAGCAGGATGAAGGAGGAGGAGGAGGAGGAGGAGCAGGATGAAGGAGGAGGAGGAGCAGGATGAAGGAGGAGGAGGAGCAGCAGGATGAAGGAGGAGGAGGAGCAGGATGAAGGAGGAGGAGGAGGAGGAGGAGCAGGATGAAGGAGGAGGAGGAGGAGGAGGAGGAGGAGGAGGATGAAGGAGGAGGAGGAGCAGGATGAAGGAGGAGGAGGAGGATGAAGGAGGAGGAGGAGCAGGATGAAGGAGGAGGAGGATGAGGATGAAGGAGGAGGAGGATGAAGGAGGAGGAGGAGCAGCAGGATGAAGGAGGAGGAGGAGCAGGATGAAGGAGGAGGAGGATGAGGATGAAGGAGGAGGAGGAGGATGAAGGAGGAGGAGGAGGAGCAGGATGAAGGAGGAGGAGGAGGATGAAGGAGGAGGAGGAGCAGGATGAAGGAGGAGGAGGAGGAGCAGGATGAAGGAGGAGGAGGAGGATGAAGGAGGAGGAGGAGGAGGAGGATGAAGGAGGAGGAGGAGGAGCAGGATGAAGGAGGAGGAGGAGCAGGATGAAGGAGGAGGAGGATGAGGATGGAGGAGGAGGAGGAGGATGAAGGAGGAGGAGGAGGATGAAGGAGGAGGAGGAGGAGGAGCAGGATGAAGGAGGAGGAGGAGTGGGATGAAGGAGGAGGAGGAGGAGGAGGATGAAGGAGGAGGAGGAGGAGCAGGATGAAGGAGGAGGAGGATGAAGGAGGAGGAGGAGGAGGAGGAGGAGGATGGAGGAGGAGGAGGAGGATGAAGGAGGAGGAGGAGGAGGAGGATGAAGGAGGAGGAGGAGGAGCAGGATGAAGGAGGAGGAGGAGTGGGATGAAGGAGGAGGATGAAGGAGGAGGATGAAGGAGGAGGAGGAGCAGGATGGAGGAGGAGGAGGAGGAGGATGAAGGAGGAGGAGGAGGAGGATGAAGGAGGAGGAGGAGGAGGATGAAGGAGGAGGAGGAGGATGAGGATGAAGGAGGAGGAGGAGCAGGATGAAGGAGGAGGAGGAGGAGGAGGATGAAGGAGGAGGAGGAGCAGGATGAAGGAGGAGGAGGAGGAGGATGAGGATGAAGGAGGAGGAGGAGCAGGATGAAGGAGGAGGAGGAGCAGCAGGATGAAGGAGGAGGAGGAGGAGGAGGATGAGGATGAAGGAGGAGGATGAAGAAGGAGGAGGAGGAGGAGCAGGATGAAGGAGGAGGCGGAGGAGGATGGAGGAGGAGGAGGAGCAGGAGGAGGAGGATGAAGGAGGAGGAGGAGGAGCAGGATGAAGGAGGAGGCAGAGGAGGAGGAGCAGCAGGATGAAGGAGGAGGAAGAGGAGCAGGATGAAGGAGGAGGAGGAGGAGGAGGAGCAGCAGGATGAAGGAGGAGGAGGAGCAGGATGGAGGAGGAGGCAGAGGAGGAGGAGCAGCAGGATGAAGGAGGAGGAAGAGGAGCAGGATGAAGGAGGAGGAGGAGGATGAAGGAGGAGGAGGAGCAGGAGGAGGAGGATGAAGGAGGAGTGGGAGCAGCACCAGCAGCATCTTCCTCTCCTCCTCGCTGTGGTCCAGCTTGGCTCCGGTCTTGTTCCCGCTCAGAGCGCGGCTGGTGGGAGGGCTGACGGAGCTGTCGTAGGACGGCACCATGGAGGAGCCGGACCGGTCCAGAGACAGGTTGGTCACGCTGGCCGACCTGACGCAGAGAGACACCATGACATCATCACCATGACATCATCAACACGATCTGACGCTGCTGTCCATGGAACGGTGCGTCAACGCGGCGGCCATCTTGGTCAGGGGGACATCATACATACACTTACATACTCCCACATGCATACATAGACTGGAATGTGTCTATGGTCAGACATCCCGGCCCAAGATGGCGGCCATGTTGACGCACCTGACCTCAGCATCTCTGTATATACATCTATGATCAGCAACATGTGTGTCATGTGACCGTATCCCCAGCAACACTTCCTGTTGTGTCACACACTCACCTCTTGCGTGCCGGCGACTTGCCGACGTCTTCCTGCAGCGTGGTGAGTCTGGAGCTGAGGCCGCTGCTCTGAGGCTCCTGGTGAATCATACTGGTGCACGCACACGCACACACGCACACACACACACACACACAGCTCAGACCGTCTTCGTGTCAAACATGTGCAGAGTGAATGTGAGCATGCAGAGGAGCGGCGGCGGCGGCGTGCGGCTCTGACACACGACTGAAGGAGAATGAATGAAACAAACAGCAACACTCACTTCTTTCTCATCCCAATGGGAGTTTTTCTACGCCAGGAGACAGAGAGAGAGAGAGAGAGAGAGAGAGAGGAGACAGGTTGGTGTTGGAGTCGACAGAGAAACAACAAGCAGAGCAACAACAAGAAGCACGACGTCATAAAACACTTCTGCTCCGTCACAAGTTCATTAATCACTGCTTAAAGAGAGAGAACAGGTCAGACAGCAGGAGCTTCCAGGAGCCCAGTTCTGATCAGGGCCGTCGCTAGGGTTTGACTCTCAGCCCAGGAGAGACGTTCTCATCACCGGTGAAAACGATGCAATCCACAGATCATCTAATGAATGACCCAGTTTGAAATTAGTTAATGTACTGACATTAGCTGATAGCTACGTAACAACCAAGGGGCCAGTTGTGGGTCTGAGAAGTGAAGCTCACTTCCGCGTTCAAAAAACTGCAATCCCCTCTGCTTCCTGTGGGGGCAGCAGCTCCAGAAGGAGCAACTCTCCATAGACCCCCATGTTAAAATCGCCGACTTTAGAGCTTAAAAAAACATATTTACAGCCTGGTACATCTTATTTTTTTGGTCTCAATCGATAGTTTCTACCCCCGTACACACTCTGAGGGGGGTGAATTTTTTTTTAACGCCACCGTTTTACTGTTATTCAGATAAGATTCTGGCCAATCAGGGCGCGGAAACGTTCAGCTGCAGGTCCGTAGCGGCACAGAGACAGGCTGCTTCGAGGCCAGTGGGCGGGTTCTCGGCCGGCCAATCCAACATGGCGCTGTTCAAACCGCCATATTTGAGGCACAAAAACGACTGCACAAAACCAATGGGTGACGTCACGGATGCTACGTCCATTCTTTTTACAGTCTGTGGTAACAACACATGGTTTTTCCATTGAACACATTAGCAGCTACAGTAAACGAGGCAGGATCTGCTAAGTCTGCTAGCTAGCTGCTATCATGCATGAAAAACGAAAATAAACAAGATGGTTTGGTGTTATAGCACATTAACTTTAGCAGCTTTCCCCTTGAGAAGAAGCCCACGCTACAATTACATTTACAGACAGATGCTAATGATGCTAATGTGTAGATGTAATATCAGCTAGCTGCTAGCTAACGTTAGCTACTAGCTGCAATATAACATTCATTTCTATTCCCATCACCTCTTTGAACACCTGGAGGTGTTAACCACGGCTTTTTAAAAAATATAATTGTTACTCAAACCTGTCCAAAAACAATGTGTCATCGAAGCATCAACATAAGATAACCGATAACCGTAATAATTATGGTTGACGATTAATTTAATAATCGATTATTGTGCGATTAATCAATTAACTGTTGCAGCTCTAATATAAACGATCAACAGGCAACGAATCAGAACTGGGCTGAGGCTGCAGCGTCAAGACAGACAGACAGGAAACAGAGTCTCAGCTGCGACTGTGAAGGAGATCCAGCTGTTACAGCTGTGGAGGCTGTGAATCCCCAGCGGACAGTGAAGGCATCGTGCAGAAGAAGCTGATGGTTGTTGTTGTTGTTGTTGTTGTGTTTGGGCCAAATCAAACAGGAAGCGTCTCATTACGCTGGACTCTGTGCTTTAATCTAATCTACAATAAAACACATTATCCACTGAGGCTTCACTACGGCCTGATCTGATTTGACCCAGCGTGTGTGTGTGTGTGTGTGTGTGTGTGTGTGTGTGTGTGTGTCACCTCTGCCAGGTCTGGTCCTCCTCCAGGAAGATGTTCCTGCTGCTCTTCCTGCCGCCCACCGGCGTGCGCGGCTCGCTGGGCTCCAGGACGCACACGGAGCAGGGAGAGTCCGACAGCGCGCTCAGGTCCTCGCCGATGGAGTCGGCTCCGTGGGCGTAGCTCAGCGCGATCTTCCTGCAGTAGGTGCAGGCACGCAGGTCTCCTACACACACACACACACACACACACACACACACACACACACACACACACACACACACACACACACACACACACACACACACACACACACACACACACACATTGAGCAGTCAGAGGTTAAAGGGATAGTTCAACATACAGAGGAAATACAGAGACTGTTGATGAACAACTGTCCCTGAAGGCAACGTGCATCAGAGGTTTTACATGAATTTCCCTCTAAAACAACTCTGTGTGGTAACGTTGTGTTATTATCTCATAGCGTGGTGAATGTGCAGGTCACAACTTGTCCACCAGAGCGTTGTGGAGTTGTTGGATTGTGTATTTGATGAGTTTGATGAGGGAAACCAAGAAATCCCATAATGAGCCTCCGTAGCGTAGCTCTGAGCAGCTCACGGCTCTGCTCCGCCGTTCTAAAAATAGCTTGCACCGACAATTAAAGGTAACGAACCTACTGCTATGACTATAGGGGTTATGGTGATGGGACGGTTTGACTAAATGTTGAACTGTCCCTTTAAGATTCCTTGTCTCTGACCTGTGTAGCCCATGAACTTCCCGGGTATTTCCTGGTTGCAGCAGCGGCTGCAGAAGATCTGACCACAGAGGCGACAGTGGTGGCGGCGGCGGAAGGTGGTGAACTTCTCGTTGCAGTCGTAGCACTCTTTACACTGACTGTCAGGCATCCAGTACTGCTTCAGGTCGCTGTCCTGGGAGGGGGAGGGGTGGGGGGGGGCAACAACAACACATCAACTATAACCTTATTATAGTTCATTCAAACTAAAACCAGCAGTGAAAACATTATCTAGTAAACTGAAATAAAAATAAAAATTCCAGTTCTTCCAAAAAGGAACTAAATCCAAACCCCAGGTGTCAATGGTAAAGTAGAGTCAGATAACATCGGCTTAGTTGTACAACACAGTGTCATCAGAGGTGTGATGACATCATCACGATGACGTCATCAGTACCTGGCTCTTTCCCTCCATGATCTCCTTCAGTCTCTTCAGCGCCGTGCGCAGCTGCACCGCCGTGCGAGGGTCGTGGTTACTGAGAGGTGTGTCTGACTTCCTGCTGCCGTCTGCACGCACACGCACACACACACACACACACACACACAGTAGGAGCGTATTAAAGCCATCGTCATGTGAACTGGTGCAGAGACAGAAACAGGAAGCGTTAGCGTCAGATCCTTCACTGCAAACTGCACTCAGGTTTAGTATCTGGGTGAGACACACTGCAACGCTTCATTAGAGGTGCACACACACACACACACACACACACACACTCACACACACACACACACACACACACACACACACACACACACACACACAGCAGAGGTGTGGTTACCTGGCCAGTCCACTAGAACCACAGGAGACACGATGAGAACAACAGTCAGTGTTTAACGTTGGAACAACTGGAAGAATCAAACACAACTCGTCTCCCAATTTAAGACTCTGACAGGAACCAGGGTGAAAAAATGTCCCCTGGCGTTTATTTTTAACCCTTTACTGCACATATTGGCATACAGCCTAGCTCCTTTAGTAAACAACTGAGACAAATCAACACATTTTTCTACACAATTCTGGGCAAAGGAATTCAATAGATTGGTTATTTTTAAGTTTTTAACACATCTTGACTTGATTTTGGGACAAAAATATCAAAAATTAGCTGAAAATTCTAAAATCGTATGTATATTTTTCACACTGAATGAAAACATTTTGAGATTTTTCAAACCATTATATGGACGAATCCTGCTGCGTGGACGGAGGACTCTGAAAACTCTCACAGCTCTGGATGATGAGTGAAATTTGAATTTTGGGTGAACTATCCCTTTAAAGTAACCCTTAACCCTTGAGTCAGGACTCTGTTATCAGAGCTGAAGATTCAATCAACATGAGACAGAAACACAGCTTTCTGTGATGAAAGAAGGAAACTAAGACACGTAACAGACACGGAATGGCTGACCTGGTAATACATAGTATATATAGTATTTAATACACAGTATACACAGTATCTATATGTACAGTAATATCTATCTCTATTTATCTAATAATGGTTTTGATTTCAATGCAACAACAGTAAAACATCCATCAGTGAAAAAAACAGAAACTTCAGCTTCAGAGTCTGAACAGAAAACACTGACATCTGTCCAGTGTGTGTGTGTGTGTGTGTGTGTGTGTGTGTGTGTGTGTGTGTGTGTGTGTGTGTGTGTGTGTGTGTGTGTGTGTGTGTGTGTGTGTGTGTGTGTGTACCTGAGGCGGTGGACGTGCGTCGTAGCAGCTCAGGATGAGGTTTCCGTCGCGTCCTGGAGCCGTAGAGGGAGTGGGAGGGGCTTGACGACCAGCTCCTCCTCTCTGACTGAGGGGAGGGCGACGGCACCTCGGGCTTCTCTGACGCTGCCGCCGAGGGGGGGCGGCCCTCCTCTACACACACACACACACACACACACACACACACACACACACACACACACACACACACACACACACACACACAGAGACACACAGAGTTACATGAGCAGAAAGAACCAATCAGCTGTCTCCATGCTGTCGAGTGTAAAAACTCTAAATCTGTCCAAGAATCTTTGTCTCATTTCTGTCCAAACTAAACTCTTTCTACTTTAAATCAGACTCATCACATAAAAATCAACTTGTTTTTAGATCATTTTCACTTGAAATCAGTAGAAAAAGTTGTTTGTGTTTGTAATAAGGAAGAAAAACTGGCTCCACTCTCAGATTTTTCTACTTATTTCAAGTGAAAGTCTGTTTGAAAGAAGTAAAAAGTGTTAAAAACAAGCTGCTTTAATGTAGAAAGAGCTTCGTTTGGACTGAAATGAGACAAATATTGTTGGTGAGCTGCAGAGTTTTTAGGTGCATGTTGTTCATTGTTCATGTTATAAAACCAATAAAAAGCAGAACAACATTATAATATAATATAATAATATAAAGCAGGATGTTTGACTGAGCTCAGCTCCTCGTGGTCGGGACGTTTAACATCATCTGGTATTGATTTCTGTCTGATAATAGAATCATTAAATAAAGAGCAGCAGCTCCAGGTCACATGACACGACAGCACGCCGCCGTAAACGCCGTGTTCACGCTCACACCGTCACTTATACAGGAGACATCTGGTAAACCAGGAACAACAAATACAACAGGTGTTTGTCCACAACACTACGTTCTGTATAATTAGTGTAAAAGAAGAGACGCCTGCTGGTGGAAGACAGCATGGTCGCTGATATATTGATAATAATAATAATACTCATACTACTACTGATAATACTAATACTTATACTACTACTACTACTACTACTACTACTGCAGCTGCTGCTGGTGGTGCGTTCACAGGCCGTTGGAAACAGGAGCAACACGTGAGTCATGAGGCGACTCTCTGGCTCTGAGCCAACGTCATCACATGACCTCACAAGACTGCTGCTAATTACACACACACACACACAGTGGGAGGTCTGCTGTCAGTCTGCACTACACACTCTGTTTGTACACATATTTACAGTACATATATTTATAGTATAGCAGTTACTCTGTGTCATTACAATGTGTGACGGCTGAAGTTTCAATCTGAGAGTCTGTTTGTTGTTGTTGTTGTTTGTTGTTGTTGTCCTGTAGGATTCAAGGCCCTGAACGCACCGTCAGGTTCAGACCTCAGAGCTGCTGTGAATAAACAGTCAGTTAATAAAACACAACTTAGATCAGGTCTGAACTGAGCCATCTTGGATTCTAGGTGGAGTCTACACTGCAAAAACTCAAAATCAAGCAAAGAATATTTGTCTCATTTCTAGTCAAAACTAATCTCATCGCATAAAAATTAACTTGTTTTCAGATAAATTTCACTTGTTTCAAACTAATTTTCACTTGAAATCAGTAGAAAAATCTGCCAATGGAGCAAGTTTTTCTTTCTTATTACAAGCACAAACATCTTGCCCCATTGGCAGATTTTTCTACTGATTTCAAGTGAAAATTAGTTTGAAACAAGTGAAATTTATCTGAAAACAAGTTAATTTTTAGGTGATGAGATTAGTTTTGACTAGAAATGAGACATTTTGACAAGAAATAAGACAAATATTCTTTGCTTGATTTTGAGTTTTTGCAGTGTACTTGCCATATTTGGAGAGGTGCGGCGGTTAGCGGGCTGAGACCCCGCCCACTGGACTGGAAGCAACCAATTAACGGCCGGTAAACTGTCTGTCAACCTGTCACTCAACGTAACCCCCCCCTCCCCCCCAAACAACACAAAAACAGCAGCTCCCAGACGTTCATCAGTGTGTGTGTGTGTGTGTGTGTCGTTGTGTGTTGTTGTGTGTCTGACCTTTGTTGTTGAAGCGGAACAGGTTGACGAAGGAGCTGTACGCCGAGCGCAGCGGCGGCTCATCCTGCTCCGGGGTCAGAGGCTTGAAGTGCGTCAGGTGGGAGGGGCTTGTGGGCGAGATGACGGGCGGCTCCGCGCTCCAGTCGGTCGAGGACGAGGACGAGGACTTGTCGTCGGCAGCCATGTTGCTGCTGCTACTCCTGCTGCACGGGTAAACAACAACAACAACAACAACAACAACAAATCAGGCGGATTAGAGGAAAGTTTAGGAAAAAGACCCAAATAAAGTCATTCATTCATGATTCTTCTGACTGAGTTGGTTACTGACAGAAAGACAAACACAAAATATATTACAAGTTATTTTAAATTCTTTGTTAACATGATGAAAAAGGACATAATCTAATTACGTATGGCTCATTTATATCCAACACCAGGTCTAAACACCGGCTACAGCAGTGAAATGTCTTGTTCAGTCTTGTTGACTTGTCCTTGTTTTAACTTGTCTTTCTTTTACATTTTCAGCCGGGGGACGACCAATGGAAATTATAATAATTGGGTGCATTTGCATTTTATTTTTAAATGTATATGAATGTACACTGTCCCTCTTCAACAAATAAACTGAATTGAACTGAACATACTACAGTGAAAAACGTAATCATAAGGTCTGAATGGAACATCTGGCTTTATTCATTATTACTGCAGAGGCGGGGTTTGGCACTGGGTCAGTAAATATCTCGCTATCATTTTTAGTTTGTCTTAATGTAAGTAATGAAGTCTGAGCCGCAGCATAAAGATGTGTCACAGTCTGTATCTGGTCTGGATTCACTGACAGCTGCTCTTTGTTCCGTACGGACGTCAACCAGCTGTGAATCGATCATCGATCTCCTCCTCGTGATCCTCCGGCAGCAGCAGCTGATCAGAGAACAGCTGCTGCTCCTTCACCAGCCAATCAGGGATCGACACCGTGGTCTGGATCAGAGACCGATCTGGATCGACACCGTGGTCTGGATCAGAGACCGATCTGGATCGACACCGTGGTCTGGATCAGAGACCGATCTGGATCACCTCCACCTGGTCCGACAGGTCCGTCCCGCGTTCACAAACTCTACCTTCACTTTAGCTTTAAAGGAGCAGTGCCAATGTTTACAACCGATATAACTGTGGTGTCATTAGGATCCTTCAGACCATATTTACAACCAATCAGAGCTGCGTTCGTCCCTTTGATCCAGAGTTTCCTGTTGTCGTCATCCAGGGTCTGTAGACCGACCTACAGACCCCGGATGACCTGGATGATGTCATCATTCACTCTGCCTCTTTGTGTTTATCGTTTTATAACTATAACACCCCTGGATACACAGTGTTGTCCTGTATATAATTTTTGATAAAGCTATTTAAAAAAAATGTTCTTTAGAGGCTGCGTCACCAACACTATGTGGATACGCGGCTCTGAATGATCTAAACATGGTCTGAAGGATCCAATGACACCAGAGTTATAACTATGGTCCAGGTTGTAAAAAAAACCCGGCACTGCTCCTTTAATAAAGTCTGCACTAATGAACTGATCTCAGCAGCTTTCCAACACCACCACCATCATCCATCAGCTGAGCCACACAGACCACCGGACATCACCTGTTTCCATGGCAACATTATACAGTAGAGCTGCAACAATACAATAATCGATTATTAAATTATCCTAATCTTCAACTATTCTGATAATCTAATAATCAGGTTGATCCAGATTCTTCAATGTGAATATTTCTGTTTCTTTGTTCCTCTGTGACGATAAACTTTGTGGACGTCGTCTGGTGGTTTGACAAACACTGGTTGATGTTTTTAAACAACTGATCGATTAATGGTTAATGATGATGAATATAATGTTTAGCTGCAGCTCTGTCATTCAGTTACAGTGCGTTTTTAACGGCATCCAGCTCACTGACACTGACACGATCATAAAGGTATTTATCATGACTCAGTGGAAATGAAGCATCAATGAAACATCCCATAAAACACCAACTACAGGAAACAACACGTGACCTGCTGAGGTCTTTATGATCCACACAACAACAGGCTTTACATCCTCAAAGTGAAACTCTCCACGTCTTGGTTCAAATTTCCGTTTTTCCCTCAACAGGAAACAGATGAAGAAGGAAAAAAACATCAAGTTGGAACATGTTGTTTGTCCTCATACATACACACATCTATAAATATATATATATATAAACACACAAAAATGCACCGTGTGTGAAGTCTAATCCGGAACCGATCGCAGAGGAAGTCGTGAAATCAGCAGGTTATTGATTAAAGTCCGGCAGCTGCAGCTCCGCCACAGTTTGATCCGATCTAATCGATATTCAACAGACCAGTCCCTGAACGCCTCATGGCTGCACTCACCCCTTGAAGAACGCCACGGACTTTGAGTTAGCTATGCATGAAGAAGAAGCCATGGTGTCGGGTCATGTGTGGAGGAAAAAGCAGAAGCAGCGTCATGTGACCACAACAGGCCGAGCGGCGGCAGCAGCGTGACTGTGACGGAGGAGCAGCACCGAGCTCCGGCTCCGGGCTCCGGGCTCCGGGCTCCGGGCTCCGGGCTCCGGGCTCCGGGCTCCGGGCGGCTGCACCGCGGCTGCACCGCGGCTGCACCGGGGCAGAGTCTGACCGGCTGACCGCCCGGTGCAGGCTGCTCACCTCCGGCAGGTGGAGGTGCAGCTCTCCTGCCCGCGAGCACATCACACACACGTTTAAACCAATCGATAATCGATTATGAGCGGTGACACCGTGTTGACACCTGAGTTAAAGGCGAACACAACAACAACAACAACACACCTCGTTTAAATTATGTTTTAGCGCTTTTGCACTAATATTAGGCTATATTTTATGTAAGTTCTGTTTATGCTGTTCCTATTGCACTAGTAGTGTATATTTTATTGTTTTAGACATGTTTGAATATATGTTATATCATATATGTCCTCTTTCTATTTTATTTATTGCCTTTGCACACTTCCTTCTGGAATAACCTGACAGAATCATTTCCTTTGGGATGAATAAAGTTCTATCTATCTATCTATCTATCTATCTATCTATCTATCTATCTATCTATCTATCTATCTATCTATCTATCTATCTATCTATCAAACCTGACAAACCTTCACTGTTACAGTAAAAAATAAAAACAATGAAACCCAACCTGCGACAGTGTAAGTGAACGGTCTCTCTGGTTGTGGACTGAACTCACACAACATTAATATTTCCTGACCACCAGTGTGTCAAACCTGTGTTAAACTGGTGTTAAACTGTACTAACTAACATTTATATAGTTAATAATGTTTCCATTAAACAGCTGGAAGCAGAAACTCGTTGGTCTGAACCAGAACTAAGTTAGCTCCTTAGCTCGTTCAATTACACATTAAACCATCGACTTCACGTCTCGTAGCTTTAGAGAAATAAATGTTATATTCACAGCGACGATGTGAAACGTCAAATAAGTAGAATAAGTGTGTTTATGTGTGTTATCTGCCGCTAGCAGGCTGATTAGCGGAGCTAGCTGCCGTTAGCCTCCGGTGCTAACTAGCCGGTTGACAACAACACACCGGTTTGTTTTTAACGGCTACAGAATAAAACACGTGTGAAGCGGTGACAGCAGAGGAATAAAGGTGAGTTACCGGTTCACGGTGTGAGGTTGACATCAGGGTGAAGTCAGTCCAGACTTTGTAGAGATGAATAAAACACAGCTGAACACAGCCGACTCCCAAAGACAGACAGCCAGACCCGACGAGTCGAGAGCCGAGCGGAACCCGCTGCTGGGAGCAGGGGAGGCGGCAGAGCTCAGAGACATCGATCCACCTCGTCTGGGGGGCTTTCCGTCAAAACCTCGTCAAAACAAGCACCAAGCTAATAAAAATGCAGTGAAACCTTTTAAATTAAAGAAAATAATTTACAAGAAAAAAATCTTTAATTGTAGCTATATTACAAGTTATCGTCTATTTTATAAGTTTGGGTTTGGTGAACACTTTTACTTTACTGAATTTGGTGAATTCCAGATCCACTGTCTAGACTGGAACCAGAATCCAGACAAAATAAAGAGTGAATGGATACCAGGCTCTTCTCCTCTCTGTATGAAGAGCCTGGTGACACGAGGCCGGGTCGACCCAGGTCTCCAGAGCTGGAGTCTCTTCTTTACCTCTGTGCGTTCACACCAAAAGCTTCCAAAGCGTCAAAAACGCTCGAGGGTCGGCGTCTGAGCTTCCAAAACAGCAACGGCAAATATTATCAGCCGCTTCGGCCGCTCGTCACGTGACTGGCGTCAAACTTCAATCGCGCTGGTCATTGGGCCGAAATACAAAAAAAGAAAAAAAAACGGCAGCCGACGGACATCTCTATTCTGACAGGTTGTCGCCGGTTGCCGCTTAGCCGCGTCATAGCTAATTAGCATAAAGTTGACCAGGGCTCAACTTCTAGTCTGTTGACGCTTTGGACGCTCTGGAAGCTTTGGACGCTTTGGAAGCGCGGCAACGCCTGTAGACGCTTTGGACGCTCGGTGTCGCCGGGCTCTCATTGAAAATGAATTGACTTCCGGCGTCTTGGACGCTTTGGAAGCTTTTGGTGTGAACGTACAGCGAGTTCGTGGTTATCATTCAGTTCATGTGTGGGAAGTGTTTTACACATTAATCATATACAGTGCTATTTCTGTGTGACAGATGAGACCTAATCTCAAGATGACTCTGAGTTTTGTTTTGAGATGTTAATTCCCTGTTAATGTGCATGAAAGGCAATAAAGTTTAAGAACACACACACAAAAAGGTGAAGCCGTGAAGGTGTCGACCCAATGTTATCCCAATGTGAGTAGCGTGGATTTCAGTGTTGTGTGTCACTGAGCAGCTTTTTCTCACGGCTCATTCAGGTGAAAGAAAACACCTGACATCATAATAAACCAATCAGCATCCAGCTCAGAGCTGCTCTGATCAGAGAGAACAGTTGGTTCAAGCCAGGCCTTTGGACTCTTCAGGCGTGTTAACAAGTGAAGGGAGGCAACCGCCATCCCAACATCCCACCAGTCCGACATAGGCCTCTAATTGTCTAAATAGCAACACTTAATTTTCTATCAAATGTCCCGTCATTCCAACAATTTTTGCCTCCTATGGTCGGAATGACGTAGCCTATTTTTTTGCCTTTCTGACAATTCCTTTAAGGTATTTTCCCCCCAAAGATTCTGCACTGGTTGAGTTTAGGCAACGAAGAAAGGAGTTGGTTAAGTTTAGTTTAGTAAAAAGAGCAGGTAGAGGCGAGACAGGCAGACTGGTCTGCTGTGGAATTACACACAACCATGAGGGTATTCCTCTATCGGCATGTCTTAACGAAGGGAGGAGCCTGCTGGGTTAACGGTTGGAATGGTGGGACGTTTGCATGTTGGAATAGCGGTATGTCGGAATGGTGGGATGTTTAAATGATGGTATGTCGGAATGGTGGGATGTTTAAATGGTGGGATGTCGGAGTGGTGGGATGTTTAAATGGTGGGATGTCGGAATGATGGTATGTCGGAATGGTGGGATGTCTAAACGGTGGGATGTCGGAGTGGTGGGATGTTTAAATGGTGGGATGTCGGAATGATGGTATGTCGGAATGGTGGGATGTCGGAGTGGTTGGATGTTTAAACAGTGGGATGTCGGAGTGGTTGGATGTCGGAATGATGGTATGTCTAAATGGTTGGATGTCGGAGTGGTGGGATGTCGGAATGATGGTATGTCTAAACGGTTGGATGTCGGAGTGGTTGGATGTTTAAATGGTGGGATGTTGGAGTGGGGTAGGATGTCGGAATGGTGGGATGTCGGAGTGGTGGGATGTCGGAATGACAGCATTCACCCCATGTGAACACAAAGGGTCCAAAAAAAAGCAGCACAGCCTGAACATGAACAAAGCCAACGACCCACAGCTCTAAATACACTAATAGAACTTCCTGTTTGTCTTAACAGCTCTGATTGAGTCGGTGAATCCATTTTTATCGGTTTCCTTCAGTGACTTTGTTTCTAACGACTCCTCCAGTCCTGAACCTCCCGTCACACGAACCCTGACCCCGTCCCCCTGCAGCGGGTTTGAGGGTCACCTCGTCTCGCAGCCGCACTGCATTGCCTTATAAAGACAAAAGCTTTCATTCCTCTTTCTGTTTCTGTGTTGTCACTTCCTTCCTCGTAGATTTGAATACGTGAGTCGTCGCCCTGCCGTGCAGCTCAGAGCGAGACAGACGGGCACAGAGTCGACGAGCACACCTCCACGCCAAGACAGCACCATCAGGTAAGAACACACAGGTCCGGACGCCGTCCCATCCTCGCAGGTGGTCCCTGAAGGCATCACGGTGGCACGACGCACCTGAGACAAACTCTGATTTGCTTTATTCTTGTTTGCGTGAAAGGGGAGCGGTAGCGAAGACGAAGAGCAGAGGCGTAGCGTGTAGCTGTGTTTCATGAACTCAGACTTTCACAGTTTAAACCGGGAGCTCCTGCTCATTAATCGTCTGCTTCTTGAACCTGCACCTGACACAGAAACCTGCTTTAATCGTGTTGAAAACAGTCTAATGTGTGTAAATGAGAAGACGGAGAGCAGTTGGAGGCAGAGCGAGGCCTGCAGGGGAACAGAGGAAGAAGAAGTTAAACCACTGCAGCGAGCTGAAAAGGAAGTTTGTGGTTAGTGTTGTTTCAACTGCAAAAAAAAAAAAAATCCCTGTGAGGCAGCGAGAGGATGGAGACGAGCTCCGAGCTCAGAGAGGACGTGTGTCCTCTGAACGTCCTCATGTTGCAGGGTGGGCGACGTGCTGCTGCTGCACAACACAGTCGACCTGCAACACGTGTGATTCGTGCTGATGAGGCGCTGCACAGGAAAAAGTAGCGATGCTCAGAGAGGAACGCTGTGCTGCCGAGGCCGAGGTCACATGACCTGGACTCAACCATGAATCTGGTGACTTGATGCTGAGCCAATGAGCCTCCAGTGACGAGTGACTTTAACTTCATGACTTTATATCGTCTGTAGTTGTTTAAGTACAGAGACTGATGATGAACAACTGTCCCTGAAGGCAACGTGCATCAGTGGTTTTACATGAATTTCCCTCTAAAACAACTCTGTGTGGTAACGTTGTGTTATTATCTCATAGCGTGGTGAATGTGCAGGTCACAACTTGTCCACCAGAGCGTTGTGGAGTTGTTGGATTGTGTATTTGATGAGTTTGATGAGGGAAACCAAGAAATCCCATGAGCCTCCGTAGCGTAGCTCTGAGCAGCTCACGGCTCTGCTCCGCCGTTCTAAAAATAGCTTGCACCGACAATTAAAGGTAACGAACCTACTCCTATAGGGGTTATGGTGATGGGACAGTTTGACTAAATGTTGAACTATCCCTTTAAGACTTGAAACACAAAGTTCAGCAGCTCAAAGTCAAGAGTTGAGATTTCCAGAGCCTTTGTCCCACAGAGCTCCATGAACACCTTGTAGACGTGGAGGTGTCGTGGAGAAGCATCGTGCTCTCAGGCTCCGGTGTTTCAGTCACACGAGGCCTCTTCACTGAGACGGACTGAGCTCCATCTCTGTCTGGTTTAGAGCTCGTCTCTCAGACAGAGGGACATGAGTCTTTATTGACCAGTTAAAGTCTATGTGACCTTCACAGACGCCACTGACTGGTCCACTGGTCCAGATGTTGTCCAGTGTCTTCAGTCTCCATCACCTCTTTGCTCAGTAAAACACACTCCAGGATTTCCTCTGGTCTGGTTCCTGCTTCTTTTTTTTCTCCATCAGCGTCTTCTTTAGTCTCTTCCTCTTCTTCTTCCTCTGCTGTGACCATCACACTGAGGACAGTGAGCTGCTTACAGCTGGTTGCAGCGATGCTACAGGTGTTGACGTTGGAGTTGAGTTAAAGATCCAGGGCGTGAGTTGTTCCCAAGTTGTTTCTGGTCACTGTTTAGCTCCAGCTGCTGAGGAAATCCAGATGCTGTAACATCTGCCTGTGGTTCATTGTGAGGAGCTCATAACAGAAGCTAAAGGAGCCCAACACCAGCAGACAGATTTCACATCAGCTCCACTCCCACCATCCTCTGCCTCCACTGAGGGAACACGTGCATGAGAGTTTTTCGTGGTTTATTTCTATAAACAAATAGACAAACCTCCAATCTGGATTCAGACCGTCAAGGCCAAGGTCTCGTTTATTTATAGAGCACCTTAAAGACAACCTAGGCTGACCAAGGTGCTTTACGTAAAATAAATAACAATAAAATACAATGGTACATTTCAAAAGACTATTTTCAGCAATGCCACATAGACTCAGGTGGTTTTACTACGGCAGAAAACATCCTCTTTGTTCTTTGTTGAAATGTCAAGAGTCAAACGCTTTCATTTGAATTTTCTTTTGAGGATTTTCAGGAAGTGCTGCTGAAAATTTGTTCCACATTTGGTTGGAAACTTGTCGGTCGGTTAGTTTCCATTATCAGTTCATCTTATCTCACCTTTCTTAAGAAAATGAACAAACATAAAGTAAATATAGAACAAAGCAGCGACAGCACGAAGGAAGCAAAAACAGAACATTAGGTAAAAACTTCTACAATATAAAAGCAGCAGCAGAAACAAGCGAAGAAGAGTCTGAAATAGAAACGTGGAGCAGTGACTCATTCAGCCTCATTTAGCTGCAGTTTCATTTCTGCTCCAGAGCTGCAGTCGCTTCAACGCCACGACGGAAACACACGAAGACGACGACGTCCAAGAGTCAGAGTCGACACTAAAACTAAAACACAGGATAATGTTAATGATGAGAGAGGAGCAGAGAGACAGGCTGACGTGTCGCTGCTGCTGCACGGGGAGGAAGTGGGCGACGGAGGTTTTACCCAGAGTTCATTGTGGTCTCATTGAGTCTCAACGGCTGATGCTCATTTATTAACCAGCATCTGGACCAATAACTTCATTAAAATCATCGTATTGTGTGTAGTATTAAATCATTTCAAACTCTATTTATACTTTATTTTGTTTGTTGTCAGACGATGGAACGTGATTTTCTGTATTGAACAACTTCCTCTTATATTGAACATCCTATAGATTATTGTTTAATGTTAGATTATGTTTATTAGTATGAAGGATCCGTCTATAAAAACAAAACTATACACTGCAAAAACTCAAAATCTTACCAATAATAGTTTCAAGTCTTTTCTTTCTCATTAAAAACACAAAAAACTTTCTTTCACTGGCAGATTTTTCTACTGATTTCAAGTGAGAATTAGTTGAAAAAGTTGAGAAAATGATCTAAAAACAACTTCATTTTTAGGTGATGAGTCTGATTTAAAGTGGAAGGAGATTAGTTTTGACAAGAAATAAGATAAATGTGCAGTGTAACTGTCTTCTCCCAAACCAACAGAAATATTAGAAAACATTTTCATAGGGACTACTTTGAGCGGCGGATTGATCCTGAGTCGCTGCAGCGGTTGTTGTGTGGCGCTGCGGCTCAGAGGAAACAGCAGCATCGTGGTCTAAAGTGTCTTTTAAGGTCAGAGAAACAGACTGATGGAGCGTGTGATGGCGTTTCATAATCACAAACACGTTTATCAGCTTCATCTTCATCAGAACAGGAAGTTGAATCACTCATCTTGAAGCTGATGTCAGTGTTTGTGGTTTTAAAATGTCCGAAGGTCTTTCTTAACGACGCGTATGTGTTACATTAACTCTGCCAAATATGGTCGTGTTAAAGCGCAGTGTGATGTGTTATGTGATCAGTTCCTGCTTCACTCAGCCTGAAACTGTGAATTTAAATCAGTTAAAAAGGAGAAATTAACTAAACTTAACAAGTGATTAACTGAATCGAATCACAGAGTTAAAGGACGATTTCCTGCTTTTCTTATTTTCTATTGGCTCTTTGCATCTGTTAATTCATGTTGATAACAAACTACTTAATAATTAATCAACTACTTCAGTAAACTTGGTTTTCTATTGGTTCGAACCAGAACCAGTAAAACCCTTGTTTCCTCAGTTATAACTGTATCTTTTATATTGACTGTGTTATTTGTATTCAAGCCCTTTAAAAGACTTTGTTTGCACTATCTTCATGTGGGCGGAGCCTCCCTCTGTCCACCTGTCCGTCAGCCGGCTGCAGGTCACCTGTGCAGGTGCTCAGGTCTCATGAGCCGGGGCCAGTGACGGGCAGAGGAACAGGAAGTGAAGCAGAAACAGGAAGTGGAGGCAGAGGCAGAGGTTCCTCCTTCTCTGCACCACCGAGCTCCGGTCGCCTCCGTCTCCGTCTCTGTGTCCGACGACGTCTCATGTTGTTGAATTTCTTTTTGCTGTTGTGTCAGTTTCAGGTTCCAACATGGCCGCCCCCGCTCAGATCTCTGCAGAGGAGCTGGAGGAGCTCAGAGAAGCGTTTGCAAAGATCGGTGAGAGAACAGAGAGTTGCACTGTGTTGTTACCTCCCTGTCCATGCCCTCTGACCTCTGACCTCTGACCTCTGACCCCCTCCCTCCCTCCCTCCTCCAGACGTGGACAACAATGGCTTCATCAGCAAAGAGGAGCTGAACGAGCTGTTCAGAGCCGCCAACCTGCCGCTGCCCGGGTACCGCATCAGAGAGATCATCCAGGAGCTGACCAAGACCAGCGACCAGCTCACCTTCGATGAGTTCACTCAGGTGAGGTCACGCAGGAACTCCTTCATCACGCCCGCCATGAAGCCACCGACAGCAACGTGTCGCACTTTAACCTTATTTAAGATCTGTTGGTTTCATTTGACTGGTTATTTATTGTGTAATGTAGTAAACATTACTGTGTAATGGTGTAACAACTGGAGCCCAGTGCTGTCTCGATACTTCCACACCCACACTGACTCTATTTCTAGTGTGTAAGTGTCTCTGAACGCAGTGGACGGTAAGAACCGGGGTGGTTTCACTCATATCAGTCAGAAAGTTGAGTGTAGCGCGATGGACTCTTCCCACCCTCAGTAAACGCCGTCTGGGCTGGCGGGTGATTTACAAGACGGGTGATTTACAAGGATGTTGTAAAACATAAAACATACCTGCAGGACAAAGTTTTCCACCAGTACGAGGCGGCGGCGTTATCTCCACCTCACACAAGCAAACAAAAAAAACCAAAGGTACCAGTGAGGCGTCCAGTGTGTGAACGTGTCCTGTGACCTTTGACCTGCAGATCGTCCACAGCCTGAAGAGCACCGAGGTGGCCAAGACCTTCAGGAAGGCCATCAACAAGAAGGAGGGGATCTGCAACGTGGCAGGAACGTCGGAGCAGACGGGCACCCAGCACTCCTACTCAGGTCAGTGAACGCACCACCGGGTGGGGTCACTGGTTATTGGTTATAGATCACTGGAGTGTGACGCGTCGTCTCCGTGTCCACAGAGGAGGAGAAGGTGGCCTTTGTGAACTGGATCAACAAAGCTCTGGAGAAGGATGGAGACTGTAAACACATCCTGCCCATGGACCCCAACAACAACGACCTGTTCACCGGCATGGGAGACGGCATCATCCTCTGGTAACGCCACCAGCCGATCAGCTGATCAAGGGTCAATGATGTGGGTCAAACAGACCCTGGTTCACCTAGAACTGATCCAGGTCCTGTGGTGTGTGTGTGTGTGTTGTGTGTGTGTGTGTGTGTGTGTGTGTGTGTGTGTGTGTGTGTGTGTGTGTGTGTGTGTGTGTGTGTGTGTGTGTCCTGCTCTCTGACCCGGTTCTGTCTCCATCAGTAAGATGATCAACCTGTCCGTCCCCGACACCATCGACGAGAGGACCATCAACAAGAAGAAGCTCACGCCCTTCACCATCCAGGTGAGGAAGAGGAGCACGCCTCAGAGTCTGTGTGTGTGTGTGTCTCTGACGCTGTGTGTGTGTGTGTTTGTGTGTCTCTGACCCTGTGTGTGTGTGTGTGTGTGTGTGTGTGTGTGTCTCTGACGCTGTGTGTGTGTGTGTGTCTCTGCAGGAGAACCTGAACCTGGCTCTGAACTCGGCCTCGGCCATCGGCTGCCACGTGGTGAACATCGGGGCGGAGGACCTGAAGGAGGGCCGGCAGCACCTGGTCCTGGGTCTGCTGTGGCAGGTCATCAAGATCGGACTGTTGGCCGACATCGAGCTGAGCCGCAACGAAGGTGTGTGTGTGTGTGTGTGTGTGTGTGTGTGTTTGTGTGTGTTTCCAACGCTGTGTCACGTTCTCGTAGAGGTCAGAACGTTGGGAACTCCTGTCAGGACCTGGAGGTCCAGCCGGTCGTCCACCAACCAGACGCTGTTTTGATCCCAGGAAACATGTCACAGTGTCCATGGGAACGACCCTCAACCAGTCTGTGTGTGTGTCTGTGTGTGTGTGTGTGTGTGTGTGTGTGTGTGCGCGCGTGCAGCCTTGATCGCCCTGCTGCGTGACGGAGAGAGTCTGGAGGACCTGATGAAGCTGTCTCCTGAGGAGCTGCTGGTGCGCTGGGCCAACTACCACCTGGAGGAGGCCGGATGCCCCAAGATCAACAACTTCAGCTCCGACATCAAGGTGAACACACACAAACCACCAGATCTCAAATCAGTTGAGTCATCCCATAATATCTCGCTGTATCTCAGATGTTCCATCTTTCACTCCTGTGGTGTGTGTCTGTCTCAGGACTCGAGGGCCTACTACAACCTCCTGAACCAGGTGGCGCCCAAAGGAGACGAGGACGGGATCCCCGCCATCGCCGTCGACATGTCAGGACTCAGGGTGAGAGTCTGAGGTTTAGAAATGAAACGATCCATTTAGATCAGTTTTACTTGTCACAGCGACTCAGAAACAGAAACCAAACCTCTGTTAAAGGGATAGTTCAACATTTTTGCAGTATTTGATGAGTTTGATGAGGGAAACCAAGAAATCCCATGAGCCTCCGTAGCGTAGCTCTGAGCAGCTCACGGCTCTGCTCCGCCGTTCTAAAAATAGCTTGCACCGACAATTAAAGGTAATGAACCTACTGCTATGACTATAGGGGTTATGGTGATGGGACAGTTTGACTAAACGTTGAACTAAAGACTGGTCTGGGCGTTAGAGGACAGACGGTGGTTCCTCAGCGTGTTGACGTTGTCCTCCTGGTCTTCGTCCCTGCAGGAGAAGGAGGACCTGAAGCGAGCCGAGTGCATGCTGGACCAGGCCGAGCGGCTCGGCGCCCGACAGTTCGTCATGCCGGCCGACGTGGTGCGAGGAAACCCCAAGCTGAACCTGGCCTTCGTCGCCAACCTGTTCAACAAGTACCCGGCGCTGAAGAAGCCCGAGAACCAGGACATCGACTGGAGCTCCATCGAGGGTGAGTCCTGCAGGACACGGGTCTGGGTCTGAACCCCCGGCGGTCTGGACCTCAGGCCTCGGTCTGGGTCTGAACCCCCGGCGGTCTGGACCTCAGGCCTCGGTCTGGGTCTGAACCCCGGCGGTCTGGACCTCAGGCCTCTGTCTGGGTCTGAACCCCGGCGGTCTGGACCTCAGGCCTCGGTCTGGGTCTGAACCCCCGGCGGTCTGGACCTCAGGCCTCGGTCTGGGTCTGAACCCCGGCGGTCTGGACCTCAGGCCTCGGTCTGGGTCTGAACCCCCGGCGGTCTGGACCTCAGGCCTCGGTCTGGGTCTGAACCCCGGCGGTCTGGACCTCAGGCCTCGGTCTGGGTCTGAACCCCCACACGGTCTGGACCTCAGGCCTCGGTCTGGGTCTGAACCCCCACACGGTCTGGACCTCAGGCCTCTGTCTGGGTCTGAACCCCCACACGGTCTGGACCTCAGGCCTCGGTCTGGGTCTGAACCCCGGCGGTCTGGACCTCAGGCCTTGGTCTGGGTCTGAACCCCCACACGGTCTGGACCTCAGGCCTCGGTCTGGGTCTGAACCCCCACACGGTCTGGACCTCAGGCCTCTGTCCGGGTCTGAACCCCCGGCGGTCTGGACCTCAGGCCTCGGTCTGGGTCTGAACCCCCACACGGTCTGGACCTCAGGCCTCGGTCTGGGTCTGAACCCCCGGCGGTCTGGACCTCAGGCCTCGGTCTGGGTCTGTGTGTGGTCTGGACCTCAGGCCTCGGTCTGGGACCAGGGAGCGGTCTGGACCTCAGGCCTCGGTCTGGGTCTGAACCCCGGCGGTCTGGACCTCAGGCCTCGGTCCGGGTCTGAACCCCGGCGGTCTGGACCTCAGGCCTCTGTCTGGGTCTGAACCCCCACACGGTCTGGACCTCAGGCCTCGGTCTGGGTCTGAACCCCCACACGGTCTGGACCTCAGGCCTCGGTCTGGGTCTGAACCCCCGGCGGTCTGGACCTCAGGCCTCGGTCTGGGTCTGAACCCCCACACGGTCTGGACCTCAGGCCTCGGTCTGGGTCTGAACCCCGGCGGTCTGGACCTCAGGCCTCGGTCTGGGTCTGAACCCCCACACGGTCTGGACCTCAGGCCTCGGTCTGGGTCTGAACCCCCACACGGTCTGGACCTCAGGCCTCGGTCTGGGTCTGAACCCCGGCGGTCTGGACCTCAGGCCTTGGTCTGGGTCTGAACCCCCACACGGTCTGGACCTCAGGCCTCGGTCTGGGTCTGAACCCCGGCGGTCTGGACCTCAGGCCTCGGTCTGGGTCTGAACCCCGGCGGTCTGGACCTCAGGCCTCGGTCTGGGTCTGAACCCCCGGCGGTCTGGACCTCAGGCCTCGGTCTGGGTCTGAACCCCGGCGGTCTGGACCTCAGGCCTCTGAAGACCTGGTGTGTGTTTCTACCTGCAGGTGAGACCAGGGAGGAGAGGACCTTCAGGAACTGGATGAACTCGCTGGGAGTCAACCCCCGGGTCAACCACCTCTACGCGTAAGAACGCCCCGCCATCGCTCCTCAGCTTCACCCCCATCTTCAGCTGCATCTCACCTGTGTGTGTGTGTGTGTGTGTGTGTGTGTGTGTGTGTGTGTGTTCTCCAGAGACATCGACGACGCCCTGGTGATCTTCCAGTTGTACGAGAAGATCAAGGTTCCAGTCAACTGGGACAAGGTCAACAAGCCCCCCTACCCCAAACTGGGCAGCAACATGAAGAAGGTACGAGGGGGGGGAATGAATGAATGAATGAATCTGAAGATTACTTGCTTACTTCTACGTTTTACCGCGCCCTGACCGGCGTCTTGTCATTTATTAGCGACAGACTTGAATAGGTTCCTTCCATCTAAACATCACGTTATATTGAGCTCTTTCATCACAGAAAGAGCTCCAGGTTGGATTTGAGTGGAACTGTCCTTTAAGTGTGTGTTGCTGTGGTTGCAGCTGGAGAACTGTAACTACGCGGTGGAGCTGGGGAAGAAGGAGGCCAAGTTCTCCCTGGTCGGCATCGCCGGTCAGGACCTGAACGCAGGGAATCGAACCCTCACCCTGGCTCTGCTGTGGCAGCTGATGAGACGGTAACGACACGCCGCCACCGTCTTACTGTGGTGTTACTGGGACCAGGTGCTAACCCCCCCCCCCCCCCCCCCCCCTCTCTCAGGTACACCCTGAACATCCTGGAGGACCTGGGCGACGGCAACAAGGTGGTGGACGACACCATCGTGTCCTGGGTCAACGACAACCTCTCACAGGCCGGGAAGCCGACCATCTCCAGCTTCAAGGTAGAGGGGGCGGAGCCTAAAGGTCACAGAGGTCACAGGGAACGGGGTGTGTAACACAACAAGTGACTCGTGTGTGTGTGTGTGTGTGTGTGTGTGTGTGTGTGTGTAGGACGGCAACATCAGCAACAGCATGCCGGTCCTGGACCTGATCGACGCCATCCAGCCTGGATCGATCCGATACGACCTGGTGAAGGCCGACGACCTGACGGACGACGAGAAGCTCAACAACGCAAAGTAGGAGCTGATTCTAGTATTGATTATTGATTATTGATCACAGCTCATTGATCAGATCAAAGACAGAATAAACGACTCAGAAGCTGTCAATCCCCCAAAATATTATGTTAAATATTCAAGTTATATTTGAACTTTTAATATTTTTTAGCTCATGATCTACACCTACCAGCTACATCCCATGTCCACTAAAGGGCATTCCAACCAAATCTGTTATGTAACGTTTGCAACACACTTAACTTTTACCAACTCAATATAAAACTAAATATAAAAGAAGTTGGTTTTAAAAAACTCTGCTTGTAAATGTGAAGCTGCAGCTCTATGTCGCACACAACAACACAACAGTTTGGTTTATCAACACGTTTACTGCCCTGAACGTCAAGAGGCACGACGATAATTAGCATCGCTGCAGAATGAACACGTTGGAACGTCAGTTTTACCTTTAGTCGGGTGCAAATATGACTTGACCCCCAAAAAATTCTACCAAAAGGTTTCTCAGTAGTTTTTTATAGTATTAGATGTCCTTAATAATATACTAAAAGTTTACAGGTATCACCATGAAACTTCCCAAGTTTATCACTTACATTAAGACAAATATTTTTTGTATTACAAGTTTTCTCAAATATTATATTTAAATATGTAAATGAGGCAATAACTAATTAAATATGTGCTAAATTGCATACTTTTCCAGATCCAAAAATTTAATGGATAAAGCCACTTTCAAAAGTCTTGTTTTATTTGGTTGACACATTAGAACACATTAGAGTAAGAAGGTCTCACTGAGGGGATTTTGGATATCTCTTTTTATCACTTAAAAGTATGCAATTTAGCGCATATTTAATTAGTTATTGCCTCATTTACATATTTAAACATAAAATTTGACAAAACTTGTAATACAAAAAATATTAGTCTTAATGTAAGTGATAAACTTGTGAAGTTTCATGGTGATATCTGTTATTTAAAATTTTTACCCTATTCACCTGGAGCGTCTCTCTGGGCTTCAACCCATTACATTTACATTAGGACGCCATCCTGAAAATGACTCCTTTCTAGTGTCAAACTGTGGTAAACTTTTAGTTTGTTATTAAGGACATTAATACAATAAAAAACTACTGAGAAACCTTGTGTTAGAATTTTTCTAGGGTTAGGTGGTTTTTCTTCATAAATGCACCTGACTACTTTGAATGTTCTAATTTTTAAAATAATTTAAATCAGTTCAAATAACAAAGTTAACTCTGACAGCGCTAACAAACAGAAGAATCACAGTTCAGCCTCATTCAAGTCTTTTACATTCAACTGTTAGCAACAACAACATGTTAACTTCAGGCTGGACACGTCACCGTTCACAGCTGCAGCTCCAGCTCTTCCCGCCGTTACCGTTGCGTCACAGCGCGCGGCTCCCGTCGCCAAGCAACCATGTATCTTTTTTTTTTCATAGCGGCTCTTTGTTTCAGAGCCGTTACCGTGTTCCTGTCCCTGCAGCACGCGCTAACGACGGCACACCGGTAAACACATGGGTAAACAGCCGCTGTCGGCGGAACCGGACATAACCGGAGGATTTACGTCGTGCGTCATCACCAGCCGTTCCCGCCGTTACCGGCATTACGTCGCAAAGCGCGGCTCCTATCACCTAGCAACCAAGTCAGCGTTCGATTTTCTCAATGAACTTTGGGATTTGTATTGTTGAGCTACAAAACCTTTAACAGACAATAAATTAATATCTGTAAACAAGAGGTGAAACGTATTTAGTCAGTTACTGTTACTGTACTGTCATTTTACATGACTGTCAACATGCCTCATTTCCTATAAAATAAGATTAGTGCTGCTAATGGAAGTGTTTGAATTGACCTTATAGCCTATACCACACCTAAATACACACTAAATACTTCAAACATTGTATTTATCTTCTCATATTGTTGGTTTTGCTAAAAAAAAATCTGATTATTCCGACCA
This sequence comes from Decapterus maruadsi, assembly GCA_030347415.2. Lineage (NCBI taxonomy): Eukaryota > Metazoa > Chordata > Actinopteri > Carangiformes > Carangidae > Decapterus > Decapterus maruadsi. Next base: position 28,383,097 of record CM064902.1, read on the forward strand.
CGGCACAAATAAATTAACAAATATTGCAGATTGGCTCATGTTCCACACAAACGCCTGACGCTCGTCGCTCGCCTCGCTCATCGTCCAATCAGAGCGGCTCACACCTGTGTCCTCGTGTTTTTACAGGTACGCCATCTCCATGGCGAGGAAGATCGGCGCCCGTGTCTACGCTCTGCCTGAGGACCTGGTGGAGGTCAAACCCAAGATGGTGATGACGGTGTTCGCCTGCCTGATGGCGCGCGGCATGAGGAGAGTGTAAAGACCAGGACCAGGACCAGGACCAGGACCAGGACCAGGACCAGGACCAGACCCAGACCTGCAGACCGACCACAGGAAGTGAAACCAGGCAGAAATAATCAACTGTTCAACTCGGAGCTGATTGTTTCTTTCTCTAAAACCACAAGTTAATTCCAGATCGAGCCCGTAATGTAACCTCTGACCTCTGTGACCTGCAGCCGCTTCACAATAACAACGCCTTCATGTCTCTGTATATTTGTAACACCTGCTGTTTCCAGCTCAGAACAAACCTTTTCAATCAGAAACTTTATGACAAAAATACACAACAATAAACTTTTGTATAATAACTGTGTCTTGATCTGTTTGAATTATTCTAAACGACCAGATGAACCCTGACTTCCTGTCTGGGGGCGAAGTGTTCAGACTGAAGCTCAGCATCTACCTGACTGATGAGCTGCCACGTGTTCAGTTAAACTAAATGAAACGTGTCTGTTTATTGAGGAAAAGCTCTGAAACCTCCCAGCTTCTCCTCCTCAGGTCGTCGCTGCAGCTTCAGGACTTTCAACAATAATGAAACGTCAGCGTCACTTAAACAATTTGTTTAATTAGAGAAAACTTTGATTTCCAAATAAACAAGAACTGGTACAAAATGAAAAGCTGAATTGAGTTCATCCGTAGTTTCCGTCTTGAAAAGAGTGAAAATGGGGACAGTTCAGAGTCCTGGACCAGGACCAGACCTGGACCTGGACCAGACCAGGACCAGGACCTGGACCAGGACCTGGACCTGGACCAGGACGCGGCAGCCAGCAGAGTGAAGGAAACATAACTACATATTTACAGGACTGTCGGTGAAGCTGCTGCGTCTGTTTCTGCTCCAGATGAACGGAGCCAGGTGGTGCTGATGCTGATGCTGATGCTGATGCTGGGGGGTCAATCTTAGTGTCTTTGGGGGGGGGGGGGGGGGGGGGTAATTATTTGGCAGGTTTGGCCTCTGTGGGGTTCTCCCCGGTGTCCAGGGTCTTGAGGAGGCGGAAGAGGCCGGCGGCCTCGCGGATGCGGCTGAACTCGATGCAGAAGGCCTGGACCTCGATGAACAGGTCCTGGACGTTGATGATCTTGTTCCGGATCAGAGACTGGAGGAAGACGCAGACCAGACGCACCAGACGGTTCTGGAGAGGAGGAGGAGGAGGAGGAGGAGGAGGAGGAGGAGGAGGAGGAGGAGGAGGAGGAGGAGGAGGAGGAGGAGGAGGAGGAGGAGGAGGAGGAAGAGGAGGAGCAGGAGGAAGAGGAGGAGGAGCAGGAGGAGGAAGAGGAGGAGGAGGAAGAGGAGGAGGAGGAGGAGGAGGAGGGAGGAGGAGGAGGAGGAGGAGGAGGAGGAGGAGGAGGAGGAGGAGGAGGAGGAGGAGGAGGAGGAGGAGGAGGAGGAGGAAGAGGAGGAGCAGGAGGAGGGAGGAGGAGGAGGAGGAGGAGGAAGAGGAGGAGCAGGATGAAGGAGGAGGAGGAGGAGGAGGAGGAGGGAGGAGGAGGAGGAGGAGGAGGAGGAGGGAGGAGGAGGAGGAGGAGGAGGAGGAGGAGGAGGAGGAGGAGGAGGAGGAGGAGGAGGAAGGAGGAGGAGGAGGAGGAGGAAGAGGAGGAGGAGGAAGAGGAGGAGGAGGAGCAGGAGGAGGAAGAGGAGGAGCAGGAGGAGGAGGAGGAGGAGGAGGAGCAGGAGGAGGAAGAGGAGGAGGAAGAGGAGGAAGAGGAGGAGGAGGAGGAGGAGAAGAAGAATCATGTGTTTATGGAGATTTTTTTAACCAAACTGAACAAGTAAAACCTGCTTGGACCAGCTGATGCTGATCCTCAATAAGAATCGATGAAGATCTTCCAGGAATTTAAATATTTAGGAGCTTTTTATGATTGTAATTTGAGTTTTACTTTTAACAACTGAGTATATTTTTAAAAAGGCAATGCAGCGCTCGCATCTTTTCATGTGAGTAAGAATATTGAGGGTCTGGTAGAAAGCGCTCTGTGTTACAGTACATGGACATGGTCTGGTCACCTGGGGGTTAAAACACAGACCAACTGGTCAGTAAAACCACAGGGAGGAGCAGAAACAGCTGATGAGGAGGAGGGAGGAGGCTGGAGGAGGCCAGGAAGTTCAGGAGCAGGAGGTGAGAAGATCCAGCAAAATGAGTTCATGGAGATTTTTTGACCCAAATGTCAAGAAAAAAGTTGAGATCCTTAAGAATCGATGAAGATCTTCCAGGAGTTTAAATATTTAGCTTTTATGATTGTAATTTGAGCTTTAACAACTGAAACCCTAAAAAGTCAAAGTAATCTTTTTTTATAGTTTTCTAGATATGGCCATTTACAGTACATGGACATGGTCTGGTCACCTGGGGGTTAAAACACAGACCAACTGGTCAGTGAAACCAAGGGGGTAGATGGGACTACAGGCAGGCGGAGCTCACTGTCGGCCATATTGAAACAGGCAGCTTGCTCTGACTCTGGCTGCAGTTACAGCAGTAGTTGGTGATCCATCATCTTCACTAAAAAAACGATTCATAACTCTGTGAAAAATGAATCAGTACGTAGATATTACTTTAACTATTTGCATAATGTCACTATAATGTTACCTTTACAAAAAAAAGTATATGATTAAAATGATCCGTGATTTTGAGTATGCTGCATCATAACTGCATAGACGTTCATAAAACATCAAACCGTTTTGAAATCGGACAAAAACTGAGCAAGTTCTGGTCATTATAGCAGAACATGCACCATAGGCTTACAGTATATGTTCTGAGGGAGGAGATTGTTTTTCCAAGATGTCATTGCTTTGAACGTTGTGTCATTGGACAGCAGCGGCGGGCGAGTCATCTAGTTTTTATATATATCTATGAGTAAAACCATAGGGAGGAGCAGAAACAGCTGATCCCAGTCTCGCCACAGGGCGGCGCTGTCGAGCTGCCAGTCGTTCACAATATTACATTCATGAACACGTTCCAGGACGTTTTAGAGCCGCGTACGTCACCTTGTTACTCTGTTTGTGTTCTGAATGACATGTTTGTTATTTAATGTGTGTTGTCGTGTGATTTATGGTGAAGCTGTGTTTCCGTGGAGACGTACCTGCATGTACTTGTCTTTGATCTGCTCGCAGGTGGAGATGCAGTTGGAGATGTAGAGGTGGATGAACTCTGGAGGCAGATCCACCGCCGTGGTCAACCTGCAGGACCAGAACCAGAACCAGGACCAGGACCAGGACCGGCTGGTCAGAACCGGTTTCACCCAGAACCAACAGCTGTGTGTGTGTGTGTGTGTGTGTGTGTGTGTGTGTGTGTGTGTCCTCCCACCTGTTGACCACCTCCATGGAGTGCAGCGACATGTCCATGTTGACCAGGACGCTGAAGTACTCGGTGATCTGGCTGCTCTGCATCAGCTTCAGCAGCATCTCTATGGCAACCAGAGGGTTGTTCTCCACCAGGTCGGGCAGCTTGGCCGGAGACAGGCCGATGTGGTAGACCAGCTTAGGGTCCTTCTCCAGCTCAGCCAGGAGCTGCAGGGGGGAGGGGGGGGTTGGTGGATTCAGGAACAAAATGTGATTTAAATTCATTTCAAACTGGTCAAATAAACAACATCTATCGATCTAAACATTGATATTTTGCAGCTGAGTTTTAGTGGAAACATGACTTTAAATCAGGGGTGCCAAACTCAAATACGCTGAGGGCCAGATTTGAAAAAACGGCACAAGCCGAGGGCCACATGGTTGTTTATTGAGAACTAGGGATGCAAATTATCGAGTAATTCATTAATCGATAGTTGTTTCATCTTATCGATCGATGATCGATTAATTGATAAGCGGCAATTTTTCTAAGAACCTGAATTTCCCTCTGAATAGGTTCTATCTACTGTAGATGTAACGTAAAATGTTATCTTCCTTATGTTAAAAAAAAATGCAAATCATATTCCTTCATCAAAGATTTATTCTGGGCTCACTTGAGGGCAGGGAATAACATTTTGGTAGAATATCAAACATATTCTGAATAGAAAATATCAAAATATTACACTCATCTCTCATGTGCGACATTGGAAACATTAATAGCAGCAGCATAAAAAAAAATACATTCCTGAATAGAAGAATACAATACTATGTAGGCTACTTTAACATGAAAATAAATCTTTCAGAAAGGTTTGGTTTAAATCAATCTGGTTGAAGATTTCAGCTTGAGCGTATACATGGGTTACAAAGTAAACTGGTTGGGTGTTTACATGCGCCGACAAATCAAACGCTTCGAATGTGCCCGCAGCCGTGAGTGATTGCGTTACTATGGTTACAACAGTATTGATTACGGAAGTGCTACGGCTGTGCCGAAATGCATCGTTTGTTGAGCACAGTCTTTGCTGTCATAATATTTGTCCGTATTAAACAGCAGCGTGGCATATTACTAATTTTAACAGGAAAAGAAGAGAGAGCGTTTGGACTGGAGTCGGGAGTGCGTAGCGTATGTTGCCGGTGTTGAGCTGATAAGAGACTACCTACAGAAAACGACTGCTTGGGCACATAGCTTGGGCAGGCAGTCTCTTTTCGGCACAACACCGGCGGCGCACCGCTTCCTCCTCCTCCTCCTCTCTCTGCGTATATTTTCGGACAACGAGTGGAAACAGAACTTCGTATGACCCGCCAGTCCGTTATGAAATTTCTTGCTCGACATTTTTTAGGCTACACGGACATTTCACTTGAGTGACAGCCAGGCAGGCACGGCTCGTACGTGCTCAACGTGCATGCATGCGTACGTACGTCAACGAATGCAGCCAGGGATCAACCCGCTTCAAGTGTATACATGACAGACAGATCGCTTTGGAAAAGGTTTAAACCACCCCCTTCAAACTGGTTGGAATTTCAACCGGGTTGGATTAAATGGAACGGTTTGAGGTGTTTACATGAAGTATTTTCAATCGGTTTGGTCTCCCAAACCTTTCTGAACCCGATTGAAACTGTCCATGTAAACGTACCCAGTGTTCCGCTGTTGTTGTTGTCGTCAGAGCCCTGCTTCGCTTGTGTTCCCGCGTTTGCGACGTCTGGCGTCAAGCGCGCCCTCACGCGGACTGGCGGGGAATTACGGGTTCAAAACGCAATTAATTGCAAGTAATTTATTTTAATCGAGTAATTTCTTATCGACAATTAATCGATAATCGATTAATTGTTTGCATCCCTATTGAGAACTTATTGAAATGACCTTTTTGCACATATTCAACCTAAAACTAATAAAGCTTGTAAGTTATTGCATATAAAACAACAATAATCATTAAATAGGCCTAAAAATTTTTTTTAAAAATGTTGCATTAATTTCTAATGGCTCTATCTGCAGCTTTCCATAGTCATTTCTAATTAGGGATGCACATGATTAACCATTAACCAATATCAACAACTTTGACTGATTAATATCGATTCTTTTTTTTAACTTAACTTATGGGGGCTTGATGATACGTGCAGACTTACATCGTGTCTTCAGTCATATCAGTCATTCGTTTCTCAGCAGGAAATTAGACATTTCTGACAGTTCTGCACATGGATCTATAATAATATAATACATCCATGGTTCTGCAGCGCAGTCCAGTGACAGACGGTCAGACGACAAAACGTAAAGGGACGTCTGTGTGTGCATCACACGGCGCTTCAAAAAAAAAAGGAGGGGGGGGGGAGAGAAAAAGTCCGGTACTGTGTTCTCCAGCGTTCCTCAGTGTTGACCTGCAGCTCCACAGAGGAGCTGTCAGAGGAACTCTGCTGTTCAGCTGCACTCGCGCTGTGTTTCATAACGGCAAGAAAAAAAAGGACGTCGTCGATCGCCCGCTCTATTGACAACAGAGGATCAGGTTGCTGGTGCTGATGAACAAGTGGGACCAGGACTCGCGCTCGCGGGCCTCTGATAGCCTACAGACGTGCACTGGCAGTGCATTGTGGGATTTGTAGTTTTAGTGGTACTACGTGCAACATACCGGCGGACCATAAATATTATCATGCGGGCCAAAGATAATTGGACATAATTAAGCACACGCGGGCCACATAAAATGACGTGGCGGGCCGGATCTGGCCCGCGGGCCGCGAGTTTGAGACCCCTGCTTTAAATGGTAAAAATGACCTCTGACCCCGGACCGAGCCGGAGCCGGAGCCGGAGCCGGAGCCGGAGCCGGAGCCGGAGCCGGAGCCGGAGCCGGAGCCGGAGCCGGAGCCGGAGCCGGAGCCGGACGGCGTTCTGACCTGAGACTGCTGCTGCGCCGACAGCGGGCTCTTGAAGGCCTTGGACATGATGCGTTTGATCTCCACGCCCGTGCTGTTCTTCACGCACATGGACCGGTCCCACTGCACGCCGTGGTCGGGCTCCGTCGGGTTCAACCACGCCAGCTCGTCCTCGCACACGTGGAGCGGCGGCGGCGGCCGGATGAACTCGGGCCGGAAGTGACCTGAGGACGGAGACACGGAGAGGCGTTCAGGGTCCTGACAGGAAGTCGTTGTAAAATCTCTGATAATCAGTGTGTTCAGGATCTTTGGTAACACTTTAAAACAAGTACACACTATTAAAGGGATAGTTCAACATTTTGACAAATTGGCCCATTGCCATAATCCCAAGAGTCAGAGTTGTTTTAGAGGGAAATTCATGTAAAACCTCTGATGCACGTTGCCTTCAGGGACAGTTGTTCATCACCAGTCTCTGTATTTCCCTCTAAAACAACTCTGTGTGGTAACGTTGTGTTATTATCTCATAGTGTAAAAACAACGCCACTCACTCTCCAGCGGGGGGCGTGGCCCTGTGACCAGGGACTCGATGATCTGATTGGCCACGGAGCTGTCGAAGCCCGAGTTGGACGAGTCCGGGTCGGGGTCGTTGAGGATGCTGGGGAAGCTGGCCTTGCTCTGGGTGGGCAGCTCCGACTGGCGCTCTGCTCACACACACACACACACACACACACACAATGTTGTTGCTTAGAAACACAATGACTATGTATGTGTGTGTGTGTGTGTGTGTGTGTGCGTGCTGACCTGCCAAGGCGAGCTGCAGCCCGCTGATGTCGATGGGCTGCGGCATGCTGCCCACGTCCATGCAGGACACCTGGCGCGGCGTCTTCTTGAACAGGTCTCTGGGCGGCGCCAGCATCAGCTGGGACAGGAAGAACTTCTCCGGCTGCGTGATGGGCGGCAGGAAGCCTGAGGACGGCGTCACATGACCCGGGTCAGACATGAGGGGGCGGAGCAGCATCATCATCAGACCTGCACCACTGAGTCTGGAACATCTGTCCACATCTGTCCTCAGAGCCTCTACCTGGTCTCATGGTCCAGTCTGATGCTGCAGCTGCTGCTAAACCCTCCTGTCCTCATCATCGGCGCCACAGAGCAGGTCAACGTCTACTCGTTCAACCAGGAAATGTGTCTTTTTGTGTTTTAATTTTAAAGGTAAACGAGGCGACTCAAGGAACCTGCGATGTTCCGTTACAGGAGTCAGGTCGATGTGCGTGAGGATCAGGAATGAAAAAGAAAAGTGAATATTTGCTTTGTGAGTTGTTTACAGTGTGCATCCCTAAGTTTTCTTCTTGTGCTCCGGTCCATTTTAACCTTTGTGCCCTCAAAATTTTTTACCGACACATGTCTGATTTGGACTAAAACGTCCAACCTGTTTGAAGCCATAAAAAAGGCATATTTTACAATATTTTTCCAGTTTTTTTTGCATGGATCTTCTTATCCACCTCTCCTCTATCGATCCAAACCATTGGTTTAATTAATTTCAGACTTTAACCCCTTCAGTGCCAGAAAATAGAGTCCCTGGAAAAAAGTGGTGAAAAAAGCAAATAAAAAGGGGGTTATTTCCAAAACACTGAATGCAAATTGAATTTGGTTTGGGGGGATTAGATCAGTCTTACATGTGTCATTGATGATAGCAATATTGATTTCCTGGGTTTTGTAGTTTTTTGTACACAGGACTCTCAGAAAAAAACTCACACATGTCTGATTTGGACTAAAACGTCCAACCTGTTTGAAGCCATAAAAAAGGCATATTTTACAATATTTTTCCAGTTTTTTTTGCATGAATCTTCTTATCCACTTCTCCTCTATCGATCCAAATCATTGGTTTAATTAATTTCAGACTTTAACCCCTTCAGTGCTGGAGAATAGAGTCCCTGGAAAAAAAGTGGTGAAAAAAGCACATAAAAAGGGGGTTATTTCCAAAACACTGAATGCAAATTGAATTTGGTTTGGGGGGATTTGATCAGTCTTACATATGTCATTGATGATAGCAATATTGATTTCCTGGGTTTTGTAGTTTTTTGTACACAGGACTCTCAGAAAAAAACTCACACATGTCTGATTTGGACTAAAACGTCCAACCTGTTTGAAGCCATAAAAAAGGCATATTTTACAATATTTTTCCAGTTTTTTTTGCATGGATCTTCTTATCCACTTCTCCTCTATCGATCCAAACCATTGGTTTAATTAATTTCAGACTTTAACCCCTTCAGTGCCAGAAAATAGAGTCCCTGGAAAAAAAGTGGTGAAAAAAGCACATAAAAAGGGGTTATTTCCAAAACACTGAATGCAAATTGAATTTGGTTTGGGGGGATTAGATCAGTCTTACATATGTCATTGATGATAGCAATATTGATTTCCTGGGTTTTGTAGTTTTTTGTACACAGGACTCTCAGAAAAAAAACTCACACATGTCTGATTTGGACTAAAACGTCCAACCTGTTTGAAGCCATAAAAAAGGCATATTTTACAATATTTTTCCAGTTTTTTTTGCATGAATCTTCTTATCCACTTCTCCTCTATCGATCCAAATCATTGGTTTAATTAATTTCAGACTTTAACCCCTTCAGTGCTGGAGAATAGAGTCCCTAGGAAAAAAGTGGTGAAAAAAGCACATAAAAAGGGGGTTATTTCCAAAACACTGAATGCAAATTGAATTTGGTTTGGGGGGATTTGATCAGTCTTACATATGTCATTGATGATAGCAATATTGATTTCCTGGGTTTTGTAGTTTTTTGTACACAGGACTCTCAGAAAAAAACTCACACATGTCTGATTTGGACTAAAACGTCCAACCTGTTTGAAGCCATAAAAAAGGCATATTTTACAATATTTTTCCAGTTTTTTTTGCATGGATCTTCTTATCCACTTCTCCTCTATCGATCCAAACCATTGGTTTAATTAATTTCAGACTTTAACCCCTTCAGTGCCAGAAAATAGAGTCCCTGGAAAAAAGTGGTGAAAAAAGCACATAAAAAGGGGTTATTTCCAAAACACTGAATGCAAATTGAATTTGGTTTGGGGGGATTAGATCAGTCTTACATATGTCATTGATGATAGCAATATTGATTTCCTGGGTTTTGTAGTTTTTTGTACACAGGACTCTCAGAAAAAAAACTCACACATGTCTGATTTGGACTAAAACGTCCAACCTGTTTGAAGCCATAAAAAAGGCATATTTTACAATATTTTTCCAGTTTTTTTTTTGCATGAATCTTCTTATCCACTTCTCCTCTATCGATCCAAATCATTGGTTTAATTAATTTCAGACTTTAACCCCTTCAGTGCTGGAGAATAGAGTCCCTAGGAAAAAAGTGGTGAAAAAAGCACATAAAAAGGGGGTTATTTCCAAAACACTGAATGCAAATTGAATTTGGTTTGGGGGGATTTGATCAGTCTTACATATGTCATTGATGATAGCAATATTGATTTCCTGGGTTTTGTAGTTTTTTGTACACAGGACTCTCAGAAAAAAACTCACACATGTCTGATTTGGACTAAAACGTCCAACCTGTTTGAAGCCATAAAAAAGGCATATTTTACAATATTTTTCCAGTTTTTTTTGCATGGATCTTCTTATCCACTTCTCCTCTATCGATCCAAACCATTGGTTTAATTAATTTCAGACTTTAACCCCTTCAGTGCCAGAAAATAGAGTCCCTGGAAAAAAAGTGGTGAAAAAAGCACATAAAAAGGGGTTATTTCCAAAACACTGAATGCAAATTGAATTTGGTTTGGGGGGATTAGATCAGTCTTACATATGTCATTGATGATAGCAATATTGATTTCCTGGGGTTTGTAGTTTTTCTGTAGTGTCAGATTAAAAAAATTGCTCCCATAGACAACCATTATAAAAAAAATGAATGGAACTCTATGGGGAAATGGAGTAATATGGCTATTTGCACACGATACAGACACAGACAGGCAGATACATGCATGTGTGGACTCAAACATACACAAGCACACATACACACATGCGCACACACACTTACACACATGCACACACACGTACACACATACACACACACACACCTGGTGGTTACAGGGCTCCACCTGGTGGTTACTCCACAAACTTAAGAATTTTGTTCATCAGCCTGCAATGGTAAAAAGTTGAATTTGATAGAATACAGTAAAAATGTTAAATTGACAGACACACGTGCATTCGCACATGCGCACACACACACACAGAGATACCAGCCTAGGTCTGAGCAGTGTGAGGCGTTCCAAATGTCATCTCCTAATACTCCACTTCCCTTGAACAACGCTCCAATGCTGAATGCTCTTCTACCCTTCAGTCTAGAATCAAAATAATAGTGTAAATGTCCTTGTTTACGTAGGGGGCAGTGCCCCCCACCCCCACCTCCACCACCACCCCTGCTCCCATTGACCTAACGACGACAATATGAGCCCAGTGTTTCCCACAGGTTTGCAAGGAGACTGTGGTGGAAGCAGATGGGGGCGGCGGCGCTATGGCATACGTAAACAAGCAAACCTCTACGTAAACAAGGACATTTACAGCATTATTTTGATAGTCACACAGAACCACAGAGTGTGTGAGACACTAGACATTCTGCACTGCAGATGGGGGAGGGGGTGCGTAACAATCGTCCTCTGACGGCGCTATCATATTAGTTTCACTTTTACAACGTGGATGCGCCTCTCTGTGTGCGAGACAAAGCCAGTATGGAGCAGCTTTGCAGAGATGAACGGAACGGTCCGCCGACGGGGGGGTGGGGGTTGGGGGTGGGTCGTGGCGTGCATAGCGCCACCGCCCCCATTTGCTTCCACCACAATCTCCTTGCAAACCTGTTGGAAACACTGGGCTCATATTGTCGTCATTTGGTCAATGGGAGCAGTGGTGGTGGTGGAGGTGGGGGGCATTGCCCCCTACGTAAACAAGGACATTTACACTATTATTTTGATTCTAGACTGAAGGGGAGGAGAGCATTCAGCATTGGAGCGTTGTTCAAGGGAAGTGGAGTATTAGGAGAAGACATTTGGAACGCCTCACACTGCTCAGACCTAGGCTGGTATCTGTGTGTGTGTGTGTGTGCATGTGCGAATGCACGTGTGTCTGTCAATTTAACATTTTTACTGTATTCTATCAAATTCAACTTTTTACCATTGCAGGCTGATTCAAAATTCTTAAGTTTGTGGAGTAACCACCAGGTGGAGCCCTGTAGCCACCGTGTGTGTGTGTGTGTGCATGTGTGTATGTGTGTGTAAGTGTGTGTAAGTGTGTGTAAGTGTGTGTGCGCATGTGTTTATGTGTGCTTGTGTATGTTTGAGTCCACACATGCATGTATCTGCCTGTCTGTGTCTGTATCATGTGCAAATAGCCATATTACTCCGTTTCCCCATAGACTTCCATTCATTTTTTTTATAATGGTTGTCTATGGGAGCAATTTCTTTAATCTGACACTACAGAAAAACTACAAACCCCAGGAAATCAATATTGCTATCATCAATGACATATGTAAGACTGATCTAATCCCCCCAAACCAAATTCAATTTGCATTCAGTGTTTTGGAAATAACCCCCTTTTTATGTGCTTTTTTCACCACTTTTTTTCCAGGGACTCTATTCTCCAGCACTGAAGGGGTTAAAGTCTGAAATTAATTAAACCAATGATTTGGATCAATAGAGGAGAAGTGGATAAGAAGATTCATGCTAAAAAAAACTGGAAAAATATTGTAAAATATGCCTTTTTTATGGCTTCAAACAGGTTGGACGTTTTAGTCCAAATCAGACATGTGTGAGTTTTTTTCTGAGAGTCCTGTGTACAAAAAACTACAAACCCCAGGAAATCAATATTGCTATCATCAATGACATATGTAAGACTGATCTAATCCCCCCAAACCAAATTCAATTTGCATTCAGTGTTTTGGAAATAACCCCCTTTTTATGTGCTTTTTTCACCACTTTTTTTCCAGGGACTCTATTTTCTGGCATTGAAGGGGTTAAAAGTCTGAAATTAATTAAACCAATGATTTGGATCGATAGAGGAGAAGTGGATAAGAAGATTCATGCAAAAAAAACTGGAAAAAAATATTAAAAAATGCCTTTTTTATGGCTTCAAACACGTTGGACACTTTTGTCCAATGTGGTATATGTGTGTAGTTTTTTTTTTTTTTTCAGTGTGAAGGTGTTATACAGGATTGGGTTTGGAATAAAAAAATATATGAAAAGTTATGTAACTTTACCAATTTTGAAGGCTCTAGCTAGAACCACTATCGAATAGTCGCAAAGTGAATACTTAAAATGGGGCGAAACTGTCCGTGTCAGATATGAAGGTTAATGACGCTAAACATGATGTCTCCACCCTGCGCTTCTGTGGCATCGATCGAGTCAGCCCACCACGCAGGGGGGGAAATCATGATTTACTGTTAAAACGACGGGAGGCTTTCTGGATCTTTACGCTACAAACCTTGTCTCCAAGAGGTCTGAATGATGAATTGCCGCTTCATGTCTGTATTTAAATGATGTGCATATTTCCTGTCCTATTGTTTAATAACTGGTTTCTTTGTATGGTGTTTTGTCATGCTCTCTCTTGGTAGATTATCTTATCTTATTGATTGTGATTGTAAACCCACTGTAACAAAATTTTATATCTTATCCACCTGCTACTTTTTGTCTCTCTTTTTAACCATTCCCCGTGCATGGATCGGGGTCCTAAAAGTTTTTATACATATGTTTTTTCTACTATAATATGTATAGCAATGTTGTTTGTGATGAACTGTTTCGTTTATGCTGTTCAAAACTTATAGTGTTTTGTGTGTGGTTAGGGGGCGGGACCGTTCAGCCCACGTGTCCCACTGAGTCTATTTATTCCCCCTCCTCCTCCACACACATTATACTACCTGGCGAAGGTCCGGACGGACCGAAACGTTGTACCAATAAACCCTGCAAGTGTTTGACAGTGTGCGGGAGCTCTTTTTTCTACTTCTTGTGCTCCTAAAATATAAAGTTAGTGTCCACTGTGAGCTGGTCTGGAGGCCTGAGCGACATCCTGCAGGGTCTCAGTCCAGCAGAGCTCATCACCTCTCTCATCAATATTCATGTGTGTCAGTGTGTGTGGACTCAGGTCACTCAGATAACCACTCATCAGCTCAGGTGGCCTTTGTGTCTTTGTGCTGTGACACTTTTAACAATGTATAATCAACTGTTGTTTATGTTTTAAACCAATGTTCACTAGTAGCTTATTGATATGGTTTTTTTTTAGATAGATGGATATTCTGTTTTGTTTTGTTTCATTTTAGGGAGCCTTTACAAGACCTCACTTAAACCTGACCTCCAGGTCTGGTGTCTCTAACCCTCCTCTCCGCTTATTCTCATATCTTTAACTTATTTAACTGAACAAATTTATCATTAAACAACGCAAAAACATGTTGTTTTTGTTTTTAAACCACACCTAAAGCAGCTGTCTTTTCTCGCACATCTTTGGAAAAGAAAGAATTCCTCAGCAGGGTCTGAGGAAGTCAAACAGAGCTCTGGTAGCTGACGTCACCATGTGATCAATACTCTTCCAGGACACGTGGCAAACCTGACAAACATCTGTACAGCTGTTCTGTTAGTTATAAGCAGGTGTTCCTAATAAACTGAGCCCTGGTGTGTAGCTGTGTGTGGACCAGACAGCTATCTTCTTCTGAGATGATGATTATAGCTACAGAGGATTTTGATTGATCCTCTCTCATTAAGCTTTAATGTATCTATTTGTTAGTGTTAGTGAGCGGACCTACCGGACAGCAGCTTCTCCGGCTCCTCCCCGGCCGGTGACGGGTTCAGCAGGTGGGCGAACACGGCAGCGAAGGGGTTCTGGGCCAGCGGCTCGGTGCGGTACATCTCCCAGAGCAGGTAGAGGGCGGTGAGGCGCTGCGGGGAGCTGGGCAGCAGGTCCGGCTGCTGCAGCAGCATCACCAGCACCGAGCCCACGCGGAAGTGCTCCGCCTTCCCGAAGTAGTGGTGGAAGTGCGTGGAGAGGCTCTCGAAGGTGTTGGTGCAGGCCTCCTCCGAGATGATGCTCAGCAGGTTGGACAGTTCCTTGGGAGCCAGGGTCATGGTCTCCGGTGTCCGGTCCCGGGTCCGGTCGGCCTCACGGAGTTAGAAATGTGACAAAACCTGTGTGTTGTTGTTCTCAGATCACGGAGCTCACGCTGAAACACACGCAGCTCTGCAAATCTCGTTGCATTGTGTTTGTTTTCCAATGTCAATAAAGGCGATGATACAACATGCAGTATGAGCTGCAGAGGGAAACCAGGGTTCAAACAGAAACTACGCCGAGTTAAATCATGTTTTAAAACAGAAACCTCACGGAGTTGGATCTGGTTTTGAATCCCGAAACAGCAAGGAGTTGAATAATGTTATGAAAAGAGAGTTAAATCCTGTTTTAAACCATGTTTTTGAACAGAAAGCGCAGCAACTACAGCCTGAAAGTCATCACACGCGTTAGCAACCATTAGCTTAGCCTAGCGGCGCTAACTGACAGAAGCCGGACAAACCATCGCAAAAACCACAGATTCCTCCCGGTAAAGTCCACGGGGGTCGAACCGGCGGCTACATAACCATGTCCGAGGAACAGCTAGTGTAAAAAAAACTAAAGTATTCACGTCCGTTACAGCGTTAATGCGACTGTTGTTACCCCGCAGCGCTGGGTCGTTAGCCGTTGAGATACTTGATTTGAACCTTTCAGCGCGGTGCATCATGGGCAGTGTAGTTCAGAGCGTTTACTTCCGCCTCAGACCGGAAACTGCTCACCGAGGCGGTTAATATAATACATCCATGGGTTTCATCCGTCTTACGTAAGTTGTGTAGTACATCCTAGCCTAGATATATTTATATTTTGAGACATAAATGCATTAAATATTTAATTATATATATATATATATATTTGAGGATAATGAGTTTCTAGGTAACTTAAGAGGATCATTGTTAGTTAACAGGTCTCTAATGAATGAACACCAGTGACACCAACAGGCTGTTAAAACATTTATTCATTTCACTTTTCTTCTCTCTTACAAAACAGTCCATGTGCTTTTCAGGCCGGTTCACCTCAGAAAACACAACGGTTCTCCAGGTGTCACGTTCTGCCAGGAACCGGCTGCAGACCCACACAGGGGGGTCAACCTGGACCATAAAGGTTTTGGTGTGGACGGTGTAGATGACAGCACTCGGGCTCAGTTTGAATAAAACGTTAAGTTTAAAGGTTAAAAACAGAAAAAAACAAACAAAATTTATATGAATTTACATAAAGAAACGTATATAATTTTCAGTCGTCGCTGATCAAAAACATATTTTTGTTGACGTCCACAGATAAACTTCATTTAGATGGTCACTAATAATAATAACATGTAGTGACTGGTCTCGTCCTGCAGCAGGTTCCTGGTGAATCAGCCAACATCTCACAGATCTTCATCTCCACCTCAGTCCACAGCGGTTAAAGGGTTAATGCAGGCAACACAAAGACCAGAGGACGCCACAACCTGAAGGAACCTGATCCACGTCAGGGTTTTTGTTGTGCTCTTTGATCCCAGTTGCCGTGGGAGCCAGTTTAGGCTTTGGCTGATGTCATACTGACGGTGAGGACAGATGTGGACAGATGTGGACGAGGCTGAGACGTCTTCCTCTGAACGTCTGAACACCACCACACACTCAGGACTACACAAACACACACAGCTGCCCCGCCCACACCTGTGACATCATTGTTAAAGGGATAGTTCAACATTTTGTCAAATAATCCCATCACCATAACCCCTATAGTCATAGCAGTAGGTTCATTACCTTTAATTGTCGGTGCAAGCTAAGCTAGCCATCAGACTGCTTAACGCAAAATAATTCCTCCTCCTTGCTGCTATATTTTTTTTAACTTAATTACACTTTTAACATGCACTGTCACTATTTATATTACACATAATTATTCAGATTTATCTATTTTTGTATTTGTTCTTTTAAAGTGAGCTATTTATTTTATGTTGTCTGGAGATTTGAAGCGACGTCTTTTCGTTGCTATCTGTTCACTTCTGTGTCTGTGTGCAATGACAAATAAAGAAAGTCTAAGTCTAAGTCTCATGGGATTTCTTGGTTTCCCTCATCAAACTCATCAAATACACAATCCAACAACTCCACAACGCTCTGGTGGACAAGTTGCGACCTGCACATTCACCACGCTATGAGATAATAACACAACGTTACTTAGAGACAGAGACTGTTGATGAAAAAACTGTCCCTGAAGGCAACGTGCATCAGTGGTTTTGGATGAATTTCAGCTCACGGCTCTGCTCCACCGTTCTAAAAATAGCTTGCACCGACAATTAAAGGTAACGAACCTACTGCTATGACTATAGGGGTTATGGTGATGGGACAGTTTGACAAAATGTTGAACTATCCCTTTAACGTGGCGTCCTCTGGTTTCTGCCTTTTAGAAATAAATGTACTGTACAACAAGGAAACACTGTTCAGGTCCACGGTCACTTCAGTCCACAAGGGAGGGTTTGGTTCACACACACACACGCGCACACACACACACACACATATGGCACAGTAACACCCAGCTCCATCTTAAAGGGCCATTACAACAGAGTCAAAGAGAAGCTGGTGAACGTGTAGAAAAAACAACAACAACAACAATAATAAAACACTGTCAGTTGTTTATGAGTCATGCAGACACACACACACACACACACACACACACACACACACACACACTGTAAACTTCAGAACAGGTCCGATCAATACGTCAATAAACCTCAGGAGGAAGTGAGCTGATCAGTGATCAGTTGATTAACGTCGGCGTCAAAGAGGATTTAACTCATCTGAGTTTAATAAGATTTGTTGTTTTCATCTCTGTCGTCACGGTAACACTGACACTGACACAAACAGGCACTTCCACATGTCTCACACACACACACACACACACACACACTGACGGCTCCACTGATTCGCTGAGCGTTGTTGTAGTTTGATTAGTGTAAATCTTCTGTGACTTCATCTCCCAGAATCCTCAGCTTCTCCTTCAGCAGCTGAGGTCAGAGGTCAACATGGCTTTGATTCCCACAAGGAAGGAAGGAGGCGCAGCAGGAGGAGGAGGAGGAGGAGCAAGATGAAGAAGAGGAGGAAGATGAAGTGGAGGAGAAGGAAGGAGAACGAGTAAGATGAAGAGGAGGAAGAGGAGGAAGAAGCAGAGGAGGGGGGTGAGGAGGAAGAAGAAGATGAAGAAGAGGAAGAGGAGAAGGAGGAGGAAGAAAAAGATGGAGAAAGAGGAAGAGGAGATGGAGGAAGATGAAGAGGAAGGATAAGATGAAGAAGAGGAAAATGAGGAGGATGAATGAGTGAATCAGCTGATTGTCTCTGAGCAGCTGCTGCTGTGATGTCACTTCCCAGCTCCATGACATCATCGAAGGACCAGGTCATGTGACACACCTCCACCGGGTCAACACACAGCAAAGGATTGTGGGTAAAGGTTATTTATGAATGAGAATCACAATACAACGTCAGCTGACCTCCTCGGCTCCTCTGATTGGTCGGTGGAGGAAACAGACACAGGAAGTCTTTCCCTTTAAGTTCAGATCTGAGACAAGACAAACACACCTCCTCCTCCTCTTCCTCCTCCTCCTCCTCCTCCTCTTCCTCCTCCTCCTCCTCCTCCTCCTCAGTCGGCGTAGTGCATGATGGACTCGACGTAGTTGCCGGGGAACAGCCCCGTGGTGGCGTTCATGACTCCTTCGTACCAGCCGTCCTCGTTCTTCTTCACCACGTAGATGATGGCGCCCTCCTGGAACGACAGCTCGTCCTCTTTGTCGGCCGCGTAGTCGTAGATGGCCACCACTAGAGGGCGCACAACACACCGTATCGATTATTGAAACGACCTCGTACTGACACCGTATTGATCAGTGATCGTTTATCTGATCTGAGCTGTCATGTGTCATGTGTCGTGTGTTGTGTGCCGTGTGTTGTGTGTCGTGTGTCATGTGTCGTGTGCTGTGTGCTGTGTGTTGTGTGACCTTTCTCCAGGTAGCTCCGTGGCGCCCAGGCCGGATCCTCCTCAGCGTACGGGTCGTTGTACTCGACCACGGCCGACTCCTCCTCTGCTCCGTCCTCCTGAGGAGTGGGCGGGGTCGGCTCCTCGGCTCCTGATTGGCCGTCAGCAGCAGCTGACAGGTGAGGAGGGGGAGGGGCATCTGAAACTGGAGGTGGAGACGATGAGGAGGAGGAGGAGGGGACACACACACACACACACAGACAGACACACAAACACTCTGAACATGTTGTCTACTCACTGGACTCTTGAACTCGAGCCACGAAGCCCATGAGAGGAAGCTGGGGGGTGAACTGGAGGAGGGAGGGGGGAGGGGGGGAGGCTGAAACACACACACAGACACACACATCAGTTAATTAACATAATAATCGATATATTAAAGGGATACGCCAACATTTTTTTTCGTGTCTTGCCTCACTCCTGAGTCCATGACCAGCAGATAGACACCATCCTTTCCACTGTGTGTGCAGTAACCATGGAGATAGAGCCGTATCACCGTAATTAGCTTAGCTCAAACACTGGAAGTGTAT
The DNA here is from genome assembly GCA_030347415.2 of Decapterus maruadsi. Classification (NCBI taxonomy): domain Eukaryota; kingdom Metazoa; phylum Chordata; class Actinopteri; order Carangiformes; family Carangidae; genus Decapterus; species Decapterus maruadsi. The sequence goes on from CM064902.1 coordinate 28,402,172, forward strand.
GGGTAGTGTTAGCCTTAGCTTAGCTCAAACACTGGAAGTGTATGGGTAGTGTTAGCCTTAGCTTAGCTCAAACACTGGAAGTGTATGGGTAGTGTTAGCCTTAGCTTAGCTCAAACACTGGAAGTGTATGGGTAGTGTTAGCCTTAGCTTAGCTCAAACACTGGAAGTGTATGGGTAGTGTTAGCCTGCCTCCACCTAAAGTCATCAGAGAAACTCTTCAGCAACTCTAAACGGAAACCGGCGGCCGATCTTCGTCTCAGAGCTGACAAAACTCTCCGGTAAGACATCTTGAGCGGTCAAATGCCGCTAACTGGACAAGATCGGTCAAAACGAGCTAAGCTAAGGCTAACACTACCCATACACTTCCAGTGTTTGAGCTAAGCTAAGGCTAACACTACCCATACACTTCCAGTGTTTGAGCTAAGCTAAGGCTAACACTACCCATACACTTCCAGTGTTTGAGCCAAGTGATGCGGCTCTATCTCCATGGTTACTGCACGCACAGTTGAAAGGATGGTGTCTATCTGCTGGTCATGGACTCGGGAGTGAGGCAAGACAGGAAAAAAAATATGTTGGCGTATCCCTTTAACATATTAATTGACACCTAACACCTACCTGGGCTCTGGTTGTAGTAAGGCCCACCGTTCACCTGGGTCTGTGCTGTGATTGGCTGACCGGTCACAGAGGGCGGGCGGCGGTACGGCAGAGACCCGCCCACCTGCGGAGCCTGTTGCCGTGGCTGCGGGCGGTTCATACTGTAGAACTGAGGGACGATTGGTCCTGACGAGGAGGAGGAGGAGGAGGAGGAGGCGGAGCCAGAGACACAGCACATGGTTACATCCTCTACAACAGTGGTTCCCAAACTTTTTTGTCTTGCGTACCCCCTGAGCCGTTTTGCTATACCACAAGTACCCCCTCCCTCATACGTGTTGATGATTCTCCAAAAGTGATCATAACGTAACACAACTGATTAAGAAACGAAAATCATTTCAATTTCTCTCTTCAATTTGTACAAAGACATTTTACACTATTCTCCTGCATTTTAGTTGTTTCTGGCTGTTGTGGTGTTTGTTGTGGTCAAATGTGTCTTCACAGAGTTGTAGGATTGTCACAAATAGGCCTACTAACATTTCAAACTCAATGCCAATACCCTGAAAAATTACATCATATTCAATACAGCAGCAGTGCCTCCCAGCTTATTATTGTTCCATTATTTTACTTTTATCATAATCAAATTGACTTATAACAGATTTTTGTTTTTGTTTTTTAATTAAATGAAAAGCTAACTAAGAGTTGTGCAATTCCAGCGTGTTGCTCTTGTTTCATTATATTCGTTACAATGCATCTCCTCGTCTGACGGGCGGGGATCCCTCCTCCCTCACAACACACACACGTACACGCAGACAGCGGAGAAAAAGAGCGGAGACGAGAGAGGAGTGTTGTCGTTAATATCAACGTTTTAAATTGACCCGACGAGCGTCTAGCTCTGTGTAACTACTCAGGTCCAAACGCTCTGGACGCTGCCTAATCTCCTCTGCTCTGCCTGTCGAGTGCGCGCGTCAGGCGCATGCTGTTACAGTAATATCGATACAAACCAGTTAAGTATCCAGATGCAAAACTTTTGACAACTATACAAAGCTGTGCTACAGTCTTCGGGGGAACTAGTTGTGGCGCACTACCACATGGTTGAATGTTTCTCTACCCCTGCAATGTGCTCAATGTACCCCCACTTTGGGAACCACTGCTCTACAATGATCAATCAAATAGCACAATTAACATCTCCATGGAGATGACGGAGGACACAGACGTGGGGGTTTGGGGGGGGGGGGCAGCGAGCAGGGGGGGGGGCAGTTAGCGCCACATGATGTAATAGCGCTGCATTAGGTGACGATGGAGGCTCCCAGGAACATGGAGGAAAAGAGTGATTTCCTGCCTCTGTGCTGGTCTCACATTTGGGCTTATTCTGACTAAACGGTCGCTCCTACCAGAAAAACAAGCAGACCGTGAGCGTCACAAGGACTTCCTGAACAATTTGGTGTGATTCTGGTGTTTCTACAGTAAATATTTTGCAGAAACATGTGATTTTAAAACATCGGTCCGTTCTGCTCCTCTCAGAAAATCTTTGTATTGGAGTCAATGAGGAGCAGAGACAGACATGGCCGCACTTAGAGGGTGACAATTCAAATTCTGTAAGTCTCTCTGATATTTTGAACACATGGTGGGAGACGGAACAAGTTTGTCTACAAAACTGTGAAAAATAATGTGTGTAGAGTGTAAACTGTGGCCAGGCCGAGAGTGGAAAGAGAAAAAATCAGGAGTTTTTCTGGGCTCTCTCCCACTCTAGCCGATGATGTCATCACTCTGACACGAACATTCCGTGCAATACACACCCATTATAATCTCATAATTTCTCCAAAAATGATCATGGTCATTGATCAGGGATTGATCAAAAACTATACAACCTATCAGAACGTGGAGTAATACCCCAATACACAAGACTTGTGTCTACTATTTAAAGTTTAAACGGAGTCTCTAGGTGAAAGTATGCCTGAGCAGTAGACGACTGAAAAACTCCAATGACTGTTCTTTTTCGCTCTTTTTTCCCGGCCGTCCCATTGACTTCAATGCAAAACATTTTGAGCAGCAGCACACCGATCCCCATCAACATCAACAACAACAACTTTAAAGGTTATTACACATTGTCTTCTAGAATTTTATAGCAAAATGTGGCGTTATGACATCATGAGGTGAAAATGTATAATATTATTATTACGTAATGCGGCGCTGCAGGGTGGCGAAGGAGGCGGAGCTACAGCGAGAAACTCACCTTCAGTAGGTGATGAAGAGGAGGAGGAGGAGGAGAGAGGAGGAGGAGCAGGAGGAAGGAGAGGAGACGCTGCTCCAGGATACACATCTGATCGGAGGTCAGACACGGTGGGGGCGGAGCTAGAGGGCGAGGACGTGGTGTTGGGGGCGGAGCTAGAGGGCGAGGACGTGGTGTTGGGGGCGGAGCTAGAGGGCGAGGACGTGGTGTTGGGGGCGGAGCTAGAGGGCGAGGACGTGGTGTTGGGGGCGGAGCTAGAGGGGGGGGTGTTTGACTGCGTGTTTGCCTGCGGGGCGGAGTCAGTGGGGTGGGAGGGGGAGTGTGGGGCCAGCGGTGCGTTTGGGTGCGTTAAGGTGGCGGTGGAGGAGGAGGAGGAGAAGGAGGAGGGCGTGGGGGAGGGGGAGGGGGAGGAGTTAGGGGCGGTGGAGGAGGAGCTAGCCGGTCCGGTCGTCGGGGAAACTTCAGGAAGACAAGAAGAAGAAGAAGAAGGAGGAGGAGGAGGAGGTGAGAGGAGGAGGGACAGGTCTTCCAGACAGGTAGGTGTGTGTGTGTGTGTGTGTGTGTGTGTGTGTGTGTGTTACCTGGGAAGGTGGAGGGGGGGGAGGGCGTCGGCACGGCGATGGGAATCCCCACACACCCACTGCCGCTGTTTTCTCTGCTGCTGCTCCGACTGCTGCTGCTGGGGTGACTCCCCCCGCTGCTGCCGCTGGAGCAACCACACAAAGACAAGCTTGATCTGAGCTCTGATTGGCTGACTGATCTGAGCTCTGATTGGCTGAGGAGGAGCGAGGCGGCTGGAGGAGATGAAAACAGACTGAAGACGAGTTAAAGCAGGAGGAGGTGAGACTCTCACCTCCTCACACAGCAAAGCATGGAAACACTGACAGAGCTTTTATTTTGAAAGGGAGAGAGAGGATGAAGAGGCTGGAAGCTGGAAGCTGTGTCGAGGATGAAGAGGATGAAGAGGCTGGAAGCTGGAAGCTGTGTCGAGGATGAGGAGGATGAAGAGGCTGGAAGCTGGAAGCTGTGTCGAGGATGAGGAGGATGAAGAGGCTGGAAGCTGGAAGCTGTGTCGAGGATGAAGAGGATGAAGAGGCTGGAAGCTGGAAGCTGTGTCGAGGATGAGGAGGATGAAGAGGCTGGAAGCTGGAAGCTGTGTCGAGGATGAGGAGGATGAAGAGGCTGGAAGCTGGAAGCTGTGTCGAGGATGAGGAGGATGAAGAGGCTGGAAGCTGGAAGCTGTGTCGAGGATGAGGAGGATGAAGAGGCTGGAAGCTGGAAGCTGTGTCGAGGATGAAGAGGATGAAGAGGCTGGAAGCTGGAAGCTGTGTCGAGGATGAGGAGGATGAAGAGGCTGGAAGCGGGAAGCTGTGTGGAGGATGAGGAGGATGAAGAGGCTGGAAGCGGGAAGCTGTGTCGAGGATGAGGAGGAGTTAAACGTGTGAGTCTGGGTTTGATCAGCAGGAGCTCGGCTGATTTAACATCAAACAGGAATATCACGTAAAGATGAGCCAGTGTAGAAATGTAGAAAACGTTTTGTTCATAACTCTGATCTGACGACTCTTTAAAGGAGAATTCCGGTCATTTTTGAGCCCTAAATCCAAAACGTGACTAAAACTGTCAAAAATGACCAGAATTCTCCTTTAATGAGCAGTAGAAGAAGAGGAGGAGCTGGTCACATGTTTCAGTGACATCACAGTGACATCACAGTGACATCACAGTGAGTCCCAGCTGATGAACCACAGAGGAAACACTGAAGCAGCAGCAGCAGAAGAAGAAGAAGACGCTGAGGAAGAGGAGGTGAAGCTCAGACGAGGAGCAGCTTCAAACATCAGACGTTCATTTCCATTGATAAGAAATTGAAAATTAAATATATTATTTATTTACATTTTGGAAATGGTCTCAGGGAAGAGTTTTTAATTAAAGTTTTGGATTCTCAGGCAAACAGATCAATCTGATAATGAAACATTAATTAATGTTTCCTTGGTCTTCACGTCCAACTTCCTGTTCAGACTTTCACAATAAAAGCTCAGTATTCAGCGTTGAGGCGTCTGAAGTCCAGCTGACTTCACCTTTGACCTTTTGTCTTTTATGTTTTAGTTCGCTGCTCTGAGTCGTGAGCCGTCACCGTGGCAACGAGGAGACGTTCAGCATCACTGAGAGCTGCTGCTGCTGAACGCCTCCCGTTACACACACACACACACACACACAAAGAGTTAATGATGTTAATGAGGAGCTCTGGCCCCGCCCCCGTCGTCGTGGTTACGCCCGCCCGCCTGGCCGGCGGCGGCGGCGGCGGCTACCTGTACGTGCGTGGTCGGTGGTTGAGGGTGGCGGTGCGACCCGGACTGGGCATGGTGTTCCTGGTGGGGCTGGAGACGTAGTCGTTGGGCACCACCGGGGGGCGCACCGGCTCCAGAGTCCTGTAGGGGGAGTTCTTCCTGTTCATGCACAGAGCTGAGGGGGGGGGGGATAGAGGAGGGACACAGGTACAGGCGCCGTGAGGGGGCGGAGCCTGATGTCACAGCAGGACGTCCAGGACGCTGCTGCTGCTGACTCTGTGGATTACACAACGTCCCTGAACGCACCACAGGCTTGATGACACTAGATGACATCATCACATGCCACGGTGATGACATCATCACACTCAGCCCTGATGAAGAGGAGGACGGTCACATGGAGACAAGTCGTCTTCATCAGGGCTGAGTGAAGTGTGTGTGAGCGGCCACAGGAGGGCGCTGCTGCTCCGACTGAGCAGCGCGCGTGTGTGTAGGTGTGTGTGTGTGTCTGTGTGTGTGTAGGTGTGTGTGTGTGTGTGTGTGTGTGTCTGTGTGTGTGTGTGTGTGTGAGAGAGAGAGACAGAGAGAGTAAGTGTGTGTTCAGGTCATTTCAAAGGTCAGAGAGTATTTTTGGAGAATCAGGGTTAGAACAGAACATCATCATCATCATCATCATCATCATCATCATCATCATCATCATCATCATCATCATCATCATCATCATCATCATCATCATCATCATCATCATCATCATCATCATCATCATCATCATCACCATCATCATCATCATCATCATCATCATCATCATCATCATCATCATCATCACCATCATCATCATCATCATCATCTTCATCATCATCATCACCATCATCATCATCATCATCATCATCATCATCATCATCATCATCATCACCATCATCATCATCATCATCATCATCATCATCATCATCATCATCATCATCATCATCATCATCATCATCATCATCATCACCATCATCATCATCACCATGACGACCAGGTGACAACAGGTTAATAATTCACAAAGCAGGTGAAACTGTGAAAAACGATTTTTACAGCAGACACTCGAACGCATCATCAGTGAAATCAACTGATTCTCTCACATGTAACTAAACACAACAGGAAACAGAGTGTGTGTGTGTGTTGGTTACAGCGTGATGCCAACTCACTGCTGTGTGTATTTTCCTCATCTCTGCATGTGTGTGTGTGTGTGTGTGTGCGTGGTGACAGATGGACTCGGCTTCTGTTCCCTCCTTCAGACAAACTCAGCCCTTTTTTTTTTACTTTTCACACTGATCACACACACACACACACACACACACACACACACACACACACACACACACACACACACACACACACAGAAACACACACACACACACCCTCTCAGCCTGTGTCGTGTCTGGAGAGAAGATGAATCTGCAGCTCAGACAGAAAACGTCTCATTATTCATGTGTTCATAGTTTCTGTTGTTGAATTATTGTGTTATTGATTTCTGTACATCGGCTACATGATAGACGTTAAAGGGACAGTTCAACATTTAGTCAGATCCTCCTCTCAGTCATAGCAGCAGGTTCATCACCTTTTATTATCGGTGCATGTTGTTTTGAGATGGGCGGAGCAGAGCCGTGAGCTGCTCAGAGCTACGCTACGGAGGCTCATTATGGGATTTCTTGGTTTCCCTCATCAAACTCATCAAATACACAATCCAACAACTCCACAACGCTCTGGTGGACAAGTTGTGACCTGCACATTCACCACGCTATGAGATAACTAGAAAATTTCCTCTTGGGAAATTTTGAAAGGGCACCGGGAGCTACTGCCGTTCTAACTATCTCTGTCAACATGGGAATCAAACCCACGATCTTAAGGTCAAGACAGAGCTGATCAGACACATGATCATCTCTCTATAAGCACTGATATGGAGGAGCTGTAATCACATTAGGTTAACTGTGTTAGAGTGTGAGAGAGGAGTGCGCGCTTACGCGCGCATTTGAAAGTTACGTGTGTGTGTGTAACTGTCATCACATTACACTTGTGTGTGTTAGAGTGAGAGAGAAGTGCGCGCTTACGCGCGCATTTGAAAATTACCTGTGTGTTTAGATGTGTGTGTGTGTGTGTAACTGTAATGACATGAAGCTGGTTCTAGAGTCTGTGTGTGTGACTGAGCTGCATCCTGTATCAGTCTGATTTAGCTGTGTGTCTGTGTTTACAAACATCTTAACGAGCTCCAGGTGGATTGTTTATGGAGTTAACGACCCTGGCCTGAGGATCAGAGGTTACCATGACAACTTGAGCTGGTTGCCAATGACGATAGGGGCCCCCAGGCTGAGGCAGACAGAAACGCAGAGAAAAAGACAGATTTTCTGCCTCTGCACTGGTCTCACAATTAGGCTTATTCTGACAAAACGGTAGCTCCTATCAGAACAAAACATGGATCAACGGTGCCCTAAGGCCTTCCTGAAAATTTTGGTACGATTTGGTGTTTCTACAGTAAATATTTTGGCGACACGGGCAGTTTTAAAACATCGGTCCGTTCTGCTCCTCTCAGAAAGTTTTTGTATTGGAGTCAATGAGGCGAAGAGACAGACATGGTCGCACTCAGAGGCTGCTAATTCAAATTCTGTAAGTCTCTCTGATATTTTGAACACATTGTGAGAGACAGAACAAGTTTGTCTACAAAACTGTGAAAAATTATGTGTGTACAGTGTAAATTGTGTCCAAGATGAGTGTGGAATGAGAAAGAATCAGGAGTTTTTCTGGGCTCTCTCCCCACTCTAGCTGATGACATCACGCACTCTAGCACGAACATTCCGTGCAATACACACCCATTATAATCTCATAATTTCTCCAAAAATGATCATGGTCATTGATCAGGGATTGATCAAAAACTATACAACCTATCAAAACGTGGAGTAATACACCAATACACAAGACTTGTGTCTACTATTTAAAGTTTAAATGGAGTCTCTAGGTGAAAGTATGCCTGAGCAGTAGACGACAGTTGGCAGTATGAAAAATCCGATGATTTGTTCATTTTTTGACCTTCTCCCATGCATTCTCTATGGGAAATTTACACAAGTTTTCCGACTTCCACGTCGCGAAAAATTCGCTCTGATGAAAAAAGACAGCTCGATCCCGATCAGGACGCACGTTTTGATATATAATATGTCCTGCAACTCTTCGAGTTCAGGACCACGAAAATCGTCCGGAAGATGGAGAATAATGAGGAAAAAATCCACAGAATAACACAACGTTACGTCCCTACAGCTATTTCAGCCCTGGCGTTGTGCCCTAATAACACAACGTTACCACACAGAGTTGTTTCAGAGGGAAATTCAGCCGGAACTACATTCAGACACGGCTGCTGGGCGGAGGGATTTCAGAAGAGAAAGTAGTTCAGAGTATTTACTTCATGTGTCGTCGTAACGTTACATAATGTTACATGATTATCTTGTAGCTCTTTTAAAGAACTTTAAATCTTAATCTTGGATTTGCACTGCAAGTCCTCTTAATTGTTTTAATACAAATCAATATTTCATGCTGCAAACTATTATATTTTATGCTCTATTCTAGGCTAGTTTTCATTTTATCTTTTTGTGTACTTTTATTCCTTTTTTTAACTTATTGTAAGTTTAACGTTCCGTTTCCAGTTCTTACTGTTAAATGTTTTGTCTTTATGTAAAACACGTTGATTTGCCCCTTGGTATGAAATACGCTGTGTAAATAAAGCTGCCGCGCCATCTGTACCTGACTCTGAGGTTGTTCATGGTTTGAGCTCGTTAGCTCAGAGCAGAACACAGAGGAACTGACTCTATATATCTATACATCTATACATCTCTCTATATATAGATATAGATATATAAATATCTACTGTTTAATAAACCTGATTAATCAATAACAGAAATGATTAGTTGTGATTTCCAGTAGCTGTAGCTTCAGGCTCAGAGAGAATCAAACTGAGCATCAGCTTCTGAGCCAAACACTGAACTATTCATGTGACCTTTGACCTCAGCATGACAGAGAGGGAGAGGTTGAAGGAGGAGAGAGAGAACAGGACAATAAGAGGCCGAGCAGCAGAGATGCAGCTGGATGACCTAGATGTTAGAGACCAGAGAACAACAAGCTGACGTTATTCCTCTGAGCGCTGTGTGTGTGTGATGTCATCCCCTCTGCCGGGTCAAATCTGTAATAAGCTCGCCGCAGGACGCTCCACAAGAGACACACACGCACGCACACACACACACGCACACACACACTTTCTAAGTCGGTGCAGAGCGACACATTTCCAAGAAACACAAAACAGACAAAAACACAGGGTCACTTCAGGTGAAAGAGACTCTGTGTGTGTGTGTGTGTGTGTGTGTGTGTGTGTGTGTGTGTGTGTGTGTGTTACACACCCTAAGATGCCCTTGCCCGCCCTCGGAGGACTGGGGGGTTTCTGGGTGGGGGGGTTGGACCGGGACAGACTTCCTCCCAGCTTCATGTTCTGCTGCCCGTTCACCTGTGAAGACACCGTTATCATCAGTAGAACGCCGTGAGTCTGTCACTGAGCTCCTCCAGCAGGGGGCGCTGTCATGGTTACCATACCTTAGACTGACGGACGTTTTTATGTTCAAATTAGGGCCATCTGCGTGAATTTTTGAAAATATATTAGCGATAAGATTTATAGAAAAAAAATTGTAAAATTTCCCCCCAAAAAAAGTAAAAAAAATTTTTGTTTTTTGAAAATTCTGAAAAAATTGTTAAATTTCTAGAAAAAAGTTTTTAAAGTCGTAAAATAAAAAATAATTTAAAAAAAATTCTAGAAAAAAAGTTAAAAAAAATTCTTATAAAATAAAAAAAAAGTTTAAAATTTTGAGGTTTGAAAATTTTGAAAAAATTGTTAAATTTCTAGAAATAAGTTTTTAAAGTTGTGAAATTAAAAAAAAAGTAAAAAAAAAAATCTAGAAAAAAGTGATAAAATTTCTCCAAAAAAAAGTTTTAAAAATTTGAGTTTTGAAAATTTAGAAAAAATTGTTAAATTTCTAGAAAAAAGTTTCTTAAGCCTTGAAAAAAAGTTTTTAAAAAAATTCTAGAAAAAAAGTTTAAAAAATTTGAGTTTTGAAAATTTAGAAGAAAAAAAAAGGTTAAATTTCAAGAAAAAAGTTTTTAAGTCGTAAAATAAAAATAAATAAAAAAGACCCCACTTTGAGAACCAATGACTTAGACAACTCTATAATCTTAATATTTAACTGACACTCCGATAATGGAGCCAATAATTAATATCAGTGTTCATATGTTTTTATTTTTTGCATTAATGAGTTACTTAGTTAATTAAAACTGTTGCATTCCATCGTCTGAATAAACTAAATCATCATCAAACAGAAAAAGTCAATAATAAGTAAACTCCTCTCTGATTGGTGGAACTGATGATAAAGCTTGTGATCATTTTTATTGATCCACAGTGTGTTGTGCGTGCGACACCTTCACAGCGGTGCACAGGTGCATTGTGGGAAGTCGTGCTGCGTGTTGTCCTTACCTTGAACCTCAACAACCACTGAAGCAGCAGAGAAGCAGAAGGAGGGAGGAGAGAGGTGAAGAGAGGTTAGTGTCAGTGGAAGCACAGAGACAGAGGAGGAGAGGAGGAAAAGTACACAAACACACACAAACACACACAGGTTGATCCCTGATCTTGTGAAAACACCTGTAACCATAGTGACTCAGCACCTTGACTCCGTGGCCGGTGTCGTCCAGCACGTTGTAGTCGATGGGCTTCCTGACGTAGCGGACCGGCCTCTCTGGGTTGGACGGAGCCACGATCTTGTGAGAGCGCGACGTGTTCTTGTTGGTGGTCAGGACGCCGATCTCCCTCCTCGCCACCTTCTCTTTGTGGATGTCCACCGTCTGAGGGCACAGGGAACACGTCGTCACACACCAGACACAACAACATACCATAACATAACACAGGACAACACAGAAAACAACAACATCTGGTCTGAAAGGGGGATGGACGAAGCTTGGCTTTTAGGTTTCCATCCCCATTCGACACCTGAGACGAGGTGGAGGCTACAGACTAGAGGCTAAAGGCTAGAAGCTAAAGACTAGAGGCTACAGACTAGAGGCTAAAGGCTAGAAGCTAAAGACTAGAAGCTAAAGACGAGAGACTAGAGGTTACAGACTAGATGCTAAAGGCTAGAACAGGGATCCCCAATAGGCGGCCCGCGGGCCACATCCGGCCCGCGAGAGCAAAACATCTGGCCCGCGACGATTATACCATTCTGAATGTTTATTTTCATGTTTTACTTTTCATGTTTCCCTTAATTATTTTTGAAAAACGGCCGTCATTCTGAACTGAAAAAGGTTACCAGAGTTGGTTAAAGGCTAAAGGCTAAAGACAGTGGACAAAGTTACAGACGGAGAGGCTAAAGCTGGGGCTTAAAAGCTAATTTTGTCTTGTGTATTAGCCCACTGCTACTTCGGACCATGCTAATGTCATTCTCACACAGAGGCTCAGCTGGTCTAAAGACTAGTGGCTAAAGACTGAGCTGGGAAATATCCATGTAAGTCAGGTAGGCTGATTAATAACATGACCTGCACCAAAAGGTGGTAAAGTGACTGGGCTGATGAGTTCAGTTTTATTTGACTGGACCATGCTGACGCTGAGAGTGACACCTGACGCTCTCTCTCCCTCCTTCTCTCCCTCCTTCTCCCCCTCTCTCTCTCTATTTACGTGTGTCTGACTCCCAGACTCTCAGCTGGCTCTTCTTGAGGTGAAGGGTTGTACAGATGCTGCTTACAGTTTGGATTTGTGGACATTTTGCACATGGGTTTAAAAATCTGCATAAATGGCAATGCTGATATGTCAATGTAGAAAGGTTGCTCCTTTCTTGCTGTGTGTCTCGCTAATCATTTATTTTTGCCATTGTGAATATCAGAATATTCCACACATAACTACTGCTCCATTCTTGTTGTCTTCCTTTATGTTACACCTTTATTTGGGTACATTTCTAAATTTAAATGCTAGGATGCTTTTATTTGATCTAAACAGCAGTGGCTGTTTTTCAGGAGTGCATTTTTTCTTGTTTGACCCTTTGAGACTCCCATGCCTAAATTATTACTTATAGAATGTATGTTTTTCTTCAATTTTATCAACAATGAATAGCAGTTACATTATCTTTTCTACCAAAAAACAACTTTTACTGGCATGATGGGAAAAAAAAAACAGACTAGAGGCTAAAGATATTTTGGCCCTTGCCGAAAACTAATTGGGGAACCCTGGGCTAGAAGTTAAAGACTAGAAGCTAAAGGCTAGAGGTTACAGATTAGAGGCTAGTGGCTAAAAGCTAATGGCTAGAGGGTAAAGACTAGAAGCTAAAGACTAGAGACTAGAAGTTAAAGACTAGAAGCTAAAGGCTAGAGGTTACAGACTAGAGGCTAAAGGCTAAAGGGTAGAAGCTAATGACTAGAGGCTAAAGAGGCTAAAGACTAGAGGTTACAGACTAGAGGCTAAAGGCTAAGAAGCTAAAGACTA